>CM021773.1:3674272-4166979 GCA_011076525.1 Nettapus auritus | reverse complement strand
TGTGTGTGGTGTGTGTGTGTGGTGTGTGTGTGTGGTGTGTGTGTGTGTGTGTTTTTGTGGTGGTTTTTTTTTTTTTCTTCTTCTTCTGTGCCTCCGTGACCAGCTGTTGTTACAGAACTCTGCTTTGGGACTTCTGAGGAAGTGTACAAGATGTTGTGTTCTTGAAGGCTCCATGAACTGACACAGACAGGGTGGTGTGAAGAGCTCTGTAAGCACTGTTTGCCTCCAGAGATGTAATGACCCTTGCAATAGCTGACCTCTACCAACACAGGAAATAACATAAGTAGCATCTTTTTGTGTTTCTAAGAGATAGTATTGAGATTTTGAGGAGGTTTTTTGCTTGGCAGGTATAGTTTTCTCAGGACTGGAAATAAACAGTTTCTCATGGTGGGATAGTTGTAGCAAGAATAGCAAATTAATTTCCATGTATCTGTGTAGCTCACTTCAAATTGCATCTTATTTTAAAGCCTTGATTGTAGAAGTGCCAGCATCATTTATTTTCTTGGCTAAGGCATGCACCGTTTTACATTACACAACTGGTAAGTCTAGGAGAGAAGCATTATTCCCCTCAGCAGATAGGTGTGGGAAGGCAGGGGTAATAATCTGTGCAGATCCGTGTCCCTTTTGAAATCAGGTATGCTGCCATGATACTTGCAGTGCGAAGGGCACGTGCTCATCTCTAATGAACATGGCTCTAAGGCTACAATTAAAACTCTGACTTGTTCATTTCTATCAGCTGCCTCAGCTGTGCTGTTGTGGTTCCTAATAGGCAATAATACTTAAAATGGCATTATGAAATCTGAAGCATGCTGCATTTGTGGTTGTTTGCTTTAAAATAAATTTTGCTTCATTGTAAGCGTCCAATGTGATTATTTGGGAGTCACTGCTGATAACAGAATGCCTAGAGCTGCTATGAAATAGGAGTTAATCAGCTTTAAGGAACAAATTCATGGTGAAATAATCAAATATTTTCCTGTTCTCGCTAGCTAACTAACTTTCATTTAGGGATAATGATCAGAAGCCCTTTGAAAGGATTTTAAGCCAAATGAATTTGGAAAAAAGCTACTGAGAAGTTCGTGTAAATTCTTCCATCTGTAAGGTTCAGAGCAACCTCTAGGTCAAGAATTTCGCAGTAATTTGCAGAAGTATAAATGCCTTAATTAAGCGAGTTTTAAATAAAAAGAGGAGCTCGAAATTGTTGTCTTTAATGTATTTATACATCTGGTTTTGAGGTATTAGGGGGAGAGGGGGAAAGGCATGTTGATCTCAACAGCCAAAATGAGATTGCCATTATATCCTCAGAACTTGTGTAGAAATTTTCACATTCATCTGCTTTGTAACTGCTGCCACACAGTGTTAGCATAACTAGCTAACCTGATGGAAGCTGATAGTCTTATCTGAGGCAATTTAATCAATCCTTAGGATTGTTATCAAACATAATGTTTCCGAGGGATCATGTATTAGCCCAGACCGTACACTGACAAGCAATCCCCTAATGGAATGCATTGCGTACGTTTTGGTCCCAGCTGGGATTATTGCTTTCACTTACTTAAATTCAAGTCTTGGATGTTTCAGGTAAGTGCTTTGTCCTTTAGAAAAAGCCCAAGAAACATCATTATGAGGTATACAAGCAGTTATTGTTTACAGCTTCTTTGAAAAGGAATGAATGTTGAGTACTGCTCTGCCTTCATTTTATTTTATTTTTTATCAGCAGCTGATCTGAAAAGCTCATGTCTCAGTTCTGCTGGCCCCACAAACTGGCAAACGTCCTGAGATAATTGTGGTGGGTGTTTGAATCCAAAGCATGAGCGTAGGTCTAGATAGAAGAGTTCACAAAGCAGCGTTTGTGAGAACATAAATGAACAGAGGTGTTGTGGGTGAAAGTATTCTTGTTTTACAATGACTCGCCCTCAAGTTCAGAAGCAGCCTTTGCTACAGATACGCGGGTATGTAACCAGCATTGGGCTGTTGGACACAAATGTTCACTGCCAACTGTGCTACGTACCTTCAGCTGTTCATTGACCTGCCATATTACACGCAGCAAAGCAAATATTTGGACCTCTACTGTGTCACAGCTGCAATTGGGAGCCAGATCATCCTGTTTTATGATCCTATTTGACTCCGTGTATGCTAACAGTATCATTGGCAATGTAATAGAGTGGGTCTTCTCTAAATCTGTGATGATGCTGCAGGGATGTGTAACTCAGCAGCAACAGTGAAATAAGTGTAAATTCATCCTCCTGCTCTGTTCCTCTAGGTCCATATCATGTTTCCTGTTTTGAATACATCTGAGATCCCGCCCTCGCCATTTCCTCTAGTAGCACAGTTCAAGTGCATTTGTGCGTTTTGGAAAGGAGTTCAGCTAACTTCCAAATTTCAGCACCTGTCAGCAATCAGCGCTGACTTACTAGAGATGTAAATACAACTCCAGAATGGTGGGTTTGTGTGTGTGAATTTATGGGGGGAAGGGAGGAGGAGAAAAGATTCCACTGCATTATAGCTTTGGTCAAAAGAGGCCAGTGCTGTGCCCTAGCTAGGTGGGCTGCTGTGCCTTTTCTTGGTTAAAGCAGGGCAAGGTCTGTAGCATGCAGAAGCCACAGAGGTGATGTAGCTAACACAATATCCAGTCACTTTGGGTTTCCTGTCTTGAAAGACCTCTTGTAACCAGGTTGAAAGGGAAAGGTTTTCAGCGCGAGGTTTAAGCTTGCTTTTCCACTCTGATACTTTCACCCCTGTGCAGCTCATGGTCTTCAAGTGTTAGGCAGAATGAACGAGCCAAGTTTATCCTCTCGAATCTTTTATCATGCTGCTGGCTCTTGCTCACTGGAAAATCAGAGCCTTTGTTTGGTGTTTGTGCATAGAAGCAGTTCGTTGGCTTTGTTGTATTTGTGTAGGTAACCGGAGGAGTTAATAGACTCCAAAGGGATCGTGTCTCAGTTCAAAGAGCGTAACTCTCATGTGAAGAAGAGAATTGATTAAAAAATAAATAAAATGCAGTATTTCCTTTTTGTGATTATCCCAGAACTTAGTTTATTACTCATAGAACAACCAGTCCTGACCTCGTTGCTTCACATGTCCTCACAGTCTGTTCAGGGTTCTGTTGGTGAAGAACTGAGGCTAATTAGTGCTTAGTATCAACTGAACAGTAATAATGAAAGAAAATGCCTTGCTAAAGCTGACGTGAATGAGTAGTAAAGCTATTGTGGCCACAGCTATTTTTGTTTACTTGGTTGTCTGGTCCATTGGCTTCTGATGTAAAGTGGCCCACTTGTATAAAAGATCTATTTACAAGAATGCTAATTTTCCTACGCAGTGTCAAACAGGGAACCCGTGAGCACGATGACACATCTGCGAGGCTCATTCAGCCCCGGCTGATGCTGCATGTAAGAATGAAAAATAGCTGATTTAACGATCAAATATAACATGAAGAAAAAATGGATAGGCAGCAGTACTTCGAAAAATGTTCCAGAACTTGTCAGCAGACTATAAACTGGTCGTAAAGCTTGGGTACTGTGCTGCTCCTTGATTGCTCTTGGGTGAGTGAACAGAGCGGTCCTAGGCAAGACATTTACTACAGTTCTGGAAGCCCTCTTTTGGGAACCAGGTTTTGAGAAAGAGGTAGATGAAAATTCTAGATCTGTTTTATTGTTGCTCTCTTTTAGACCACACAAGCCATGAGAAGCTGAGACAGTCAACCTACAGGATGTGCACGTTGGTAAACAAAGCTGACCTGCTGCTCTGTCTCCCTGAGAGCAGACCAAGGAGTTGCTAGCTGAATTTTCAATCTGGAGCAGTTTAGACAGAGAGATGGCCTGTTCTCCATCACTGGAAGCCTGTCACAGTAGGTTGAAAGCACCTCCGTGGGTTGGATTGTTATCCCTCTTGGCCTGGGTCAAGGCAATGGATGACAGCTTTTCTAGGCTTATTTTCTCTGTGTTGTGCAGCATGTGGAGTCTCTTAAACTGATGATCTTGATGTCTAGCAGAATTGTTTGTGCAGGCTTTCACATCTTACCTATAATCACATTAAGGTAGATTTCAAGATTAAGAATCACCCTTGTTTTTGTCCCAAAGAATAGATCTTTTTGACACAAGCAGGAAATCAGTCCAGATTTCACATTATCTCAAGTTTGATTTCTGGCTTCATTGACTGAGCAGATGGGATCAGTCCCATCTCAGTGTGCTGCAAGGAGAATAATGATGATTGCAACTCTCTGTTGAGGTACTTAGGATATTTCTCATTCAGGGCTTAAATTAGAGTTTCAAATTGTTTGTAAAATTAGTGCATATTATGCTTATGTGCAGTTGAAAACATATTGTATAAATGAATAAGAAGATCTGATCCTACATATTTATTTATTTATTTATTTTTGCCTCAACTCAGCAAATATGAATGGAATAAATCCTGGCCTGTTGAAATCTGGAAAGCGTGCACGCTGTTTTAAGATGCACCACGATTTCAAAATGCCTTCCTTTCCCACAGAAATGTGAAAACCATGTGAGCTAAATTTAGCTTAAGGCGCTTTTTAAATTTTTTTTTACAGCTAGGAGGTCTATGTACTCCTAAAATAGCAGCTTGTTTTGGTACTTGTTTGTGATGACACAATGACTGCGCTAATATTGCTGCTGTGAAGTTTAAGATTGTAAATTCTCTCCTAAAAAAAAAGTATATAAAAAAAAAAATACACAAAAATTATAGTAAGTATTTTAATGGTAATAAGAATTCTTCAATTTCAGCATGACAACCGAAATATAAGACTTTTGTTCTCTTTCTAAACAGAGCTCTGCTATGATATCCAGAAATACTTCCCATTAATCATTTTGTTAAGGCTTGCCAGCATGTAAATCTTGCCACGGCTGGGAAAAATCAGTACCCAAAATGAATTGGAAATCAGAAGCACCACAATAGAATATATGATGTGTAAAGCATTCAAAATACTGAGCTATTGTCAAAAGTCTAAAAAGCAAGTTGGCCAGCAAATGAGCTGGTGTGCCAGGCTGCAGCCCGAGAGCCCTGACAAAAGGAGCTTGCTGCTCGATGAAATTGGTATAGCACAAAAATGGGTGGAGAACAGAAAGAGCTGCCCTGTGTGTGATCGTGGAGCCCAGGCGCTCACCTCTTCGTGCAGGGGCTGTCGGGGTGCTGCTACGTGGGTGCCCCCGGGGCCATGAAAGCTGCAGCTCAGCCATGGGGGAGCAGGAGGAGAAGTGAGGCGCTGGGCTGCCTTCAGATGCATAGCTTGACTTGGGTTTCTTTTTCTTTAGAATTGCTGCACAATCACCAGGAATGCCTTCTGGGTCAATAATCTGGTCTTCAAGGTTGAGGGTCCCAGTTTTTCCTTGAAGTTTTTCCCTTCCCTCCCAGTCCTTTCTAAACTCTTAAATTAAAAATTGGCTGATCCCCTTGTTGAGTGGACAAAATCACATCCTTTAAATCCAGAATCACATCTAGCTTGTCATGGGTGAGTTTTGCTGTGCTGCAGCTCGCTTCAGTCCTTCCTTAATGATCCGTGTAAGCTGTGACTGTCTCTTTGCTTTGGGTTCCTGCGGCACCAGGCGCAGTGGAGGCACTGCAGACAACATCAGACCTCGCACGACACTGAGAAGCGAATGCTACACATGCAGATGAGCAGTGGTTTTCATTTCTGCTGAATACGTATTCATACATGCTTCAGTATCTTTGCACTAGTTCCTCTTGGCAAACTTGGGTGTGGAAATGCTTACTACCAGCATATTTCTGTTCTCTTTGTCTTCTTGCCTGAGAGCTTTTTGAGAAGAGATGCAGCCCTGGTGCCCGCGTGCCCAGGGGAGGTGGCGTGCGGAGCAAACCTTCTCGGATATTAGTGCGCCGGTGTCTGGGAGGGTTTGTCAGACCTGGTGCTGAAATTCCCACTAACGAGCTCAGTGTTCCTTGAGCATTTTGTAGGGTGGTGGCTAGTAACATAGTAAGAAAGAGCAGTCTGCAGAGAGGAGGAAAAAAATAAAAAAAAGCACCCCGTATCAGTTTCCGTAGTAAATGCAAAAACTGGCCAGAACTTCTGTTGCTTTTGACCAGGACCGAATTGGAAGTAACAGCTTGATGCTGAAAGCATTTATATCTTATTACTTGTCCCTTGAGCTGTGCAGTTCTGCCATCAGGGTTTCACAGAAGCAAACCTTCCAAAGCAAATAAATAAATAAAATCCCAGCTGACAAGCTAATATAAATGGTATGAAACAGAAGGGTAAATGGGGAAAAAAAAGACTGATTTGACATAAACAAATTAGAGCTGTTGACAGTGTGGGTGATTTTGAGAAGTGCGGTTCCATTAAATTCACAGATATGAATCCTGACAAATAACAAGCCACGGTAATTTATATAAACAAGGAAAGGAAATACTGAGTGGATGTGGAAATCTAACCAGGACTGGGCTGTTAGTGCAGCACCAAACGTGGCGGTATGGGTGGAGAAAGCTGCGAGCCCCTGCCCCGAGGAGACAGCGCCAAGTGCAGAGCCTGGCTGGAAGCGCTCGGAGCACTGCGCCCGTGTGGGGAGGCTGTGGGAAAGGCTGCGGTCCTCTGCCTTTCACGTCCCTTGAAAAACAGAAAGCACCTGTAATCGGAAGGGTTAGACTGTAAAGCCGTACAAAAGCTGAGCTCTCTCGGATGCTGTGTTGTTTGTGAGCAAACGAGTGTCTGGGGGCAGATGTCTCCGAGGCTGATCCACGCGGATCCCTGTGCTGCACAAGCAGTAGGGCAGTGGTTTATCCATCGCCTGAGACTCCTCGTTCATCTGGCGTTTTATCAGCTTTACTCTGAAGTTTCCATACAGGTGTGCAGAGCTTGTTGAGAGTGTACCGCTTCCTGCCTGCAGGCACCTCCTGAAGTTCGTGTTGCTCTGTTGTTGTTTGAAAAAGAGCCTTTTTCCACCTTGCATTGAGGGCTGCTAATGGACAAACCTATTAAAAAATTCAAAGCGCTGAATTTATTTAGATAAAAGCAGTTAATTATAAATGTCCAACCATATGGCCATTAGGACTAATGTTTAGTAGGATAAAGAGGAATATTTCAGACAATAAAAGAACTGTTTTAGAAAATAGAAACTTTCTTAACGTTATGTTTCATGTAGGCTTAACAATGGCGTGGTGGTTGGTAGCCTGCAGTGGTTCACACTAAAGAACTTAGTTTTTTTTTCTTCCTTGTTAATGCCTTGCTATTGAAGTGTCTCTATTAAAAAACAAAACAAAAAAAAAGAGAGAAAGAAATGCCTCAAGGAAAGCCAGATGGCTGAATATCAGCATCTGAAATGAAAATAAAATATTCAGCCATACATATGTGCCTTAAATACACTTAGCTGTAGTCCTTTGTTTGTGAGCCAGGCTTTTCTCTATTGCTTTTGCATTGGTAACTTTGAACTTGTTTTGCATATGTTTTGGTAGATCAAAGTTGAGTGAAAATGTGCTGAAGTCCATGTTTGTGCCTTGCGGTTCTTGTCCCAAATGAAAGATGCAAGATCAGGCTGTGGGCAGATGTCACGTTTTGAAGTTAAAGCTTATTTTGGGCAGGTGGAGAAATTAGTTTTTCTGTATTGGTATTTCCGTCTGGCAGTTTTATTTCATGCTCTGCATGTGGACAGGGGTGTTGTTAGCAACGCTTTGAATGCGTCGCAGCATTTCCTGATGATAACAGCGCTGCCGTTGCCTGTAGTTCTGCTCCTGCTGAAACTCTTCTGACTTCACCTGCAGCTATGGAGTGCTATTTGCCTGCTACTGCGTTGTGCAAAGTGAGCAACAGCCCAGGAACACGTGTCTGTAAATAGGCAACACCACCAACAGCTGAAAAGCGCAGTGAGGACTTCTGAACGCCCCGTTCTGTATCTTATACAGAAGCCCAGACAACTCCTGGAGCAGTCTACGCAATTCCCTGCAGGTATCCAGCATTTTTCATATGACACATAAAAGGCAACTGCTGTATTGTTCCTGCACTGTGAAGCTCTAGGTTTGGTGGAAAAAAATCCTTTTAATCTTTCCTGTGGTTTCTTGCTTTAATAGTCCGGGTGTCTGAAGGCAGCGATCGAAGACCAGGTAACATCAGCCGCTGGCACCAAAAACGCAATTTTGGAAAATGTGTCCATCAGAGATCCTGTTTTGTGAAGGGTGCCCAAACAGAACCTGCCATTTCCTTCACACTGTTGAAGGGTCAAGAGACCCTTGACGGAAATGGAAGGGAAAAACAGTTGCATGGTCTATGTTTCTGTGAGTTGGGTGAGAAAGCTGAAGAGGTGACGGTTTGTTCCAGTCAAACCGGGTCACTTGTTTCCCTGATCTTTAAAGTTGTGAGCTCTCTTTTCTTTTCCTTGGTACAGCCCTAGCCTGGACCTGCTGGCAGAGTTACTTTGCTACTGTCAAACTCTTTTTTCCTTCCAGTCTTGAGACTAATAAGTGAGTTTAAAGGACTAAACTGTTGGCACTTGTGATTCAAAATGTGGGCAGAAAATTGCGTGGTGTAAATTAAAGCTGCATGAATTGCAGTTACACGGCCCTCTGCACAGGCTCTTTCAGGCTTCCTTACCACCCTCATCTTTTGGCCCATCCACTCAAGTGCTATGAACTTTCGTGGCATGTGAGACAGCGTAAATACTATTTAGGCAAGTCACTGAGGCTATTTAAGGAAGGCTGCGAGTGGGTGCAGCTCGGTACCTTGCTCCCCTTGCGGGAGGGAGCGGAGAAGGCGTGATCAGAAATGAGATGTGGCGGGGGCTGGACTGGTGGCTTTCCATCAGGTCTTCACTGTCATAGCTGCCTACAGCAATATATTTTTAGAGCAGTTATATATTACAGTGATGTCAGATGCTGTTTTGGGTCTTTTCTAAAGGAAGAATGGGAGAGTGGAAAATGGATTAAGGTTTCTGGTAAAACTGCTAAATGTGTGTGAAGACTTGCAAGGTCTCCTTGCTCTTCAGTGCATAGGTGATCCAAAAATTTTAGGAAACATTAGGAAAGAAAGAGGCCCATCTAACAGTTCTAGGTTTTTGTTTCTAATAAAGGGTTATTAAAAATGGAAACCACTTTTAAATCAGCACAATCAGTTTTCCCTAGCTCTTAGTTTTTACCTGCTGCCATTTGCCACCCAGCAGCAGCAGCTGACGGAGCCTTCCAGCAGTGTCATGTAGGGACAAATGCCACTTGTCCTGTACAGGAATGGAAGTTCAGTTAGCTTGTCCCTGAGACCTGACTGGGGGAAACACCAAGCACAAGGTCAGACACTGACCTACAGAGAACCTCCTTCAGGTTTGAAATTTTACGGAGTAACAGAATTGTGGATGAATATGTGGAAAGTATTCTAAGAGTGCTCAGATATTGGTACTGTGTAGTAACACTGGCTTAACTCCATCAATAGACTTTTAGACCTGTTCTGGTTACTCCCAAACTCCAACTGCAGAAGCAGTGTGTGATTCCTGAATATGCAAATAAAAGGACAGACTGGAATCCACAGCTGGGCAATAGAAGATAACTTAGAAGCTGTTGTTAGTAATGCTCCCACAGGTTAGCAGACCTGTACTGCGCATACATAAAGTTCCATAGACAGTAAGATTAGCTGTCCTCTGAGCAACCCTGCTCCCAGTAATAGTTAACTCATCGTCCAGTGGATCTGAAGCCCCGTGGGTGAATGCAGTGGTTTGGGATAATTTGGTGCCACAGCTCAGACGTTGTTTCTGGGCTGGCAAGTTACAGTTCTGAAGGGCCCTTCTTGAATCTAGTGAAAGCAGCTGCCTGGTCTGAGACAAATTCAGAGTAAGTTAATTTCTGTAGGAATCACTGTAGTCCCGAAGTCAGCAGTGATCTCACTACCCTTAATCGTGGATTTGCTGTGGAGTACTTTGGCCCTCCTGAATAAGCATGTTTGGTTTTGAGGGGGTTGTTTGCAAGGTCAGCATTGTGCTTCCCCAGCTGTGCATGAGAGATGTCAGTGCAGCGGTTCTCCTGGCTGTCAGCGTGTGGTGTGCGCCCCTCTCCCACCCTGGAAACAGGGCAGTCATCACTGTGGTGTTTGGACAGGACTCCTTGAGCGCTGGGCAAGGTGGTCAGGCTTCTCAGAAAAGAACTGCTCAACATGGGGCTACTGGGATTTTGCGTTCCAGGAAACGCTTTGTTGTGATGCACCTCTCTGCACTCCAGTGTGCGTCCTGTTAGGATGCTGGCGAGGTGATTCCTATGTGCCAGCATGCCTAACAGAGGGCTAAGAAGTTATAATGGATGTCCAAGTCAACCGTTATTTTCAGAGAGCAGCAGACTTGGTGGGAAATCCATAGCAGGGAAAGGACTTCTGTGCTCGTCAGTTGAGTCAATGCTGCCGTGATCCGTATCGCTTTGATTTGGGCCAGCCACAACAGACTGCTTTCTCTGCTTCTGAGGCACGGCGTGGTGGAAGCTCCACATCAAACACCAGCATGAGTACGTCATCCCACGTCTTGCTTTGTAAGTGGCTGGTACTCTAGTGCATCGTGCTGCCCAGCGGCAGAATGAAAGGGGCTTTCTGGGGCTGGCTGTTAGTATCTCTGTAGGAATCTATCAAGTAACTTCTGGTAAATTCCCAAAGCTCAGCTTTAATCTAGACAGAGACATTTGTGCAGTCTTCATTTCTTGAGACCATTTTTTTTTTTTTGAGGAATCCTTCTTATATTTGGATTTGTTTGTAAAACCCTTCCATTTTAGCAGATGGGAACATGTTCAGTGGCTGTCTTATTTAAGTGTGAAAGTCAGTCTATTTCAATGCACATGTGCCCTTATTATTTGGAATGAGATCTTTGTAACCATAACAATTGGGAGTTGGCCACGCAACCCGCACTGGTTACGGTAACCTCTGTCACCCTGACCTTCATCCGCTGGAGATGGGGAAGCAGTCTAGTCTGTTTCCAGTCCTGTGCGTCACCCTCTGAGCTAATTTGTTTTAAATTGTATAGCAACAGCATTTACTGTTTAAAAATCTCTTAGCACATGTCTGTCTTTATTGCCTTTTTTCCTCCTCCCTTGAAGCTCTTTGCAATTAAACCTCAGTAAAATACGAAGCATCAGAAACGCTACACTATCTTGGCAACGAAGAGGCATGAAACAGATGAATAATGAGAAGCAAAAGATAAGCAGTAATGCCACTTTCATTCTGGAGTGCCTATTCTGGCAGAGAGTTCACGTCACCTTTTACTACTTCATATCCTATTTATGACTCACAGGAATGATTAAGAAAAAAAATATCCCAGCAAAGAACAGTCCTTAGACTTCTGCTTTAATTATGGAAATGAGAAACTTCAAGGCCTCTTTTGCTGCAGATTAAGAAGTATCTGTGAGATTTCTAGTGCAGTTTAACTCAGACACGTGAGGATAAAGGAAAGAGGGGGGAAGACTCCTGTATTTTTCTAAGATGTGCCCATTTTGAGTAGCATGTGAATGCAGCTGAGACACCGTACATCGCTTCCTTTTTATTTCTTCCCAGATGTTGGCCTGAGACAATCCTGTGTTCATGGATAATAGACACTTGTGATAAATATCGTTCACTGAGCTTTGCTGTTATGAGAAGGAGATCACAAGGGTCTGGAGACTCCCTGTGCAGCTTTTTTAGCTCTTGTATTATTTTTCTATGTGAGAAAAACATGTTAGAGCTATAAAACTCAGTGGACCTGCTTCCTTCCGTGTTTACACTAGTTTTACAGGCATGTTTCTTTATTGCTTTCAGTGGAGTTTGCTGCTGATTCTCACTTCTGGAAGAAGTTTGAGTCCTGTTATGTTTGGCAGTTCAGGTTCACAAAATTTGTGATGCTATTTGTATCCTGCTCTATATTTAGCCTTGTTTTTAGCAATCTGGAAAGCGGGAAGTAAAAAGCCCATTAAATACTAAATAATAGTGTGCTGAAGTGAGAAGCTTTGGGTAGGTCAGCGTGGACTGATTGGCAGCGAGAAGAACGTGCAGGCATTAGGTCTGAACTCTCAGCGCTACAGGCAAGTGATATAACGCAGAGAGATTCAGCAAAAGTTCCTGTGGCAAAAACAAGCCAAAGATCAGATGCAAAGGACCAAACCCAGCAGTGTGCTCCTGTACAGGGGGGAATGTAATCACTTAAAGAGCTCCCCAAGGTGTCTGGAGGACGTAACGCAACCCCGATCAGTTGTGCACAATCCTGCAAAAACATTCCAACTGGGTCTTGTTCTCTTGCTGCCAGCTTAAGCAAGCCATGGGATTAGCTTTGTTTCTTTATTCTCTGCATCGTGCCAGGAGATTGAGGAGATAATCAGGAAATAGTTTGGTCCAAGTGCTATATTTCCTCTGGCTATATAGCAGCCCAGAGGGCTTCTGGTGATCTGTGTAATACAAGATGGGAGCCCTGAAAGAGTCGCTTATGTTGGATGGGAGCGTGCCTGATAATTTGTCATGAACCCTAAAGCTGGTGTTTCAAGGATGTGGGTTCTTCTAATGCTTGCCACTAACCTGGCAGGTTTCTGCTACAGTTTCATATTGCCACAAAAGCTTTTCAGCTTAACGAGCTGGTATTTTCCAATATGAGAAAGCTTTGTCAGAACATCTCTGAGCAAATCTTCAGCGGTATTCACAATAGCATCCTGCCAAAGGAATTGCAGTGAACATTAACTAAGGTATTCAAAGCCAATGTGAAACTTAAATAATAAAATGAACCTTGAGTTGCTTTTGATCGCGTATCCTTTGTGTGTGTGCATGGAATCAACCGACTCATTTGCCATGGAGCCTTTAAACAGTACCAGCTCTTCACGTTCACTCTCTGTGCTGCACTAGGGAAAGCAGGCTCCATCTGCGGTGTGTTGGAGACCCACAGTGTAATTGCTCTATTCAAGTAGGAAAAAAACCAACAACACTTCATACGTCTAAAAACCCACTCTAGAGGGACTGCAGCAAAACCTGTGGAAATAGCCTTAATTCCTTTTAGTAGCACCTTGGGAAATGGGTTGATAGTGACATCATCCTAGAAGAGCATGCAGTGATTTCCTGGAGAGATCTACACATTTGGATGGATAACATGGGCGGTGTCTTCAGCTGACAGATCATAATGCACAGACCCACTACACTGTCTGCCTGTAGCAGGGTACTGTGAAGGGGTAAGGAAAACCGCAGCTCTGTTCCTCGCATACCTGGCTGAGCCTGTGCTCCAGCTCTCAGTGTGGCTGTCTCGGTGACAATACCTTGAATTCAGTACATCCTCGACTGAGTTTTGATTTTGTGCTGTCCGAGCCACACCATTTCCTAATACATCTAAAGGAGATCATATCCCCTAAAGGGAGAGGCAAATGGTGAATGATTTGAGAACAGGTATGCTGAATGATGTCGTTCAGGGAGGCTGAAAGACAGGAATTCTGCAGTACACATTTTTCACCTCTATAAATAAAGCCAAATGAAAATAACAGATTATGTTCCCACTGCCACCTTATTAGCATAGCTCACAATATGGCAAGGGCTTCTGAATTTTCCATGCCCAGGAAGGCTTTTTTGTTTTGGTTTCATGTCAAAGTTGAGTAACTGGAATACAGGAGGACTATGTAATGGAACCTTTTTGAAAAGTATGCCATTTGTGCTGTTGTTGTGTTAAAATAGAAGCAATTTATTATTATTATTGTTTACTTCCAGAAGAAAATTCTGTCAAAACATTCATTTGTTTAAATTTCTCTTTGGTCACAGGAAAGCATTTAAATAGCAGTAATGTAAAATTCTCCTGATAATGGAGGAAAAAACCTATTGCCATTAACATTCCTTCCAAATGCGTAAGTTTGGAGGAAATTTCATTGAAGAAAAGCACACTGAGTGTTGAATCAGAAACAGTGGTTTATGTAGATCTGTAGGTAGAGGCACACAATTCAGTCAGTTTTGAAGATTTTGAATGCTTAATCTAGATAATAAAAGGGCTAAAATCACACTTAAATTTCTAGGCTGTGCTGCCTATTTCGTCATTGTTGTTGGTCTCTTAGTGGTGCAAAATGATTAATGGCATCTGAAAATGAAAGCTCAGATATGCCTGTAACTTCTGCCCACTGCTCCACAGCCACCATATTTAAGTGAAAGACGTCCCTCAGACAGCTCCTCAGGAGATCATCCATGCTTTCTGGGCCTCACTTAAGTTGGTGCCTCTTAATGGAACTGATTGGGATTTTAATTAAATGGTTTTTCAGCTTGAAGGGTTTTTTGCTTCAATAACACAGCAGCTGGCCTTTCACATGTAAACTCAAGACAGACAAGGAAGCTGACTTTTTCTTCGATTTACCCTGTTCTCTTACAGGGAAAAAAATAAAATAAAAAATCTGGTATATGAGGGCCGTTCTACCAACCGAAGGCTTTTCTAGAAAGATGTCATTCTGTGGCTGGCCTGTAGTAGTGCCTGACACCTTTTCCAGGAAATTAAGGCCTTCAGTTTTAGTTACACGTTGGAGAATGTGAACTGTAGCTTCAATTGGACTGTCATTCATTCTCTGAATTTGCAAACAGTTCTACACTTTTCTGACCTAATGAGCTAGAGTAGCCATGTGAATTCAAGGAATAGCGACTTTAACCAGTCTCTAAAACTAAGGACATCCCTGCAGGGCTGCCACAAAGCAGTATTTCTAGCATTTATGTATGCGGTGGCATTGGTCTGTATGCCTGCTGACTATGAAAAAACATAGCTTTTCCAGCTAGTATTTATCAGCCGTAATATATAAAATGCAAGTCACTTTTGTTTGATCTAATTAGAGTTTGCAAATTGTAATCCCAAACAAAAGCCAGTCGCTCTGTATTAAACATTAACTCTGGTGCACAGAGTGTAGGTTTTGTTTCTGAGGTGTAGTCTGTGTACGTGCATTTAATTAGCCTCTGTCGGAGCTGTTGATCCTCTATTTTAAGACTAAAAACAAGACAGCATTACCTGGCATATCTGAATTGCTGCGTGCAAGCTCAGTGCCCAAAATGTTGCAAAGATACATACTGTAAATTTACGGAGAAATCCTGTGGTGAAAATAAAGGTTTAACTATAGCTTAGGATTCATGTTGGGGACTTCTCTTTTTCCATCTGGGTACTGGTTACACAGTGCTTACGCTCCGTAGTATGCCAGCCCTCTTGCTGAGGACAGCTGATAATGAGCACGCTATAAAATGCTTAAGTGTGTTTTGAGAGTGGGAAGGACTAACAAATGCAATATATATGAATGTGATACATTTGTAATGAATTGGACATACAAAAACTACATTATGGTAGTGTGGAGAGTGTGGTTTGACCATAAAGATGCCAGGGGATCTTAAGCTATTAAGGCTGATGCTTTGTCCTTAATTCACCCTGTCATTTCGAGGTATTACAGTGCATGGCACCGAACGGAGCCCCCCATCTCACATCTGGTGTTTAATAATTAAATATATGATGAGAATTATATTGGACAAAAGGAATCTGCTGTGAACACACTTTCACCCTACAATTTTCACAGTGTATATTTAGGACAAATCTCAAGTCTTTTCAGTGGGGAGGGGGGTTGGTACATGAAGTAGCTGCAACACTGGGGGAGTGGGGGGCAGGGAATCATCTTGTAAAATTTAGTGTATTTGCAGTACGGAGTATTTAGACTGATGAATTAGAAAGCAGGTACTTAAGAGAATGTAATGGCTCAAGATAACAGAATCTGTATTTTGCCTCATTTGAGCTGTGTATCTCTATTGTGTAAATCCATAGAGGTATATTCAAGGTGATTAGCTAGGATTTAGTTCTGTGTGGGAGCAGGGGGAAAAGGTCTAATGGAAATGTTGACAGACCATTAACTAGAGTATCACTAATGGGTGCTATAATAGATAGAGATATTTTTAATTGTAAAGAGGTTAATTGGTATTCCTCATTTGCATTCCTTTCTTCCTGAATGGTAGCAATTGTAGCTCATCCATTGATAGGAACGGCTATTATACTGAGAGAATATAAAGGATCACAATATTTTCTCCAAGAAAATAAGTATGTATACATGGAACAGAAATAAGTTAACTGACACATGATGATTAGCCAGCTATAACTGTGGAGAAAAGCAGTTTTCCTAACGGTGTATGTAGGGAGTGCCTGCAGGAAATTGTTTCCATAGTACTTAGAAGAATTTGATCTTTTTAATTGCTTGGGAAAAATAGCTCACTTCCACTAAAATGTTTGCAACAACATGTAAGTCACGGTAAATCTTAGCCTGCTTCTCTATGGAAATGAAATTTTTTGGAAATGTATGAGAGAAGCTACTGCACTTTTCCTCTGTCTCAGGAGCTAGGGGAGTACTTACACAGAGCCCTAAAATGAGGCCCATCTCCCCATAGTAATGGAATAAAATGGGCCTCTGCTGCCCTCCTTGGTGCTTCGTTAGGCCGTGACCAGAGGATTTGGTGCCCTGGGGCTGCCAGGCTACCTCTCGCCTTGCCACCGGCCCCTTCTGTTGACAACTTTCCCCACGCGCTTTGCAGCTTTGGGTCCCGCCAGGCGTTGGGCCTGGAGCAGCCTGTGACCGAGCCCAGCCCCTGCCGAGGAGGCCAGCTGCTGGCGGTGACTTCTGGCTGCGACAGGCCTCTCTGCATTGTCTGCCCATGGCTCTCTGTGCTTGGAGCTGGCTCCAGGGGGTGGTGATCTCCTGCCGCTGGCAGCCCCAGGAGCAGGAGGAAGCCCAGGGCCTACCCAGCCCCTCCGTCGTCACGGCCTCTCCTCAGTGCAGGACGAGCAGCAGGGAGCTGGCCTCCCTCTCCACTGGAAATCCCCTGTGCAAGGCCTTCCTCTTCCATGAAGCTCGCTTTCTTCAACTTGAGTTAATGAGACTATCTTTGTCTAATTAAGAAAAACAAGCAAAAGACTTCACGTAGCTGTGTCCTCCGTTTTTCTTCTGCTATTGCCATTTCTTTAGCCTCACTTCACCATCTCTACATCCTTGTTATTTTTTGCCTGTTGCATTTTTCCCCCTGCCTAACCTTTGAGTTGTCCATGCTCTCCCTGTGGGTCTATCAGCTTTTTCTTCTGAACTGTCTTGCCCTCCTGCCCAGTCCTGAAGCACGTAGCAACAAATATTCTGTGTGGGTTTTTTAAATACTGAAAGAAAACACATTTAACAAATGATTTAGTTTTGTGGTTTATAAAGCTTAAGTATATTTTACTGAATGAATATATAGTCTTTTAATTTTTTTATAAAATTAATTCCTTAATGAATTTAGCCAATAGCAACAACTTACTCATAAATGTCATCTCAGCGTACGTAGCAAAACTGAATTATTTAATAGAGGAATCTGTCAATTTGTCAGTCCTTAAATGTAAAATGCAATTTCTTCTATGAGTCTTTCCAGTCTTTCAGTTTCTAGTATTTCTTTATCTAATGGTCCAAATGCTGTTTTGTGAAAGTGAGCAACTCTGACTTTCCCCATCTGTGCCCATTTCCTAACTAAACAGGACTTACCTGCAGTGTTGGGGTGGTGGGGTGGGGATTTCACGTAATGTTAAAGAATACAGACAGGAGACCTCCCATTTCAAGAAAAGAAGTTGCCTCTCACCTCTCCTTCCCAGATGTCTTGTAGTACACTTAATCGTGGGTTGCTTTTACAGGTTTTGTGCTCTGTGCCCTTCCAGGCACTTTATTTGTGGAGTTCCAAAAAGCTGTGGGGCTCACTGGAGCGCCTTGCTCTCTGAGTTGCTTGGATATAAGCAAGAAGTTGCCTGCTCCTGAATGAGACCCAGCTGGCCTGCCTTCCATCTGCTGGGCTGCCCTGGCTCTCTGCTGCCTACTGATTGCATAGGCAGGGTGGTCCTCTCAAGTAATAACATCCACGTAGTGCCAAAATCCCAGGCTAGTTCTCAGCTTGATCGCTTTGCCAATCTGCTTCACCACGCGGCCAAGCAGTACTTTGCCAGCGTGAGGCCAGAGCAGTAGCAGGGGCCGGGAGGGAAGCAGACCGGCCTTCTTGGTGCTGCGCGAGCCAGCGCTGCCGCTACACAAAACCCTGAGAGGTCTGGAGATTGTCAAGTGCTCTGATAAAGCACTTTACAGCTTACATACGTGGTCACGTTCTGTACGCTGTGCACATGCCCTTCTCTGCCAGCTTGGAACTAATTGAGAGGGTTGCTTGTGTTGTCAGATGTCCTGGGGTTTCTAGGGCAGTGAGCAGCGCCTGTCAGCACCCCCACGAACTGCGGGATTTTCTGCTCCTGTAGGCTTCAGGAGGCCAAGCCTCTGTGCAACAGCTCTGGCATGTGTGCCGTTTGTGCAGTGGAGTCCTGCAGATAGAAGCCGAAGCACACCGGTGTCTGCAGCATAAGGACTTTTCACTTTAAAAGTCACCGACCGCTTTGGCAGGGGTACTCATTCTCACGCTGTGAAGTGCCCTCTGCATTGTGTGGCGCAAGGAAGCGATCTGGTTGAAAAGAACACCCTCTTCTTTGTGTTTTTGGGTTTCCCCTCGTTCCCACCCCGAATGATTTCTGCTTTGGATCATGTCCATGACCCAGTTCCCTGCAAGGCCACACAAATGGGAATGAGCGTGGTGGTGACAAGCAAGCTTAAACTGCCTTGCCTTTATGCTCCAAACGGCGCTGTGTGCTTGTTTGTGGGCTGGGAGATTGAGGCTACTCTAAGCAGCAACAGAGCACAGTGTGAGCGCAGCCCTACTGACACAGCTGGATTTGTCCCAGAAAGCCACCTACTTATCCCTTTCATGAGCTGCACAGTAAAAACAGTTTTTCTTGTACAACTGCATCCAGGCTGGACAATTTTGCCAAGATCCACTACGCGATAAATATAGATGTCTGTATCTGGGACCTGACCGGAGAAATATATCTTTACCAGCTTTAATTGATTTTAGCTAGGAGCAAACTGGCTCTAGAAGAACTACTTATAGCTTAACATTTCTGTTGAAAATGTACCATTTAGTAATTAATGGGTTTGGAAAGCAGCCAGAATCTTTCAATCTAATCCAGTTTAAGGAAAAAGAATCAATTGACTTTTTTGGGGGGGAATGGTAAATATCATGAAATATTTTACAGCAAATCATGGTTAAAAATAGCCCAGTTGCACCAACTGTCATATAGCATAAATCACTTGCATCAGGATATGATCTTTATGATTTGTGCTCTATGCAAATAAGCACAGGGTTTCGCTCCACATTCTGTATTCAGGCAAAGTTCCCTGTGGACTTCAATGGGAATTTTGCCTAAGCAATAACAGCAAAATTGGTCCCATGTGAAAAAAATTGATCACTGGGGAAAATTAAGAGATTTTTCTTAAAGGCACAGATGGCATTTAAGCATTTAACTTTAATTGGCTTTTTACATGAGTAGGGACCCCTCTACCGTTGTACCTTTAGAAGACTCCTCCTCAGTATACTGGAAATGCCTCGCCAAAATAAGAGAAATGCCTGCAGTGGTTGTGGATAGTCAGTCCCTGGGAGGGGTAGAGCCAGTGTGCTCCAGGGAAGTGAAAGGGCACTGTCGAGGGATGTGAAATAGCTGGAACAAATGCCACAATAGAGCAACGAGAGCTTCCTTTACTCTGTGTTCTCTGTTAGGCTTGTTGTGGCAGCACTGGATGTGTGAGGAGGGAGAGCAAAAGGAGCCAAACGTGGCTGGGAGAAGGAGCAACTGCAGAAGTTGCAGGCATTTAAGAATGAGGCAAAGAGACGTGAATGTTAAAGCTGTCCTGGTTCATGGGCTGAAATAATTTGGAAACAGTTGTCTAGAAGTCTCTATGTAATCTTTCAGCATATGTTGAAAGTTACTTGCAAACTGGGAGATGGTTAGTTTTCACTTTGCTTAGAGTGATCGTAGCCTGACACTAACAGCATGAACAAGCCAGACCTCAGAAAGTCACTTGAAGTTGGGGTTGCCGTGAGCGCTGCGTTAGTATATGCAGTTCTGCAGGTGGTTGTGGCAGTGGCAGTGTGCGATCTGGCTCTGGTAATAATTGTGCAGCTTGCGAAGTGTAGGCATGGCTTGCTTATTGCGCTCTCAGTAAAAGCTCCACTTCTTTATGTGACACCATTCAGTCATGTAAAAGCTACCTTAGGCTTACTGTGATAATAAACAGAAAGGTGATGTAATAAACAAGACTTTTTTATATGTTTCCTCTAGGCTGCTGCCATTTAAAAATATTAACTCATGTTAAAGTCCAGATAAAAATCTGAGCACTTTCTTTTCTATACCAATAATTTCCTTTTTGCTCAGTCTATGCAGAAGCAAAAAAAAAACCAAAACATTTTGTATTTAAAAAGCATCCTTCTGCGAAGAGAATTAACTATAACTTCAGTCCCTAGTGCAGACACGTGAGCTATGGCCGTTGTGTACTGGTGAGCGTACGCGCACGTTCGGTGCTAAAGGCACGTCATCGTCATTGCTAAGCCCAGACTTAGGATGTGGCATAGGTAACGTTGCCATTGAAAATTTCACTTGCCTCTCATACATGAGATTTATGATAGTCTCTGTGATGAAACTGCTGTGTTATAATAAATAATACTGTTAACTTGGTCCTATCAGCTAGAGCTAATTAGAACCAGGGATTAGGTCCTGGAGTTGAATGCAAGCCTGGGGAAGTCGAGGAGAGTAGCAAGAAAAGGCTCAGGTTAAGAGACGTGCTCAGAGGTCAGGAAGGCAAGGAGTCTGTATTACAAGCAGCATGGTGTAATGAAGTCTGGCAGCAATAGAAACTAAGAATCAGGACAAAAAAATAATGGAAGGTAAGGGGAGGGTGTAAAGGAGAAAAAAGCAAGCTGAGTTCAGCTTAGCTTAACCAGGGATTTTTTTTGGGGGGGGCGGGGCGGGGATGGGGGTGTTGGTTATTCAAGGTGATGAAACCTGTTAATAGTTACATAAATGTAATTAATCTAAATAATTACATAATCTCTGCACTAAGTCATGTGCGGCCAGGCTCAGACCTGGAAATCGTGGGTTTTCCTATTTCTTGGGGAGCCTTCCTCCATTTTCCAGCCAAGCAGAGACTGAGTCAATAAACCCAAACTCTGTAATCCATTTTTCTACAAGTTTCCCTTACTTCAGGGACAGGCGGACAGCCTTTCTCAGTCACTAAGTGGTCAGTTAGCATCTTAAATTAAATGTTCTCTTCCTCTTGAAAGCCCTTTGTCTCTCTGCCTGCAGACTTCAGGCCTTGCAAATCCACTTTGCTCTGAGCTTGAAAGGGCTTGTTGTCCCCTTGGCAAAGAAGTCTCCTGCAGAGGTCTGTCTCCTCCTGTTGTGTGGTTTGTCCTTCCAGGCTACTTACTGCAGCTCTCTGCCTGGCCCTGTTGTGTCCTGCATCTATTAAAAGACTGGGCAGACACCAGTGTGCGTTTCTACAGCAGATTGTTCATCTTCCTCTCTTTTCTCAGTGTGCAAGTGCAACCACAGGTCAAGTGGTATCTCCCCCTGACTTCGTGTATATTTATACATATATGTATGCATGCGCGTGTGTACATGCACATTAAATAAATGTATCTATTATGTAACGAAGCCTTGTGTGTTTGTGGGTTGTTTTTTTGCTTGTTTTTAAGAAATTCAAAGTGAGTGCAAATAATCAGACTGCCAGAATCTTGCATGGTTGTAACTTCCAGGAAGGATGTAGTGCAAAGGAGGTGGGGAGAGGGGCTTGATGGCTTCTCAGAGGAATGTTTCAATGGTTCTCCATTGCTGGCTGTCTTGAAACCACAAAGTCAGGTGTAGAGCTCTGCAATATGAGAACATAGATAGTACCCTTTGGAAATGCATATATTTGTTCTGGTTAGGCCCCCTTATAAGTAAGGAGTGAAAGCTAGTCATGGCTTCATTAACCTTGTCTTTATACATGTTTATACATATTTAAAGATGATCCTTGGATTGTTCTGTAATGAGCTTTCTTTTTGGGGGGGTTGGGGGGTGGAAATCGGGTTACATGAATTTTGATCCAACCCTTCTGCCATCCGTGCAGAAAATCCTGCCATTGATAATGTAGATGCTTTTTCCTGGGCTGATGCTATCTGGCTGAGACAAGAAGCCTTTCTGTGTTTTAACTGGGAATGGAGCCACCGGCCTTACAGAGGGCACAAGAGTTCTCCAGTGCCCTTCCCACAGCGGCACTGGAAGGCAAAATGAACATTTCCTTCCAGAGCTGGTGGAAACATGGTCCCTGGGACCACTGGTACAAGAGCGATAAGACTTGGAAATTGCCAAAAGTTGCAATAACATATGTAGTCTGCAAGGGGATTGTATCTGGGTTAGTTCAATTACTGGGATGAATCATGCAGTGAAGACATAGCCAAGAGCAAAGTTACTCTGGAAAAGAAGACGCTAGCTTTATTTCTGAGCCAGTATCAGAATCTTTTCTTTCAATTTCTGTTCCTCTGGAGGCTGAGGTAGAGCTACCCACAATGTTATTCATGGAGATGCCCATTACTTGGGTGTTTCAAGCTTATGGGTTAAAATTCATAGTTCTTCAAATTGTTGATGAAACTATAATGAATTTACAGGGATATCATTTTTAAACTAACACGGAAGAAATCTCAGTAGGCAATTTCTCTTTGTGGTGCATTGACTTGGCGCAGAGATAAGGAAGGTCTGAAATTTTGGAAAAATACAGGAAATAAAAGGCTATTACATGACAGGAATCCCCACTTGACCAAAAAAAAAAAAAAAGGGAAAGAAGGAATTCCTCAATTATAGCACAGCTCCAGCTCTTCCTTTTAAAGTATCCTTCAAGGAGAAAAAAATCAGCAGTGGAGCTGTCGGCTAGCCTCTGGGCTAGGAGGAGAGCTCTTCTTTTAGGACTGCCTCCAGTTCTGTGCTGCAGGTACTTCCTTTCCTTTCTTCTTCCCTGACCAAAAGAGAAACCATCCATGTCTTCAGGCCCTGCTGCCTTTTTAACCCTTCTTACAGCATCCTTTTGAAATGTTCTTTTGGAGGTGTTACAGGGAAGCCTCGGTGCCCTGTTCCACAGGCTGTAAGAGGAGCGCTGGGCTGCACACGGTTATGGGAAGCGGTGAGAGTCCTCCCTGCAGCAGGCAGGGGTCTAGGAGCAAACCTTTCCCTGGCCGTGCTTCTGATGGTGGTGGCCAGCGCTGCCTGAAGGAGGCGACCAGTCTCGCACTGTGGTTGTTTAGGTGGCCGTCTGGAGTGCTCCTGAAGGGGACGTGATACTGGGGCTAGTAAACCTGCAGGAAGTACTCTTTCTGTGCTCTGTACTTGAGGGCTTGTGTTTTAGCACTGCTTTTCATGTGAACATGCATTATTTTAAAAGGAGTTCATTCTTTGTTCTTGATTTCTGGTATATATGAATTCATTTGGGCCAAGATTCATGCAAGAAAAATATGCCTGTAAGTTGAGAAAGGAGGCAGAGCGAAATGACATTTATTAATGGGAACACACTGTGCGTATTTGGACATCTCCCCTTTTACTGGCTTTAACAGGGAGTGAGCGCTTCTGCTTTGTGTCCAGGCTGCGGGTTGGGGGAGAAAGCAAAACTGCACACGTTCTGGAAGGAGGAGCTACAACACAGGTTTCCACTCCAGAAAAAAAGGAAACGTTTCCCTCCAGAGCACCACGCTTACAAATTCTGGATGAGCCTAAACCTGCGTGTTTTCATCCTGGATGCTTCTCAAACAGAATGCCTCATTCCAGACCGTGCATCTTATAGCAATATAAGTAAAACAGCGTACACGTTGCGCTCGTTCTGTCCGAGGAGCATAGTTTTGTTCCCGTGCAATGGGAGCAGGTGGTGGGAGGTTGTTTTGATGAGGTTAAAAAGCTCCTCCCCTCCTTCCCCAAGCAGCAGCCTAATCTGCGTCAGCAGTAATTGTGTGCCTTGCACTGCTTTCAGTGAGGGTGAGTGCAAAAGATACATCAACGCGAGGTATCAAACCGAGGCGTAGACGTTCCTTTTAAGTGGCTGCTCATTTCCTTGAGCCATAACACGGGCTAAAGGTTAACTTACACATTCTCCGTGGAAGAACAATATTTTTTCTTTCTTTTGGGAGGGGGGAGGAGGGAAGAAGAGGGGGAGGGGGGAAGGGTGGTGTTGCATATTCTTTCCTACCTATAGACTAACCACGCCAGTGCTCTTGCCGCAGGTCTCTTCCCGCTGCATGACTTGCTAGCTGGCCCCAGCGCTGGCCGGGGGGGCGCCGAGCCCCCGGGCCGGGGTTGGGGTTGGGGTTGGGGTTGGGGTTGGTTGGGGTTGGTTGGGGTTGGTTGGGTTGGTCGGGGCCGTGGCTGCCCCCGACCCCCTTGCTGGGCGCGGGGAGGCGGCGGGAGCTGTCCGCGGTGCTGGGATGCGGCCGCGCCGGCAGCCGGATTGCAGCAGCCGCCGAGCCCCGCCGTCCTGCTGGCACCCGAAGGTAGGCTTGCTCTTTGTTTGAGAAGCCCTGATTAATCGGCAGCAACAGACGAAGGCAGCTGGGGAGAGCGAGCCTGCCTGTAGTCACGGGGGGGAGAGAGAGAGAGGCGCTGCCACAAGCGAGGCTGCTTCAGACCTTCTGTGTCTGAGCGGCGATGAGGGAGCGAGCGTCCTTCCTGCCGCAAGAAGCCATTTGGATAGGATGTTTTCCACTCCTTACATTCCTTTCTTTTTGTCTCCACAGAACATATTCAAATGAGGCACCTTAGCAATCGCTGTGTTAGTGCATATGATGGTGCTGTAATCTTCTGTGTTGTAAAGTGGGTAAAAACCATCCAGTCTCTTCTCTGCTGGACCTCAAAGCAGGGTGTTGTTTATACCCTCCCATTATCCGTACCCTCTCTTCTCTGAATGTGGATTTAAAGAAGCAAGCACCTGTCTTCTCTTGCCACTGCTTTTTTTTAAAAGCCAAACTTTCCATGCCGTTTTAATGATATGTTAAGAAGATCCGTAATGTAACGCTGACTTACAGTGATGCCGAATTCTACAATCTGGGCAATTTTGCCAACAAGATTTAATGCACTTTAACTGAAGAAAAAAACTGAGCCTAACTGCAAATCTGTTTCTTATGGTGCTGAAATATCCCTTCCGACTGCACTGAGATAACCACAGGAAAGGGCTTTTACAGGCAAAAGTCACCTTTGATTATTGCACTTAGCAGTCCCCGTGGACTTGAATTTTGGTACGTACGTATTTTTGAAAATTATTTGAGCATGCTGATAAAATCTGGTGCTAATTAGAATGAAGAAATAATCATACTTACAGAATGAAATAATGAGTAGCTGGAACGCATAATGATGAACTTGCATGTCTTTTAGGGAGGTATTAATCAAGCCATTGCTAAAGTAAAAGCTGAAGTCTATGACTGTTTTTGTGTACTTCACGTGTTGATTGTGCTTGTAATAGAGACATTTTGCAGCTGGATTTTTTGTTGGCACTGTTAAATAATTAAAAACATTATTTGCTGTTTTCTGATGAATCCATTGAAATAATTCTTAACGTCTACGTTAGTTACTTATTAGACACGCTGCACCATTAATATTTTACAGCATCTTAACATGATGCTGGTGGTAGTGAAATCTCCATTCCATTTTAAGGAGAGAAAAAAACCCACATCCATCAGCAAGCGAGCTCATTCTTCTGAGTTCTAGGACACTCCTGTTTGCATACAGAATATGTCTGTATATGTCCCGGTGTGGCTTTATTCCTTCTTTTTGTTCATAAATCGTCCACATAATAATGGGATGATAAAATGTCATAATTGCACTTGAGTAGTGGCTGTTCTGAATCTGGTTTTGTCATTGTCCAACATCCGTGTGGTTGGGAGGAAGCATTATTTCCCTCAGGGGATAAAAGTGATAGAAGTGTCGCCTTATTGCAAGGTAAACAACAGCTCTTTACGTTCTGGAGTCATCGAGGAGTCATTGTTAGCAAAGACCTTTCCCTTTTCAGAAAGCACTACCAGGGGATGCAAAATTCAAGGCTTTTTTTAATTTTTTTTTCTCTTCCATTTCTTAAAACTACAGGGAGGACGACTTTCCCACATGAAGGGCGGGATGTCTATAGAAACGGGCTATTACTTTAAACCATGCAATAGCATTCTCATTCTACTGAAGGAGCCACTTTTAACCTCTTTAAGTGAAGGACTTAGCACTACTTAGCTTCAATGATTTCACCCAGGTGCTAGAGCTCATGCTGTACGATATAATGAGGACAAGGTATATAATGTGTAATCCCAGTCAAAATACAGGGGTACATTTTGTATTTCCAAATGAATGTAGTATTTTTCTTTAAACGTCTGCAAGAGACTTGTCAAATGGTATATAGCAGGAAACTTGTGGCCTATTTGAGTCAGTCTTAACTTTCTATTTGACATGAGAACTTAATGCATTACTGTGTGAAAACAGCAATGCCAGATCATTAAGAACGAGGAGGGAATACAACTTCAAAAAGCATGTCTTAGAAATTTTTCACATCATATTCAACTGTTTGGGTATTTCAAAGGTCAGTTGGCATAAGGCACATTTATGATAAGAGGAGAGTTCTGGAAAGTATTTTTTTTTTTCCATCACTGAATTTTTCTTGGTTGCAGAGGAAGTATTCTTTGTACACCCAATACCCTTAGGTCCTCATTGGCACTGCTGTGGTCAGCAGTTTGTGAAAATTGGATATGGCTTGTCTACTCATCTCCTATTGCCTTGCAAGGGACTAGAACACAACAGCACAAACTTGAGGGCTGAATGGCTGATCGGTATCCTTGATTTGTGCAGAATCCTCCTGAAATACTGTGTTGAGGGAATTGACAGGCAATGCGAAAGTGGATGTGTTTTCAGAGGGGAGGCAGTATCTGGAAGGGGGACAGGAAGGCCTGGGGAGGTGTAGACCCCTTATAAGTGAAAGGTTGGGCTCAGGACTTTGGGCAACTGCACTCTTGTGTTACTGTGCTCGGTTCTCCTATGTTAAAATAACAACAAAAAATCCCTCTGGTTTAGGAAGAAGGCAATCAGTGCCTTTGTCACTACTTCAAAAAGCTCCTTCAGTTTAATGTCAGCACTGCCAATTTTCAATGCAGCACAGCTGCAGCTTATGGCTGTCAAGCATGCTGAAAACCAACTGATATTTTGGGGATCCTCATGTGAGTAAGAGGGAGAACCACATATCTGAATGGTAGCACCTAGCAGTGCCTGCAATATTGTGATACTAGGACAATTGCATCTTATTTTATGAATTCAGTATCTTTGCATGCTGGTCACATGAAAAAGAGGTGTTTGGTTTTGACCAAGAAGCTGTATGTTTGGCACGGGAGCAAGTAGTGGAGTAAAAAGTAAGGTGTGCAACAGCCTTGTGAAGCACAATGCATTATTCTTGCATATAAATTATTTCTGAATCATTACAAAGATCTTGACTTCAGTTATTTAAATATCAGTAGGCAAATCCAGTAAGGGGATTGCTTGCCCTTGCCAGCAGCAAGCCAGATGTACTGGCTGGGGGGGACAGGGGACACCCACCCACAAAAGTGTTGCTTGCTCTACGCCTTCCGTGCTGACAGCTGATTACACAGGCCATGACAGTGCGAGCTGCTCTCTGCTGCTTTGCAAATGTCTCTCTGATTTGGAAGGAAGCACTTCTAGATTTTGAGGAAATACTATCTTCCTGAATTTAAAAAAAGACTGTATTGTCAGAGACTCCTTTTCTGGATGGTCTTAAAATCTTTCTCCAGGATGGTAACACTTGTTTCAGAACTTACTTCTAAAACACCTGATGTTTTAATTCATCAGTGTATATTTAACAAACATAGTAGCATTGAAAGGACCAATGCACAATTATGTAATGAATGTAGGATTATTCACTGTCCGGTCACCTGGCCTATGTTGCTACTTGTAAGAACATGTACAGAGTTCTCATAATTGTAAAAGCTCTATTTATAGCTTAGAAAGCAAAGATTAAGCTACAGGTGGAGATGTGTGAAACTCCATTTGTGGCTGTTTGGAGGCTCAGGTGACAATGAACACAACTGTATTTCTCGGTGAGGTTTCACATAGTGACAGTGCAACCTTTAAGAGGCAAAGTGAACACATTGAACAGCTCCTTACATGTGCCCTTCCACTCAGAATTTCCAAAAATGTTCAGTGTTTGTTGAATGCTTACAACAAAGTTCCTTCCATTACCTTCAGTTTCCTCAGTATGTTGGCTTCAATAGAGGCAACAACAACAAAAAATAGGGGTAAAATCCAGGGCTTTTCATCATGTTTCCTTCTGTCCCCACACAATGAAGGGGGGAAGAGAAAGGAGTATTAGGAGGGTATCCCAAACAGGGCAACTCGCAGTTACTTTTTTTCCAGAGTGTATTGGTTTCAAAACCAAAATGTACTGAATACAATTTGGTTGCAAATAGAAGGTGGCCCTGCATGGTCCTTGTTACTAGCTAATAAAATATCTGCCCGCAACATGTATATTAGGGTTTCCACAATGGTGGTGCCTCACCTACAGCTTACACTACATATTTAACAACTTGCATTTGCATTTTTTAATCAAATATAAATGTACCCAGAACACTTGCTTGTACTTGTATCTGCCCTGACAGATGGCTAGGAATTGCTTGCTGCCGGAGTTCACCAGCAAGCAGAACCTTTGATCACAGGTTGATGGGTGCTGCTCACAATCAGCATTGCCTGATAAGAGTGGCAAGCAAATGATGAGTATGACTTGGTGGGCCACGTGGACTGCAGTTGGAAGCACATTTACTGTGTTAACGCAGTATCTCAGAAGTGGTATTGCTACCTTTCAGTAAAATTGGTCTGAATGTGCTATGCAAGGAATACTAATACTATAAAAATGTTTACAGTAATTAGTTAAGCTTTTTGCCCCAGCTGTTTGCATTTTGATTCCCTGTTTAAGCAGACCAAGTACAGCCATCAGATATTAGTAAATGCAATGAGGCTGGAAAATACCATGCAGGCAGGAGATAGGCAGGTTTTAATCCAGAAAATGCTTGCTGTAGGTATAGATGCTTTTCAAAATTAGTGCTATAAGAGCTGGTTAAAGGCTTTGAAGTCTCCGTGAGCCCCCCAACAGTTCCTCCAGGAATACCCCAAGCTGAATTTGGTGTCGGTAGCATGAAGGCATTGACTGTCAGTGAGGAGTTCAATAACAACAGCTATTCTCATTACTGTTGCAGGATTGGACCCCTGTTGGGGCAAAGAACGTCTTGATCTATTTAATCAAATGCCATGCAAATTTTTGGCATTCTGAATGAGCTTTGTAGTAGTGATAAAACAGTATATAAAGTATTTGTTCAGCTGTGTGCAGTGACCAGAGACTTGCTTATTTTAGTCGTTTTCTAATTGGAACGACCTTGGTATTAATTCTCCTGTATATAAATAAACTTAACTATAAAAAGAGATTC
Organism: Nettapus auritus; assembly: GCA_011076525.1. Taxonomy (NCBI): domain Eukaryota; kingdom Metazoa; phylum Chordata; class Aves; order Anseriformes; family Anatidae; genus Nettapus; species Nettapus auritus. The sequence continues at coordinate 4,137,707 of CM021773.1, read as the reverse complement.
AACATACCCTTAAGAGTCACTCATTTTAGACCTCTAAAAAGAAAGGCTAAGCATGGAAAAAATGCAGTATTGTCATAAAAGAGGGTGCAAAGCAGATCAAGTTCTGTCTCTTGGAAAAATGGATCTGAACTGCATTTATTGAGGGCCTGCTGAGGTTATCTTCAGGATAAAATTTCATATTATATTTCAGGAGTAAAATCTGGTCCTGGAGAAATCAATGGCAAAACTACCATTAAGGTCACTACAGTGGGGTTTCTCTGTTTTACAGGTTTATCTGAATTCATTTCAATGCAACACCAATGCAGAAACTAGACTTTACTAGAATTCCAAAATAGAAAATAGAGTGAAATAAACATCTTCTGTGGCAATGGCCTAGATCTTAACCATCAGGAAGCAGGAACCATTTGGGAAGCTTGGAGGCGCTGGAGTTGGAGCAGCCCATGCCATTTGTATTGCTTTTAATCAGGCAGGCCTCACTGCTGTAAAGAGAGCCGCCCAGGTAGGGGATCTAGTGCCTGAACTTATTTTTCTTAATCAGAAGTGTTAAGAATTGGTCTAAAATGATGTCTACTGGAGCATTCACTCCTTTGTGCCGCTTACAGTAAATATATCTGATCGTTCAGTGCATGTTCCGGCCCAGTGGAGTGCTAGCCACCTCCAGTGTGACAGCTATGTGAAATTGGCACGCGTTCACATTTGGGCTGTGCTAAGACCTCTTCACTGGTTGCAGCCTGCAGGGATTAGTAGAAGATACCTATATCCCTGCTGAAAATACGTTAAGATCAATCCAGTGACCGGGAACATCAGGCTCATCCTTGTGTTCAGGCTCAGATGATAGCAAAGGTTGTCTTGGGAGGCAGAGGTGATGGGAGCAGGCCCTTCCCAACCTCTGAATCTTCATGTTTTTAACACAGCTTACCGCTGAACAGAAATAATTTTGATATAGAAAAACAGAGAACAAGGGAAAAGTCATTGGTGTGCATCGCATTAATCATTAACTGTCTAAAATCTGCTTGCTGCCATTGCCACTTCACATGATCGAAAAGGGGGAGGGAAAGGGTGGAAAATATTTCTCTATCCTTCACGTGCCCTGCAGATTGCTTACTCCATGGATGTGGAAACATTTTGTTCTCGTGCTCAGGGCTGTGCCTGAATGTCCACAGTGATTGCTAGAATCTGTTAGTTTTTTATTTTATTTTTATAAATCAGGGCCTACCCTGATCAGAATGTTGCCTGTCCAGCAGAGTAATAAAGATTAGAAATATGGCAGTATGCTAGGAGACGGAGGAAAAATTTTGATGATGATTACGCAGGGACTCTGCCCCTAAAAATCTGTGTGCAGACAGGCTACTCATTGCCTATTCAGTAAGATCACTTCTAGTAGCAGTGCTGGCACCGTCCTCAGGCACATTCCGAGAAGTCACAGCATCCTTCTGCGGGAAGGGAGGGCTGCTCTCGCAGCCACGAGGCAAGCGGGCCTCGGAGCGGCCTGCAGCCACCGGGCCTGCCGTGCTCCGTCACCCCCCTCAGGCCTGGGCTGTAAGATGGCAGCCCCCTCACAGCGCGCTGTGGGACAGCGCCAGGCAAGATCGTAGCATCTCCGTACCTTAGAGAAGGAAGGCTGCAATCAGCATGTAAAATGAGGTGGTGCACGCCTGCTTTTTAATGTTCTGTATTACTCACATAACAGATTGCTAATCTGGTTGTACCGAATTTAGCTGGCCAATATGTTTCTTCAAGTTATACCTTGTCTTTAGTCACCTGTAGTATTTACTGATGCTTGCACACCAGGGTTGTTGTGACTCCGAGGCTGTCTGCTTCTGAGTGGGAAGCCTTCGGGCCTTTCTGAGAGCCTTTAGGCTGCCTGCCATGGAGCCGTAAGTGGGCTGGGGATCCCAGTGCGTGCCAGCTCCACGCTGCGTAGCTGGAGGTGCTGTAAATGCAAGTGTCTGTCATACCTGTGGAAGAAATACTGAAGCTTGGAGAACTCAAGCACTTCACAGTTCTGCAGGTCGCAGCTGAGCTGAGTTTTCTTGACTGTTCTTGGAGCTTCAAGCTAATAAGCTGCCGGGCAGCAGATGACTAGGGGCTCCATTCATTTCTGTGTTACTGAGAAGTACTGGAAGCTATTTTACAATGCTTCTTTCTAGATTTTGAACCTGAAGAAAAAATTGAACTTTTTTGTTCCAAAAAATGGAATGGTATTTTCCACCTCATTCTTTCGAGGTGGAAATACTCTGCAGAACAGGAATTTTGTCTGGTGATCTGCTTTGGTGAAGCTGTGTCTAAACTGTAAAAAGGACCTGTTGTCCTTGGAAACTTTTTCAGTCCACTTCAAACCAAGATTTGGGGAAACCAATGTTCTTGCAACTGACAGCTGTTAGGAAAAGCAAGGGGTGGGAGAAAACCTCATAATCCACATAATTTGGGGGATTTGAACGGTATATAATTGGATGGATCACCATCACTTGAAAGGGGAGGCTGTAGGGTTTTGTCTTCTTGCCTCTATAACAATAGAGTTCTGTGTTCTGAATTGCTTTGTTTATTGTCCTTTAGACGGGAGAAAGTATAAAAGTTCTTACAGAGATGTTAATTACAGTTGACACAGTCTTGCTGTCATAAACCATAAGTTATTTTCCTACTGATTAAGGTATTATGTGTTTTTCAACCTGCAGGAAACGTTGCTTTCCTTTGTTCATTATCTCCTGCAAGATGATGAGTTCTAATCAGGAGGAGGTCACTTTGGGCGCTTTTCTCCAGTATATTGAAGATATGGGGATGAAGGCCTATGATGGCTTGGTTATACAGAATGCATCAGACATTGCTCGAGAGAATGATCGCATGAGGAATGAAACAAACCTGGCTTACTTGAAAGAAAAGAGCGAAAAACGCCGAAAACAAGAAGAAGCAATAAAACGGTAAATATTTTGATAAAAAGATGAGTGGTCTGGCAGAGTGAATGAACAGTGAGGGGCTCAGAGTCTCAGCAGTGGTAAATCTGCTTAGATCAGTTGACTTCCAGCTGCTTGTTGGTTTAAAAAAAAAAAAAAAAAAAAAAAGGCATTACAGGCCTGTGTCAGGCAGCTAATTGCATGTGTATTCTATTATATAGACACAGTACTGAATGGTTCTCCTCTCCTCAATGGAAGAGACTATTTCCATCAAAATGTATTAAATTTAAGCATGTGTGGCATCTCAGCAGGTGTGATTTGTTACAAAAATTGTAGGTGTTTGCAATTGGAGACCTATATCTAATGGAAAATAGGTCCTCGGCCATCTGGTGCTTCTAGTTCGACAGTGTCTACTTTGTGCAAAAATGTGCTGTGCAAACCCTTGCAAATAGGGACAGCCTCACAGATGAAAACAGATTCTTCTTGAGTTGGTTTCAAATTCTGATGAGCTTTCAAAGCTCTCTGATTGGTATCTACAAAAAAAATTGTCTTGTATTATTTGACTTCTTCACCATTCTGCACTCTCTGAAGTCAGTAAAAAAAAAAAAAAATGTATTTGTTTGAATATTTGAAGTGGATCACACACCTGACGGGCACAACCTTGTAATGGCTCTTGAACAATTCCATCAATTTTAATTGACAGTTAATGAGAGGAGCACTTACACGATGTGGCCTCTTCTGCCAGAGGATAGTAATGAAATCTCTGCATTTTTTTTTGACAGGAAAAGAAGGGTGCATGGGATAGTTATTTATCTATGTATCTATCTAGAGAGTTATTTATCTATATACATGTATACTCACACACACATTTGCATGTCCAGAATTTGTATTTTCTCAAAATGGACAAATTGTGTAATACAATTAAACCATCCATCTAAATGCTAAACTTTTATATGCAAATGGATGGCTTGAGCACAAACTGGTAGGGGTCCTTTGAATTTTTCCCCCCCAGCATGAATTTTCCATATTTCAGCTTAAGTGATTAAATTTTATGCTGTATCTTGGGTACTGTACATCCAGGTATAACAGACACGCTGTGCTGTGAACATTCCAGTGACGCCTCAGTAGTCTGGTTATTTTGATGGAATGTTAAAAGGAAAAGAGGAGCCCATAGAGAATGGGGGAAGGAGAAGCAACATAAAGCAAAATAATGGCTGCTTTACTTTCCAGGAATTGGAATTATCTGGATTTCCACTAATTTGGTTTCTGTAGAGGATATAAGAGTAACGTGTAATTAAAGTGAATAATGAGAGCCAATGCAATGTTTGTTTTTGTGTCTTCTGGATTAGTTACCTTGTCAGTTCCTTCTGGGTGATGTTTAGAGGGATTCAAACTGTTGAGGAGTCAAAGGCATAGGTGGCTTGTAGCAGGAGCTATGCTATGCGTGACTTGACAAAGAAAAACATTTTTCCTTGCAGCAAATAAATGCAGTTTTTGTTTTGTTTTGATCTATGCAGGATTTCTGCATTTTGTTTAATTCTTGCCAGTTTCGTTTAGTGTTCCTGGGAGCAGGTACTGGAAAATTTGTGTTGAAGATGAGTGCCTTTAGCAGTAAAAAACAAAACTAAACAAAATAATAACAACCACAAGAAACCCTGCAGTTTTAGTCTTCTCTTTCTTTTGACTACTGTAGTTACGTACACTGCAGCATTTCCAAGAGGGATGAGTAGGGTCTGATGGTAAGAGCGAGTTAAATTGTAGTTTTATGAAGAGGAAGAATTTGAACGTCTCACCTGCTAAGCAAAAGTGCTGGTCAGTAAACCACTGTTCTAAAGCAGTGAGATGAAAAGTACCTTCTTATCTGTGGGCAATATTGGTGGTAAGTGGACGGTTGGACTAGATATCTCAGAGGTCTTTTCCAGCCTTAATTATTCTATGATCTTAAATTATTGGCTTTTCCCACTGACGAAAATTATTTGCAAATCTAATTTGATTTTTTTTGAATTTATTGAAATTTCACTTTTTCATTAATTTACAACTGCTGCAAAAATAAATTCCTCGGTCCTTGTGGTGGCAACTTCATTTGATAAGCTCTTAAACTGTCAATGTATACAAATTTATTTAGAATACGGTCTTTAGGGTTGACAGCTAATTAGGCTGTGCTCTGGCTAAGCCTTTCACAAGCACTTTTATGAGTGATCATAAAGGTCACTGAATGCCAGAACAGGCTTTGTTGTAAATAAGTTTCCTGAGGCATGGGAGTAAGTTTTGGACCTACCTGGTCCTTAAGCTTCTCCATACCTAATTTGAATGGTGGTAATAGTATTTCCAACCTTGTGGTTGTTTTGTGTGGTTTTGTTTATTGATCCTGGCAAAGTGATTTGATGAAGAGGTCTGGATAAGTGTTGATGATTTAGGGCTGAGCCAAATCATGAATTTCTTTGCTTACGTTAAACAGAGATGGCTAAGAACAGAACTCTGCTCCTCAGATAGAGTCAGAAAATGCAAGGAAGATTCCCAGCAATGCTGTGGGTTTATCTGAGGAACAGTGTATGTGTGTTGTGCATGCAGAAATGTGTATGTGATTTGTAGGCACCAACATTTCTCGGATATAGCACTATTCTGTGAGAAAGCGTGTTCGTGGTGGGCCCCTCTACTCCCTGGCCACTTGGCTTCTTGCAGTAGTATTGGTGAGTGCGTGCGATATCTTTCTAAGGAAATGGAGTAAGACAAACACCCTAGGAAATCTTAGAAAATGTTTTATTTACCTAGACTTCTTCTGTCTTTTCCCTGTGTAAACTTGGGAAGGGAAAATAGATTTTCATGATCAACCCTTGATCAGTACAGCTAAGAGCAATAACAGACTAAGCGAAAACAACTGATTTGACTACAGGAACAACGATGTCTAAAGTCACTTAGGCTGATTGCAATCAAGTCTGCTCCCTGTAGTAACCTCCAGAGGTTCACGCAAGCCCACGTCTATTGAAACACGGCAGTCAGAAAAGGTAAAGTAGGATTATTGATTTCTTCTTTGTTCTGTACTAGTTTCCTTATGTCTTTACCTTATCTTCGTGGGTATTTATATTACCCTATTTCCTGACAGTGTGGCCTAGATAGCAAATGGTGCACATGTGCAGTGATAGCAGTGCTCACAGTCTGGAGACTATCAACAGCCGAAAACAATCTCCGTAGCAACGAGGGAGCCTTCCCCTGCGACTCCCAGCAGGCAGATTTTGAGCAGGAGAGGGGGTTCCAGCAAACACGCTCCTCTTGATGGCAGGAATCAAAATACAGCAGTTGCGAGGCTTTGGCACCTACTGAAAATTGCATAAGTCTGATGATTTAATTTTTGAGAAGCTTTTCAATGTTGGTGTTCAGATGGTCTCTCTTGAGAAGTAGGCTGGTCATGTATATTAACAAATTAATGAGCACTTTATTTAATATTAATACAGTGTTGGTATTCACACAAACATTATTGCAAAGAAGCTGTTATTTACCTGAGTCATCTGATAATCACGCTGAATGACTTAAAGCTTCATTGAAATGCATTAGTATCGGCAGGTTGGAAACAAGATCTCAAAAATGACCCCAACCCCCCCCCCCCCCAAAAAAAAGTGCAATTATATTTTTGCCTTACAAAAGGATCCATTGCGTTGTGTTTCTTCAATAGCACTGATGCGCTGTTAGTGCGATTGCTATTTCATTCTCTCTGGTTCTGATAGGTTAATTGTGGGGAAAAATGTATGGATCTATTGTAAATTGAAGGGGATAAACCATGCATCACATTGGAAAAAAAAAGCAACTAGCCTTTGTCTGATCTTGCTGGGCTGAGTCAGCTGATCTGATCTGAATTTCTGACCTAATTTTAGTAGAGTACTTAGTGATCATGCAGAGAAAATAAGGTTAACGTGCTGATCAGTTAGCTGGGAGTAAGCCACAGTAAATATTAGTGCATATACATTTTAAGCCTAATTTTTAGACCCTCTTTCTTCTTTTATTTGTCTGGACTCACTCACTTGATCGTTGTCTGTTCAGGAGGCTTTGTCCAGACCAAGAGAATACACTGGCGTGTTGCCCACAGAGCTTATAAATTGCAAATAAAGTTACGAAGCAGCGTTAGTTTCACTGGGAGTAAGATGCAGTACTGAGATGTACATTTGCGATGATACAATATCTGCCCTAGGCAGTGTTTCTGGGAACAGAAGGTAGAATTGGCTCTGCTGTTCCGGGTGCTAGGGAAAAGGTGAGAATTTTGAGTTTACTTATGGCACCTCTTATAATAAGCAGTTGCTTCCTTACTCATCCCTAATTGAAATACATATATTTAAATACTTTGCATCTATTAGTCTTCTGTGATAGAAAAAGTCACCAATGAACTAAAATTGTATAAGTACAAAGCCTTAGTAAGAAATAACGAACCCTTCCTCCTCCTCCTCTTTCTGTTAAGGCTGGGCATGTTGCATTAATCATAGGGAGTGGCAGGGGCTGCACACTGTCATAGGAGATGCATGCTTTCAAAGTTTTGGCTTCTAGTTTTTAGGCATCGTTTAAGATACTGTTTCTATTGGGGGAGTTGACATTTTGATTTGTAATACTACAAAAATGTGACTGCTCTAGTGTGAAGCTGGTGGTGTCAGTAGGCATGCATTTCTGCCTGCCAAATCTTGGATGTCGCCACCAAAATATTTCTGCTTCTGATGGTTTCCCTGACTCCTAGCTCATTCCCAGCTCCTAAATGGCTCTGTGCAAAGCCTTGTTTCTGCTTGTTGAGGGAAGTATCCAGACAGATGCTGTCAAGAGGAGGAGCTTTTAGGAGCACTGCTTGTGCAAAAGCTAGCAGAAATGGGCCAGCCAGCCAGTGGCAGAGTTAAGCTCTTGTAATAAAGAAGGAATTGTAATGAACAGCTGTCATCCTAACCTCTCCTTTCTGTGGCAACTCAAATATTGAAGAAGACTAACCCATCGGCAAAAGTAAGATAATATTTTTCTCTTGCTCTCTCTCTCTTTTTTTTTTTTTCTTAAGATTGTGAGGCAATTGAGTTCAGGTATTGCCTGTCTGTAGTTGTCTGTGGATTCTGTCCTTAGGTTTCTTCATAAACAAGACATAAGTTATGTGTCCTTTGGCTAAAAGTTAAGTGTTATCAAGTGTGGGCGACAGCAAGCAAATATAAAAATCCTTCTATGTATGGGACTATTCACTGCCAAAAGCTCTGTTTAGCTCAGAAAATGTGTGTTAACTTAGAGTATGAGGTCATGTTGATGTGTTTCTACCAAAAGTTTCTACCAGAATAAAAAATAACCAAAGGAAAATAATTTCATTATGATCTTATTGTTTATAATAAACTTAATTTCAATAATGTCTTGAAAGCAGAGAAATACTTTAGGCAAAATAATGTGTAAAATACTGCTTGTTTTTTTCTGAACATTTGCCTGTAGTTGAAATTTTGCATAGTGAACCAGACACTTCTAAATTTGGAATGTGTGCTTATTAGATTACAATACGCTTACAGCCAGACCTCAAGGAAAATGTCAAGGAAGTGCAATAATTTTTTCTGATCATGGTGAGGGGCTCAATTAAAATACCTGCAAGCGCGTCATTGAGATGTTGTAAGTCACCAGCTTCTGAACCTGTTGTTAATGGTTTGTGTTGGTGTTGGGGGTTGTGTGTATGTGTGCGGCTGCTTCTGGTGTTTTTAATTCAAATGTAAGTCCCCTCAATGAATGTGGGCTTTGGATACGGAGTTGGTGGTATATGCTCCCCTAATCAAAGGGCATGGGTTACGAGAAAGCTGTGCATGTGGCATTGGTTCAGTTTTCTTTCTCCTTGATGTGTTGCATGCTGATTTCATCCTGGATTAAATGAATGTTGTTATACCACCTTTTTGGTGAGGTGTCTGATGAGGCACGATAGAGACTAATTTTGGTATGATTTCATAACCTTTTTATTTTAAGAATGATACCCTCTTTTGAAGTTGAGTTGATTTAGAAAGAGTAGCACTGACAGTTTTTTCATCGAGAGTAAGTAAAATGGTTGTGCAGTCAGTGACCTCCAAATGTATTTTGGTTGTATTTTATAAGTAAACAGATGTGGTGGTCTGGCCAACAAATCCTCCTTTCCAAATGCTCGTATCCATATGGCTGCCTGTATTATTGCCGTAGAAAATAAACAACAGGCACAATGCAAACTATATTATATTGCTATTGCTGCTGTTCTGAGAAGTTTTATTTTAGGACAGTCATGCAACAGATGCTATTTAAAATTTACCATAGTGGCTGATAGCAACTCGGTATTCCGAAGTTTTTAAAAATAAATAAAAATAAAATCATCTCCAGTTTGGTATTTAAACATTGATGTTGTTTTCTATAAATCTTCCATGTTTTTAGGGCTTCTGTCTATTCCTTTTACTCTCTTTCAGGGGGAAGTACGAGATCTCTTCCCCTTCATCGCTTTACATATTGCCCAGGCGTGTACTGGTCCACTACACAAGCAGGTGCATTTTGGCTCAAGATTCATTTGCTATATTTAAAAGCATAATTAGAAGCATGGGGTCACAGAGAGCCCAAAGGACTTCTAGGTGGGTTACAGGGCCCTCTTCTAGTGAACATGCAGTCTAAGAGGCTCCACGCTATTGCTGTTGCGGGCTGTCTGACCACCTGTGTAAATGAGTGAGCCGGCCGTGGTCCAGCTCCATTTGGACGGATGTTCACACACAACCTACAGTCTCGTGTGCTTTCAGCAGCCTGAGTCATTGCGGAGAGGCCTGGTGTGCCGCCGGTAGATGACAGAGTCATAGAATCGTGGAGTGGCTTGGGTTGGAAGGGACTGCAAAGGTTGTCTAGTGCTGGGGGGCGTATGGATCATAATGCACAGTGCAGCCATTTGTTCCTGTGCTAACTTTGTTTCTCCTTATTACACTATAATGAGAGAATGTGATTGTAATTTTAACTTGGAAGTTAAAATTACCCAGCGTTGCCTCTTACCAAGAAGTCCTTAGCAAGACAGGAATGCACGTAGAGCTGTTAAGTAGATGTTTTGCACAAGCCGGTAGGGTTCTGGTGCTGCCGCTATTTCTAGTCAGAGGCTTGCATGTGCTTTGAAAAATGTCTTCAGATACACTATGAAATTGCATAGTGTTTACCAATGGCAGGAGAAAATAAAAACTGCTATTGTGAAGACTGGATTAAAAAAAAAAAAAAAAAAAAAAAAAGACTATAAGACTATTTTGAAGCATTCCCAGATAGTCTTTATAACTAATCTAGGTTGGAGTTCATTAATGAAGAAATGCATTCGGTACCACAGCACAACTGATGTCATGTAACACTAGCAAGCCTAGCCAGGACTGCTGGCAGAACGCAAGCATCGATCTGTTCTTGTTCGTTCAAGGCTTCCAGTAACCACAACGTGCTGCACGCTGAAGTTCAGTGACACCTGACAAATGCTGTCGTTGGCTGTGACCTGGATTAAGAATTCATGTTACAGCCTGAAGCACTGATATGAAGACACACAGAAAGTGGTCTTGTGACCCATAAGCGGTAAAATTGCAGCTAGCCACACTCCTCAGCATGCACAAAGCATGTTCATGCACATGCGTGTAGGAAGCTCTGCCAAAGCTGTCTGTAATGAGCACCAGTCAGGCAGCACAGCGGAACCAAAGATCTGTGATAGCGCTAGTATAATGACTGAATCCTTCTGTACCTTCAGGAAAATCTATTGTTTAACAATAGCTGTTCATAAAGTTGAAGACAAACATGTTATTTCAGCAAACCAGCTCAGTCCCTTGCTCTTTCTGGGGCCATAAATCACATCTGTATGTATTTTCCTGGTAACGATAATACAGATCACTTCGTGCCCCACCCAGCTGGCAGGCATTTGTTATCTTTGCCTCTTCTCTTTCTCAGCACCCTTCTGACAGGCTACACATGCTCCTTATTTATTCCTTTTCCTTCACAGGAAAACAGAAACATGGTATGGTCCTTGACAATTTAATCAGAATCTTAATTTTCTTAGCCTAAAGAAGAGAGTTGGCTTTTAGGTAAGCCCCTGAAAATGCAGAATTTCAGCAGACCACCTCTGCAACAGAAGCATCAGGTGATGGGCACCTTGTTGCCAGATTGACCTAGATCAGTGACTAAAATGTGTATGAAATGGGAATGTGCATTTGTGCTGATTAGATTCTTAGGAAATGGGAAAAAGGAGAGATTAGAGAAGAAATAGATTGCAGAGACATTACTAGCTGTAGGTTTTATAGTTAATTTGAGACTCACTTTATTTTTTCTGGCTTTCTATTCTAATTTGTGTTGTAATCCTAAGTGAAATCAGTTTAAAAAGATTTATTAAAAAAATAAAGTGAAGTGTTGTTGGCACAGGGCCTTCAGCAATAGCGCGGTGCCAGCAGCGCAGGGCAGGAGCCGCTCAGCCCTCGGAGGAGCCCTGCTGGGCTCGGGTGCTGCTGAGAAGCCTACGAATGAACCAAGTGCACTGTTCTGGTCCCAGAACAGCAGTCGTAAGTAGAATTGGTTTTTGTTTTGTTATTGCACAGTACCCAAGGATCCCAAATGGGTTAGACTCCTCCGTAGCACTAACACTGTGCGTGCGCAAGGGCAGCACACAGCACGAGTCGAAATTGTACCCAGCCAGTGACTAAAGGGACAGCTGAAGAGTAAGGGGACTGCTCATTTCCTTTCCTATATTAGCACAGCACAGAATAAACTGAAGTGTATCCCTGGTGGCTGTGATGAATTACATCCAGCAGTACTCTCTGAAAGCTGGAGAGAAAGAAATGCTTCCAGTAGACCCGGGCAGATGCTTCTGGAAAGCATGAAGACAGAGGGCCACAGCCAGCCAAAACACCCAGAAATACTCCTGCTGACAAGCATGCTATGTGACAAAACTGCAATGTCTTAAAAGATCAGAAATGAGAATGACTGCAGGGCTTACCATAAATTAACAAAATTTACCTGCATTTAATCCATTCTTCCTTTTGGTGGGTTATGTAGGGCATATCTCACCAGTAGATCCTCTGCTAGCTGAGGGCACTTTAGTTATTAAGTCGAGATCACATGTTAGGAGCCATTAAGTGAATTGCTTTGTACAGCCTTTCCCTGAATGCTCGGGCAAATGCAGTATTTCATACCCTTAGCTAATTTCATGCTGTAATTTAATTTCTGAAACATACTTTTAATTGAATCTTTAAAGACAAAAGGAAACTGCTGAGTCCTTTAGTATTGCAAAAAAGATTGTTTAAAAATGTAGCCCATCTAGAGAATAATCTTCTATAATTAAACATTAAGTTTGTTTTCCTTCTCTGCATGCAGCTATGGAGAAGCAAATTCCTGCTGTCTGCAGAAGGCTCAGGGCTGAACCAGAGGTACTGGGGAGCATGACAAGTTGTTTTGTGCCCAGCCTTGTAACTCTGGCAGAAAATCCTGCAGCCTTCCACAATGTGCAGGTCTGAATCAGGAAACAAAGAGAGGCTAATTAAAAAATTAGACTGCTAACACCAAAATCACATTAGTAGGAGCTCTGACGAGTGATCTCATTTTTCTAATTTCTGGTAATGAGATGAACTTGAGAGATGTCAGCAATTTTGTAATAAACAAAAAACAGTTGTGCAGCAAAATTTGTTATTTGCATCTTGAAACTGCATCCAGTATTTCAGTGGCTAGATTTTGATACTCATCTTCTGTAAGCGGATTCAAAACAGTTTCAGTAAAAATCCATGTACTCTGTTAGGCAATTTTGCTATGGGAGAAACCTTTGGATTGTAAATGTGGTGATGCAGGTGTCCAATTTTATGGATATCAGATTATCAATCAACGTTAATGCCACCCACTCTTATAGAGGAGAGGAAATCCTAGAGTATTCAGGTTTGTTTAAATCAGCAAGAGATTTGCAATGGAGATTTTTCCTTTTATTGCTATTGGAGAAAAGGATACGATACACAGTGGAAGTGAGATGTGTGTGGGGACATGGAGAATCCGAGTGGGGTAAGAAGCATAAGGTTAAAAAGGAGAAGGATTTGAAATTAACCTGCGAAACCCAAACACAGTATCTTCTAAGAAAGGAAGGAACAAAAGCAACATCTTGTTCCCTGCTTGATGGGAAGGCTCTGCACCTCCTGACGCCACGCGTTGGTGGTAATTACAGGCATGAATGGGGCTGTTGGAAGAGTTTGGGAGCCAGTGTGGGAGGGGGAGAGGAATCCACTTGGCTTTAACTCAAATTTAGTTTTTATTTGGTTTCCTTGCTGGAAGGAAGCACCGAGAATCAATTGTCTTTTCAACAGAGGTTATTCTTTTTCAAGGACTTTTATGAAAAGCAAGGAAACAAAGGGCTAACTTTTATTAAAAAAAAAAGTGTTGTATTGAGGTCTGCCTGCCTTTACTCAATTGTTTAGAGGCTCAGGCACTCAGTCTGTGTGGTTAGACTCCTTGCAATGTTTTTGCTTGAAGCTTGTTCAGTAGCACCAAAAATTATTTCAGGACTTGGAAATCTTTTCTCTGGAGCAGTAGCACACATGGAAATCACCTGAACATCTACTAAACGCCGATGAGCTCAGGTCAAGGTGTGCCAAAGGTCTGCTGGCACCATGCTGAGGTTTCCAGAAGTACAGGAGCGGTGTGTTTTGTTGGAGCTGGCCTCGGCCAGTCGGAACAGTCCAGTCCTCTGACTGCTCCTGCAGAAACAGGTCCCTCCCCGAGTCCGGCTTTGAGCTGCACGTGGCTTCAGCCCTGTTCTCTTGCCGTGCTGAAGTCCGTGTGATCAGGTGTGCGTCAGCCTGTTGTACGAGCAAGCTTCTTGACTTTGGTACCACGTGTTAAAACCTGAAGACCTTTTCCACCTCAGTGTCAGGGACACCTTTCACTGGAGTATTTTGTTTTTTCGCTGGAATAATTGTCCTTGTTTTGATGGCTGGAGCAGAAATACAATTTTCTGTGAATTCAAATGGAAAAGTGTGCAGAAATTCACGCACTGCAACATGCGACAAACACACAGCTGCTTTCAAAGACAGGACTGGTGGGATTCACGCAGAAGGGCTATTGTTTTGAGCTAAGTGGTATTTGTGACATGCCGATTAAAACTTTTCTGCAGATATTTTAAATCGTCTCAGCTTCACATCTGAACTGTTAGGCTAAGCAAAGGACGGCTTTTCCTATGCAATCATATTCCTGCATTGTTAATCTGAATTCTGCTAAGTCTCTGAAGTAGATCAAAAACTGCATATGTACTTGCCATGGCAACCCCTATACCACATGACAGACGTGCTAGTGCAGCCAAAGAGCTTCACGGCTTATTGAACAGGCACGCACAGCCCCGTACACACCAGTCCGCCACGTGACTGCTGGAGCCCTGGCGCATCCTTAAAGGGAAACTGTATCTGAGCATCGCAGCAATCTCTTCATCAGCAGCATCTTGCTGGGGTTCCTTCCTGTCCTCTTTGATTCTGTGTTGGGTTAAAAAACAAACAAACAAAAGGCAAGACAGTTGGCAAGACTCTGCTATAGGTATTTCACTTTCTTTCATTTGGAACAATCTGTTTGAGAAAATAAAATGGTAGGTTTGATTAGTGTAATTAAAATAAGAGTCTCTGCAGTGGGACAAGCAGTGTGCTGCTTTTCTGGACACATCCTCTGCTGTTACCTCCTGTGGACTCCGGTACGATTTTGAGTGTGAAGAAGAATGGGGGCAGGATGGGGACTCACCCATCTCAGCACTGATGGTGTGTTCCAAAGCACTTACCAGAAGAGCCCTTCCTTGCCACTTAACACGCACCCGCTCAGAGGTGTGCTGATGGAGGTGGCACTGATCTCTAGCTCCTCGCCAGCGAGGCGCAGCCTGGCAGGACTTCGCTTGACCAGGAGAAGCCACCCGAGGCGCGTGATGAGCAAATCTGAGGGGCAGCAGCCTCAGCAGAAGGAATAGTTTTTGTGGTGGGCAAAGAGAAGTGGAGATGGGGGAGGATCAAAGCCAGAGGGAGTTGACAACTTATGTCTGCCTGCACCTTAACGCCCTGAGGGAGAGGAGGACAGCAGAAGTGCAGTGTTGCTCTGCTCTGTTGCTCCAGGGCAGTGCTGTGCATGCTGGACTGGTGTCACCAGCATCTCTGCTGCCCAGGGGAGCGCGCTGGCACACTCAGAGCGCCCCTGGAGCTATTTACTGGAGCAGCGTACTATGGCAGGGAATCCCTTTCTCCTTCTGTTCTCCTTCCCTCTGTCAGATCCCCGACCGAAGTGGCATGGTTTCTCTCAGCTGGAACCTGAGTTTTTGTAGCAATCTGAGGCCAGGTGCAGCTCCAAGTGCCGGACTAAAATGGAGAACCACACGGCACAGCAAAACATGGTGAGAACACTGCCAGCGCCCTGCCTGCTGTGCAGCTGCAGTTTGACAAGAGGTACAGAGACAGACTCTCAAGTCTGTGTGCTGAAATTAATAATTTTAGTGATTTATGGTCTTGCTTTTGAACTTAAGAAAAATCTATTTTCAATTTCCAGTTCCAGTCAGTCAGATTTTCATCTTCATTTCCGAAGTAGCCAGTCAGGGTGCAAACACGTGTAACTAACACCAGGCAGCCAGCGAGTAATGGTTCCTTGCTTTCTGCTTCAAGTGGGCTTGTTACCGTTCTGGAGATGGTCCATAATAAGGGAACAGCAACCTGCTCCGAGAATTAATTTAGAGAGGTACTTGTGCGCAAATTGAGCACTGAGCAGAGAAGCAGCACTGTGCTCATTGAGGGACACGGATGAGAAGGGCGCTCTCCTCTGAAGTGTGCATCCACGCATCTCTGCCAGCCAGCACACACAGCTGTACTGCAAAATCAGCACCGAGCAGGGAGAGCTTTTAGAATGTGATGCAGTAAGTCTTTTGGCAGGGCAAGGTACTTTAAGTTGCAGTTTTAATTGTATTTTATGGCAGTATTGATCTCTTTAAGCGTTCTTGTGCTACTTTATTAATACCTGCTCTGGTACTGTAGAGGGAAATGGAACCTAAAGATCGTGGATTTCCCAGGAAGGCACTAAACAAAGGCCCTGCCTGCTCCAATGAGACGTAGTAAAGATTTTGGCAGCCTCTCTCAGCTGTCTACAAGCACTGTGTAGTCCTAGATCTGCAGAGCGAAGTAGTGACAGCAGCGTTTCCCCTCCTGTGTGCAAAGAGCAGGCTGTTCAAAATTCCTTTGTGCCTGAAAGCAGGACTGCATTTGCAAAAGGAGTCGCCAAAATCGGAGCTTTTCTGGAAAACTGGCCTAAGCCTCGCCTCTGTTCCAGGTTGAGTTTCATTTCTGCAGTTAAGCTATTGCAAGTTCTGCTATCTCAAGGATTACGTACACCACCACAGGTTTCTATATTGTATTTGGTTGCAGTTACAGCCATGGAAAAGGCTATTTAGGCTCATGACAAAATATTTTGACTAGCCTCTTCCTACTTACTCATTTGTTTGTCCTCAGTGTGTGTTTATTGTGAATTGTCTTCCCAAGAGATTGCAA
Organism: Nettapus auritus; assembly: GCA_011076525.1. Lineage (NCBI taxonomy): Eukaryota > Metazoa > Chordata > Aves > Anseriformes > Anatidae > Nettapus > Nettapus auritus. Next base: position 4,121,335 of record CM021773.1, on the reverse strand, counting down.
ACAAAGCAGGAGCTTTCCCTAGCAGGTCTTCGCTGTCGCTTAATGATGGGCTCATCCAGCAGATACTGTATGAAAGGGGTTTGCCTGACTGGGTCTAAAATTTGTGGAAATTGTGTCATTACCAGGATATATCAGAAAAAAAGGCCCAGCAACTTCATTGCAAGACGGTTCTGGTTGCTAAGAGACAGCATGCAATTATCTGCCAACTTGTTTACCATTCCCAAACACTTAGCAGGGCGAGAGCTGTGGACTGCCTGAATTGTAAGCCATACACAAAATAAGCCAAAATGCATTTTCTTATCAAATGCTTTTTTAAAAGGGCATTTGACAATGACACGAGAGCTTTAACTGTGACCCGTGAGTTTTTTCTAAATGAATATCAGTTATTTTCATTTCCCTCTCCATCCCCAAATCTGCTTGTTGCAGGTATTTTAACTGATGATACAGAAATTGCAAACAGATGAAATGCATAAACCGTGCAATTCTTCTGGTAAGGGACTCCCAGCTACACTTTCTTGAAAATGGTAGTCTCACTTTAACGGTAGCAATGCTCAGCATTCCTGCGTTATGATAAGGTTACTGATGGGTGCTGCTGTTAATTTAAGGTTGACCAGCATGAGTCATTGACTCGCTTTTTTCTAAAATGCTTTGTGTTGTGCTCGCACGTTGAGGTAAGTAGTGCGATTTATTTTCTGTGCAAAATAAGTTGGTGCCGCAGCGAAGCTTACATTTCTCTGTGTCACTGTGGCTATTATGTAGGCAGTGTAAGATTTATGCCATCCTGAGCAATTCATTTGCTTGGTTTTAAGGGCATGCATCTAGTAAATGAGGTACAGACAGTGCAAAGAGCAGCAGAGGTTTCTCCCTCTGTTTTCAGAATGGTAACACCTTCCACTGCTTTTTTTTATTTAGTAAAAACAATGCGTTTTTATTCTCATTAGTATGAAACACTAGTTGTAAAACTGAAGAACTCGCTGAAGTGCTTCTGACCAGCCTCACAGCAAGCTGAAACCTGCGTTGGCATTCGGTCAGTAAATGAAATACATCCATACACATCATGGTTTTGGGGGCATTGCTCTGGGAAGGCTTGTACACCTTCAGGGAAACACACCGGAGTTTTTTAGAGATATAATGAAAACCATTTGTGTCAGCCCGTAAGCGCCCATCTCACACATTCCCTGATCCTTGTGGCTGCAAAAGGAGTCCTGGTTAAGTTCCGACTAAAGGCGTCTTTTGAAGCCTGCATCAGAAACAACAGAGCTGCAGGCACGTTGGCTGCTTTCACATGCAGTCACCCTCCTGCTGGCACAACAGCAGTGGGGCTCGGTGTGGATAGCCAAAGGACCAAGTCCCAGTTGTCCTATTAAAAAGGACGCCTGCTGGCTGCTCTGGAAAGCTCTGCTAGGCCACAGGAGCTCGGGAGGACTTTCTGCTGGTTGCTTCTTTGGGGACCCAGCGATCTGCTGTTTGCTCCAGCATACAGCTGGTGTGTAGACAAGGAATGCTGTCTTAAGAAAAGTAGTGGGGTTAAGAAAAGTAGCGGGGTTGTCCCTGCAACACCGCCCAGGTACTGTGTTCAGATAAAGAAAACCTTAAGGGGAAGGAAATGCAATTCCATGAAGGGATTTGCTGCTACTTTTTCTTTATTTTTTTTCTAAGATGAATTTTTATACTCTATCATAAACACGTAGTCAGCAGGAAGAGATGTCCTTTCAATAGTATTCCTTTACCTGTTTCAAATTTCAGATGTACAGCTGTCAGAATGAAAAAGACTGCTGTTCAAACAGGGAAAAAGTTTCAGGTTTGATTCAGTTTCTCCTAGCTTTTTACTTTTTTCATATGCAGAATCACTTTAGGGTGTTCTCTGAGAACAAATAAAATGCAATGACAAAAAGCATCAAGTGAGGTTGATTATTTTCAACCTTTTCTCTTTTTTTGCCCATTTCATGCAAATGAGGGGCAGGAAAAGCTTTTTTTGGTGTCTTTAATGGCAAGGTCATCAGAACTGTATATTTATTGTAGACCTCGTATTATACAGTGCTTTGTGACAGACTGGGATAACACTGCAGTGATGGTGTTGACACTGAATACGATGATGGTTTGTGTACCTTTGCTGTTGAGCACACAGCTTTTCCTACGCAGTTTCCAATTTGCTCTCTATAATCACCTACTCCTTGCCTTAATCTTACAATATGGAAATAATACAAATAAAATCTGAAAAGTGAGCTAAATGATACTGAAATTCCTGGAGTGGCTGTTTCAGAGGGTCTTTCCCTTCGTGTTTTCTGTCTTTGAGATGTTAGTGATAATCCTGCCTTTTATAATTTTATTATAAAGATCTGCCATTTTAGTTCAAATTCATTTGCAAAAGTGACCCTAAACAATTTGATGGAGTGAATGGTGGCTTATGTTTTCATTAATTAAAGAAATGCAAATCATCATTCCATGCATGATTAGCAGTATTGTGTTCACTACTGTAGTGTAGGTTGTGAGATGATGCACAATGTCAATAACGTTTCCTTCCAGCGTCCCCTAGTGCTGTACACGCTGTCATGCTGAACCTCCTGCCGCGTGCTCAGTTCCATGTCCCAATGGCGTGTAGTTCATCTTCTGAGTAGTATTTCCCCTTTACTTTTCTAAATCATTTAACTTTCTTCGTATATTCAGTTGTATTTTGTATTAGGACAGAGTAAGAAGCGTTTGGTGGAAATAGCTGTCAGTGTATTTGAGTGCCTATTCTAGATGCTTTTTGGTACTTCTTTGGTACTTGTCTTTGTTTGGTTTCACAAGGCTGCACGAACTCGTGTTGAGTGTTTCTATGGCTTGTGGTCTGATTTCATGGGGTCCAGAGAGACGCTTGCCTGACCGGCTGAACGCTTGAACCTTGGTTCTCACTGTGCCTCCTGTCACTCCTTTGAGTACATCGAGTTTTACTGGGCAGAGCCACCACCACCCAGCCTGCCAGCACTGGGTTTCAGGTAGAAGGCATGCTTATGCGCCCGCTGCTCTGTGTGCAGCCAGTGCTGCGGTATCTCCTGCTGCCTGACCAGAACGGAGAGAGGCAAGGGGACGGCAGGAGGCTAAGCCAGCGATACACGGCAGCACGTCTGCTGTCAGAAGGTTCCAGGTAAGCCTTTGGCACAGATGTCTGAGCAATACGTAGGACGTGCAATGGGAATACTGAAAACATCAGTTCTGCTTGTTTGAAACCATCACCTGTATCCCTTCTCCCTGGAAGGTGGTGCAGCTGTTAATCTGCAAGATGCCTTTGATGCTTGTTCTGTCCTGCGTGGGGATTTGCTGTTTTCCACACTGGTGATAAAGAAATGTGATTGTTTCACTGAAGTGCACGGGGGAGGACAGAGCAGCAGTATTTAGATTAATCCAAAACAGAAGTCTAGAGGCTGTGAAGAAGGCCTGAATTAGCATACACCTAATGGGCTGAGACTGCATGAAGGCCTACACTAGTTGAGCCATGATTATTTCAATGAGCTTTATGAACCATCAGTGATTCAAAGTGCTACTTCTTTTGTTCTACTTGTTATCAGCCTTGTGGAAAGAAACCTTCCACCACCAGCGTAATTGAAGCAGAGATAGGAGAACAAAGAAAGCCATCAGAGGAACTGAATTTCCCAATTATTTTCAGCTAAGGCATAAGGGACAGAGTGGTTTAATTAGCTCCTGTTAGTTCTTGGACCCACAACTCACCCTTTCCGTTTGGGAACTGGAAGCCCACTCTCCCTTTGTCCTCTCTAGAATAGGGAAAACCCTCCATTAGCTTTCAGCAATGAAAGAGAAGGTAAGATCTGCACAAAATGACCACAGAAAAGAAAAGTAATATATAAAGAATAATTTAGGCTTATTAAGATGTAATCTTTCTTCAGCAAATTATAGCACTACACTGTACATCAATGAAGTCCTTCTTAATTTCATTGGAAGAGCAAACTGAACTGTTTTTTTCCACTTAAAACATTTTATTTTATATGCTTTGCCCTTTTCCTCTTGCTTACATCCAAGGCTATTAAGATTGCTGTTTATATTTGCAAAGTTGACTTTTTTTCTGTCTGTTGGTCACGTAGATCAAAGCAGGAGAGCAGATATCCACGTGAAGAAAACTGAGGTGCCTGCATGCTGCCGCCAGCTATTTCCTAGCCAGCTGCTCTGGGGCAGCGTCAGTACTTCCAGACCTCCAGCTTGGACTGCCAGTTTTAGACTCCACCTGTAAAGGTCAAAACAGGGCAAATTTCTGCTGCCTGCTCTTTGCTGCGATGTCCCTGTGAATTGATGATTATTTTGATAGCTTTGTATACGTTGAGAGTTGCAATTCTGGTGACTGCGAGCTTTTATGGTATAAAAGTTTTACTTTTTGTTGTTTTCAAGTGGGGCCTCTCTTGGCTTGTCAAACAGCACAGCCACATTCAAGAGCGGATGGTGCTCAGCTTCAGACGTTTTCAGGTTTTGTTTTTGCACCATATCCCATTGTAAATGCCTCCGCCCATATGACTCAGGCACTAATGTTGTAGCAGAAGGTACCTGGATGAGCAGGACTGCCTGGAAGTTTGCTGTATGGCTGTAAGTAACGCGGCGCTGGAACTTGCAAGGGGACTCAAGTCCCAGTATGGTGCAGGTTTACCAGACCTTTTATTTAAAAGGCTACATGAAGCCTTAAGAAAGCTAATGAGGGTGGCACTTGAGTGTGCAAGTGTATGAAATGGTAGAGAAGGATGCGAAAGAAGGATAATGCCTGCTCACCTTCTCTCCTCCGTGAAATCAAAGCATTAATTGTTTTTACTTTGAACTAAGAAAAATTTCTGGTTGTTTGATCAAAAGTGATTGCTTGTGTCCTCAGACATGCCTTCATTCTGTGGTTACGTAGTCCATGGGGTATAAAAACGTCTAACTGTGTTATAATTGCATGTGTTTTGTCATTGTTGTTGTTTTGTTTTAGCTTGGGATGTTAGAACTAGTCAAACCTCAGCAGAACTAATTCCATGAACAATTTGTTTAACAAGCAGAGGCAAGATTCTTCAGGTGATTCATCTTCTCCCATTGCCTCACCTCAAGCTTTGCAGTTATTTTGTTTCCACTGCTACCTCTTCGTTGGTCTCTGCAATACTTTCTGCTGAAAGGGATGCAAATCACTCTTCACAGTCCCTGTCATCTTTCTCTGAGTGTGTGCATGTGAAATAATGAAACGTACCCTAATTTGAGTGTTTCTGATCCTGTGGAGGCTCAGGCGTTTATGGCATGCTCTGATCCCACTTTGGGCCTGTGGGTCTCATTTGAGTACAGAAGGAAAACACGAGTTCCAGTCATGAAAAATATGTATCTGTAATGCCCTTCTGAAGTGGGAATTTAAATATGGGGGGGTTTTGAATGTGGTTCCTGACTACAGCCTGCAACATTTGTTAGGGATTAGCTCTAATATTTACTTAACATATTTGATGAAAAGGAGTTGTGAAAGCTGTAAGGTTTGGTGTGCGAAGCGACAGAGGAAGAAGTGTGAGAAGTTGGTGCAGCTGCATTAGGTTGCAGCTAGCCAGTGCAGGGAATGGCAATAGGGCAGCGCAGGCTGCCAGCCACAGCACAAATCTGGATTCTCTGGTGTTTTGTTCTCGGTTAACCCCATGCTGGAGCCACCTCCAAGTGACTTTCAGCACTCTTGCTATTAGTCTTACCCAACTGTAACCTGCTTTTTGCTGTAGATCCCATGGATGCAAGCACACAGCTAAACTTCCCTGCACCAACAGGTCGCCAAGGGTTGTTCTGCGAGCTGGCTAACACGCTCTGTTTGCTCATTTGGGGTCTTGTAAAGAAGCAGCTGGGTGTCTCCAGTCTTCTGAAGGTGTATGTAGGAGGCCCAAGAGCACCAGATTTAGCTGGAAATAACCTTGTAGTCTGCTTGAGTTTTGTCTCGTTGCCTGTTCAGCCTGGGCTTTGCTGCCTCTTGCAGAGCTGCCTCCTGCTCTGGTCCTGCAGCCCGTGTAGGACAGAGCGGTGCTGGCCCTGGGCTGTGCCTCCCAAAGGGGCTGGTGGTGGCAATGGGACAAAAAGCACCCAACCAACAGTAGATCAGTGTCAAAAGGAGATCTGAGAAAAATGGTTTCTTAAATCACTTAGTTAGTGTGATCTTAAGTGCCAGTATCGACTGCCTTTGGTGGGAAGTACGATATTTCACAACATTACCTCTCCAGGAAACTCGGTGTCAGCTGCAGAGGCTTATGCACTGAAAACTACAGCATCGAGCAATCTGTATGCATACAAAGACTAATCAGTGTAAACAATATGAACTCATTCCCGAATTTTGTTTGCAATAAATCATTGGGGAAGTGCTATTTTTTCCTCATCTGGTACAGTTTATTCGTGAGTAGCCTGTTGCATTTTGGCACTGTTAAAGTAAGAATGCTGATGTGGGGGTTCTGATTCAGCTCCTATTCATTATTCATTAGTACTCCAAATAAGTAGTTCAGTTTGTGCTGTTTGCTGCGAACCATCGTGCTGCTGAAGCTGTCAGGGACTGCAGTAAGCAAAACAAAAGGTCACGAGCGCTTCAGGTCTTTTTGCAGTTCTGCAGCAATCCTTCCTTACAATTGCATAAGCAAGCAACAAATACAGTGCTATCAAGTTGCCTTTCTCGTGTCTGCGCTGCGTGATCATTAGTGGCTTTCCACCGCGTGGAGTTGTTCCACCCCAAGGGAGATGAAATCCCACCTGAGAAGTTGCTCCTGCCTGCACTGCAGCATCCGCCAGCTGTTTCACGTCCCCTCTCTTTGAAGGTGCGACAGGCTGTGAAGGAACAACCCGAGCGGCTGCTGACATCGCGTGCGATGGCTAGCAGGCTCTCCGCATCCTGGTGTGCACTCAGCAAATCACGAGCACGACATGAAGGCAGCAGACCCCACACGCCATTTGACAGTAATGGCGTGTTAAACCCGCTGCTGTCTGTACGTTAGAGGCATTGCTTGTAAAATCGCGATGGTTTTTGAAAGGATGTTCCCTGACTCACCCTCAGCCAAGTTCTCCCTTGCTCTGCGGGGATGCTGAGGGAAGGGGGGCACTACGAGGAGGCTCGCTCTGCCTCGTGGCTGCTGTGGGGGGCCCAGAGAGAAGCAGTGCCTGGGCCCAGAGGGATGCAGCGATAACACCTTCCATATGCCTCTGGCACCAAGGAGAAACTGGGCCAAGAGGAGCAGCTTGTGCTTCTGATGTTTATGAGCATGACAGGGACCTTGCTTCTTCCTGCAGATTTTTTGCAGCTTTCTGTGAACGCTGGGTGCCATCAAAGAGAGCAGGCCAGCTAGGCTTTGGGTCTGCTCCAGTAGAACAGTTCCTGCGTACCAGCATTACGTGCCGTGTGGAAGGAGCCTTTTGTGTACACTGAGACGTTTCTTTCAGTTTCTTTGGCTGAACTGACTGTAGAGCAAAACCTTCACGAAATGAGGCTATGTTATAAACTTCAAGTTTGAGGTGATTTCCAAAGCATTTAAAAATATTTCAAAATTAAATACTTTACATTTCTGGTCATGTTAATTCCCTAGTTGTGATTGTTTTAGTTATTTCTCTCCCAGACTCACAGCCGGCTCACTCACGAACAATGAATTGCTTTAAAGGCAGTGTGAATGGCAGGACCACTCCTGCTCTGAAGTATTCTGTGACGGATAGCTTCCACCCGGGTGCTCTTTGCAGACGTGCCTTTGGTAGGGTAGGTGCCAAACTGTCACGTTATTTAGCCTTTGCTAATTAACCTGGGGGGAGGAGGCATTAGTATTGGTTCTGGATAATTGTTTTTTGAGAAAAACTTTCACAGACAATAATGTGGAAGTTATCCGGAAGTTTGGCTTAAAAAGCTCTTCTCAGGCCACAGAAAGCAAAGATGGTATTTTGCAGGTAGGGCCATTTGGAAACCAGTTGGTACCATTTAATGCACGAGATGGTTGAGTGACTTGTGGAATATAAGGTTATCTGACAAATTCAGCCCATATTTCAGTTCATAAATCATTCATAAACTGATCCTGATTTCCACAATGTATTCATTATTCATAAGTGCTCACTGAATAATTTGTGCAAACAAATTTCAGCCTATGGAGTACCCATGAGTTTTGTATTTGTTATTCTTAGTATGTGATCATGGCACTGGGTTCTGTTTTCTTATTGTATGCAACTTTTAAGTAGGAGAGTAGCAGATAACATCGAACGGTTCCCAAAGCAAGTGGAATGCCTTTCCTGTGTGAGACAAAGAGCATTTCTGTCGCGCTCTGCGACTGCTGCCATAAACACAGCAGCACTGTTGGGTCTGTAGCTGCTTACATCTTCAAGCACAAGCCCACAAAGGCACTGTTGAGTTACGTCTTTTCTTCTTAAGAATCGTACATCCAAAATCCGAGTGTCTTGCAGTTCTGTGCAGTTTTTTTTCCCCAGGATTTTTTTTCATGACAAATTGGCCTTTCTTTTTTTTCCTTCTCATTTTTTTTTTCCTTCAACAGAATTATTTTTGCATGTGATTCTTTAATGCTTGTATCTCCATGAAAACTATGATACACTTGGTTACCATGCCGGGGAGCTGGGGGAGTTAGGGTACTAGGGCAGAAGAGGTGAGGAGCAGGGAGAAGGTGACAGGGGGAAGCAGTAGACAAGTGTGCGTGTATAAATTTGGAAATTGTTTCAAAAAATCTTCATGAAATGAGCTGATGTAAAGTAAACCTCAGTTCATTTTAAGTAAGACATGAAGTTAAAGTGTGAGGAGTCTCCTGTTGGCCATAGGAAGAAGGTTGGAGAGACTCCTGCTTGCTCTCACCTGTCGTAAGTGGCACTCCAGTGGGCAAAATGTTACCCAAGGGTCACTTTTGTCTTGCAGTGCTTGTTTTTAATAACTGAATATCTCTAAAACAGATGTATTATTCCTTACTGGGGATTCTGAGAGGTACTGCAGTTCAGGCACCACTTAACTCTTTTGACTTGTAGGAAAACAACTAGAAACAAGTTTTCAATTTTCTCTTCATTACAGGGAATGGATGAGTTACCAAAAGGGATGGGTAAGCTACTTTTCAAACAGCTGCTGAGGCATAGATTTTGAGACAACAGATCATTTTCAGTTATTTGAAACATCCTGTGTTTGTTAACACAGTGATACTGAATTGCTTTATTGTGGGGAGAAGCAGAACGTGGTAGAAAATTGCTAGTAATGGCTATACATTTAATATGTCAGCTCTCTTTATTGTGGGCATCAGGCATCTTGCACAGCAGACATCTGGAGTGATGAGCAGACCCCATCTCTTGTGTATAGACACGGGCGTACACGTTACTAATGACGTTACTAATATGCATCTTCTTGCTGAGAAAAACAATCACATGCATCCTAATTATCTCTGTTTGGAAAGCAATCAATATCAAGATTGTCTGATATTTGTACAACTGCACCATCCAGAAGCTCTAAGGAAGACTAAAAGCAGGCTCATGCGTCATGGTAGAGCGGCATTTCTGAAAGCCTGGTCATTAAGTACAGCTCGCGAGAAGATCTGAGGCGGTGACTATTTGAGATTTTCTTTGGGTGTTGGAATGAAAACAGAGGAAGCACAGCGCAGAGTTCCCGTGAGATGTGTGACGTTGTTGGGGTTACGTTCCTCAGCCGGTGTCTCTGTTTCCATGCAGTATTTGCGATGCTGAGAGGAGAGCTTGGATGAGTTGCTCAGAAGGCCTGGATGCCTCTGACCTGCTGTGGTGAAAGTTAGGACAGGATGCAGCCAGGGGAGTGGGACTGGATATTTGCCAGAAATACTTTCTCATGTCTAGAAGTGAGCCTTGTGAGGTCGGAACACAACACACTTGGAGCAGTACGTTTATTGGGAAGACATGTTGGTAGTGTCTGCAAATAAAAGGGTTGTTTTTAATCCAAAGAGTAAAATTAACTCAGCTGAAAGACTTTTGAGCTGTGAAAGAAGTAAAGGGCAGGTAGAACTTAAGGAGTTTTGCTGCCAAAACTAGTGCTTCCTACAGCTGCGCCCTGAGTGTAAAACAGTGAATGATGTGCCTCCTATTGTACTGCAGCGAAACAAAAACCCAAACATCTGTATTAAAGGGCTCATATCTCTTTTACAAACCCTCTGTTCACCTTGAAAAGTTTAATATGTACCACTAGTAATGATGGCAGTTGAAGAGATGCCATTATGCCATATGCCCTCTTATTGGTCCCCGGGGAGCATTTACAAGTACGCGGATAAACGTAAGTTATTGCTATGATAATCAAACCATGTGTTTTATGTGTCTTATGGCACATATAAATGATGGACTATTTAATAAAATGCTTTCTGTCTTTAAGCAACATTTAATTTAAAAGCAGCATTTCATTTTAAAGTATTTATCTTGTATATAAGATCAAATAAGTATTTGTCCTGGAAAGGGCAAAATTCTGTAGGCAATAGCTGAAGATTATTTTATTAGATCTGGAGACCTCAAGAAAAGGTATCAGTTCTTCTGTCCTCTCACATATTGTGCTTAAATTATAATCTTTCCCTTTTCCCTCTGCTTTACTGGGTACTAATCAGCTGTGTAATTGAACTGGCAACGGTTTCACTGCTTATGTTATCAGTCCATATTTTCCAGTAAATTCAGCCAGCCTTACATCTGGAAAATACGAGGCTCTGAATGGAGAAATTCACAACTGGAGATCTTCAATCCCACAGTGAATAACAGAGACAGTGGAGCTCATTCCTTGTTCATGTTCTTGCTCTAGATTTTCCATCTTTTATAAAGTTTTCTTTTAAAGTGTATAGTTTTCCCACTGAGAATACACGTTACTAAAGGACTTCAGCAAAAGGCGAAAATGGTTAGTGTGATCTGTCTTCCCACATTGAAGAAATGGACCTATCTGAAATGTATTTTATTTTATTGTCACTGATGATCAGTTCAACACACTTGTGGGATTTTCCTTCTTCCCAACGACTCCTAAATATTTCCACAGCTGAAAAGAAACTCCTTGTGGCTGGCAGGACAGTTTAGCTACCTGCCCCCGTCCAGAATAGCCTCCCTGAAAACAGGAAATCCCTCACAAAAGAACTTCAGGACCCAGTCCTGGGGAGGGAAGCAGGAATTGCTCTGTGGCTAAAAGTTAGTTTCTATTTATGCATAAGCTGAATAAAGCAGGAAACAGTTAATTTCTACTAATAGAAGGGGTTGTGGAAAACAGCCCAGGGCTAGCTCCTGCTGCCTTAAGTTGATGGAAGGATTCGCACCCACTCAAATGAAAACAACATCAAGCTCCACATAATTCTAGCATTTTAGGGGCTGTTTGTTTGTTTTTTCTGTGATTTATTTATTTTTTTATTTCATTTATTTATTTATTTATTACTGACAGCCAGGCTGCCAGGAAACGAACCTACTATTTAATCTAATGATGTGTTTACATTTATTAATCAATTTGAATATATATCTTCCTCAGTGTCACATTCTACCCCCCTTGTCTCCACCCCCAGATCTAAGCTGGTAGCATTCAAAGAGATGAGGATCTATTTTCCCTTTTCACTTGAGAAAGTGGCACAGAAGTTAAAGCGCTTCAAAGAGATTGCCTCTCCACAGCTATTGTATAATTAAACAACAACCTCCCCACACCGATGTACGTTCTCCTTGATCTTTGAGTACGAAAACAAAAAGCAGAGCCGTCTCCCATGTTTGTCTCATCTGACAGATGAGCATCAGCTCGTCACCTTTCTGCTCCAAACTGCCTTGGCTTTGTTGCAAAGAAGCTGAACTAGGGCAAAAAAGATTTGCATGCCACTATGGGAAGCTGCTAATATAATCTCTCTACCAACTGATTGAGTTGTGCGGATGTGTGATTAGTGACAGCCTGGTCAAATGTGACTTTTTAAATATAGGATAGGATATGTGCGATGACTTGCAAGATTCAGTGCGGAGCTTTAAGCTACAGACAAGGGGACACTGCTTGTCCCTTTTGCTCAGCATGTATCAAATAGGTTTTAGCTGTTGCAAATTAGGTAGAGCTAGATGAAATGAGAGCCACCTCCAGCTGAATTATCCAACTTAAAACAGCTTTAGCATGCTATTTTTAGATTTAAATATTCTAGCTTCATGGTGGGAGATGCTGAAGTTAATCTGCTTATGAAGATTCAGACATCTAAAGTTTCCACATGGGGTCTGTTCAAGAAGAAAATAGATTTTCTGTTTTAGTGTTTTAAACAAATTTAACTTTGGATTTTTAATTTAGCTGGAGGAAGCAAATTGCTATCTGGGACCACATTTTGGTACGGTAGATAAATCTTTACCGAGCCAAATGTTGAAGCACGCTAACTCACATTATGCCGCTGGTCCTGATGAAGTTACAAGATTCCTGCCATCAGCCGAGGACTTCACAGCTCTGGGATCAGTGTGAGTGGTATGAGAGGGGACGGGATGACATGGCTCCACGCACTCCTTATTTTTATCTGTTTCCACCAGTTAGACCGGAAAAAAAAAAAAAAAAAAAAGTGATCAGAAATGATTAAAATATCAGCACCTGTAAAAGACAATGGGCTGGCTACACAGAACAGTAAAAGTCGACCCAAATGAGACAGGTGACAGCCTTTTACTTGGTTTCAAACTCGCTGCATTATGGCTTAATGAAAGCATCTTCTTTTAAAAGCTAGTTTGTCTGAGCTCGAATTCACTGTTACACATAACGCAATGATAATTATTAGCGTTGCTGATCTAGGGCAGAGGGCTGAACGCACAAATAGCTTTTCCTCTAGTCTGAAAGTAAAACAGTGTTACTGGCCTGGCTGCGGTCCCAGCTGGCTGGTTACAGAAACGTGTCAAGGGATAACAGGAATATAGACATCAGCGGTGTGCTTGGAATTAAAGCTTGTTCTGAGCTCTTGATTCCTTCCCTCTCCTTAAGGGTTTGCAGCACAGTGCAACGTGGATAACTCGCTTTAGCACAAAGGACCTGTCCAAGCAAGTGTCTGAAGTATTGTTTCAGATTGGTTTTCTCTAAGGAAAATATTTGTCCTTAAATCTTTTCAGCTCTAATTAGGCCCAGGTTACCTACATTTCATGTCTGTGTGAGCTGTAATTGCTAGCGTTTGCGTGGAGCAGCAAACGAGGAGCTGCCACGACTGCTTTGCAAAATGCAAGCGAGCAGAGTCTGGCATTCAGGCCCAGGCGGTTTTAATGGCTGGCTCTTGTGGAAAAAGGATGCAGCTCCTGCCGCATGTGGAGCCTGCTTCAAATAAATGTGCCTTCTTTCCAAAATTCTTCCCCTCAGGGGTGAGAGCGCTTCCCGGCAGCGCTGCCGGGGAAGGGCTGTGCTCGAGGGCGAGCTGCGGCTGCAGGACGCTTCGCTCCTGTCTGCTGCGTGCCTGGTGGGAGCAGGAGGCTGGGAGAGCAGCCCCGGAGATGGGGAGGGAGGGAGGAGAAGTGCTGGCGGCAGGCTGGGCGAGGAGGGAGGACCCGGTCATTCCCAGGCCCCAGCGGCATGCCGGCGGTGTCCTGCTGGGGCGGTGGGCAGCGGTGGAGTTGTCTCGTCCCTCAAGTCTTTGGGCCCTCGAGGCAGAAGGAGCAGCGGTAATGCGCCCGTGGCAGCCAGGATGGGTCGTAGCTCGTCATGCTGTGGTTCCAAGCACAAAGGAAAACGTTGCATTTCTTGTGCTGGTGTTTGCTTGTTCTGGGTGAACAGATTGAAATGAACGCGGTGAATGGGTACGTGGGAGGTGTGCGTGTTTCTGTCTCCAGAGAAAGCGACCTCGCTTCTGGAATTGTTCTTGTGGCCTGGTTTTTCACCTGCCCAGCTATCAGCGTAAATCAAGGCGGTTTCATAGAGTGAATTATACTACCGAAGTGTTGCTGATGCGTTAAACCGGTGTGATGCTGGAGTCAGGCTAGTTGTGTTGGCCACCTGCGGGTAAGATCGAGCTGAGTGCTGCCCTCCAACAGAAGGGTCCCTGTGCAGATCCAGTACTTGGGCTGGGACCTCAGCAAAGATGTCGTTGTCCTCAGTGCTGCGACTGTGAGTTAACCTGAACCACGAGCCGTTGCGTCAGCCTTTGTTTGCTAGAGTTGAAATAGGTTTTTTTTCTTCTTGGGTTATTACTGTCACTCATTATTAAAGGACTAATTAATGCTGTTGATTCTTTATTATTGGTTTAGAATTAATTTTTTATTTCCCACTTCATGAATGCTAGTTACGTAAAAATAAAGGCTTTAATTAATTGACTGAGTTAACTTTTCCAATATACATCAGTCCCGCTCCTTCCCACGCATGTATCCAGACGAGCAGAATACAAGTGACATATGGTGAAAGGAAGCAGAATGTCTCACTCAGGGCATTAAAGTGGTAATAATAAAGAATTCACCAAATGAAAAATACCACCAGTCTACTCCAAACTGTCTTGATCAACACTAAATTCATTTTTATTGGTTTTAGTGTTAATTATTTTTTGAAAAAAATGATCCATATAAATTTAATTTGTAGCATGGTTGTTAAATTGTAAATAACTGAAATTGCTGAAGCTTTTCCTCTAATAAAATTGTAATTGGCCTTTAAAAATAACTACACTAATAAATTCCCCTTTTCCCTCCTCCTCGTACTTGACAAAGCAGAGATCCTTGGTTGCTGTACGTCGGCATCGTTCCTTGCGTGCCGTCAAGTTTTGCTGGCCTGCAGCTGTGGAGGGTCTGGCCCAAAGGAGGGCTGAGACACGGGAAGAGAAACATCCTCTACAAGGTGCTCGGGTATAGGATGTTACTCCGGCTGAAGTCAGTGCTTTGCCACTGCCAGAGGAACAAAATAAGACACTGAAATGACTTATCCTCATTTGGATGTTTTATACGCATTGATTGAAATTTGAAGAAAAAATTCAGTTCTGTTTTTTCAGTTTCTGGTAGTTACACGTTGAATTGATTCTGTTAATGTACTGAACAGATGACGGCTGTAACGCACCTCTTCTTGGTTTATCTTAAATACCTACGTGTTGCCTGTTGTAGCACCCCTGCATCTTCTGATCCACAGTGTACGGATCTCTATGTTCCCTAGCTCAGAAATGGGGCAAAAACTTGGATTCATCCCAGTTCAGGCCCATGGTTTGAATCACTAGAGCTACGTGTTCGGATTTCCTGGGCACCTGCTGAGGAAGGACAGGGGCCTCCAAAGGATGAATCACAACCTTATTTCTATGCTTATTTCTATGAAGGATGATGTAAATGGCGGCTCAGGCAGCATGTGGTGCAGCAGAGAGAGGTGTGGAGATCTTCCAGATCCTGAATGTCACGTAAGTTTAGGAATGTCCTCTCCTTTGCAGCAATCTCACAGACACGGTTCTGACGTTCTGTTTTCACTGCGTGCTGTTTCTGATAGCACTGTCGCCTAGAGATCATTTCTTTGTTAAAATCACCTTGCATAAAGTAATTGTTTTGTGCACCAGAATGCTTTGGGTTTCTGTGCTTACAACTGCCAATATATTTCTGGGTTTTAGGCATGAAGCCTTTCTTAGCGGTTGGTGTATTTCTGGGTAGCTTCACCTGCAGATTCTACGTTAAATCCTGAGGCTTGTACATGCAGCCTTTGCTGTTCTGCATTGTACAGAAGACTTTACAGGCGGCAATGCAGATTTCCAAGTGCTGTGGTCCCATTTCCTCAGGCTTGTACCTGCAGCTGTGGTGCACCCTTGCATTCGTATGGCAGGTACATGATACCCGGGCAGCTCTCTGCCCTGCACACAAGCCCCAGGGCGGAGCACGGTCCTGGAGCTGGGCTCTGCCTTTGGGCACCAGGTTGTGCAAGCACAAAACCATACACCTCTGCAGGATTTGGGGCACGATTCTTCCCCTCATGGCCAGCAGCCCCCTTCAGTCTCTTTAAGGCCTGGAGAAGGGCAGCCACCTAAGGTCACTTAACCACACTGCTGCAGCCACAGCCTCCCAGTTGTACCTGGAGAAGCGCTGCTCCTGTTACAGATGTGGGAGGCTGTACACACCCCAGAAATTGGCCCTTACACGCCAGATTGCAAGAAACCTGCTCTAGTGACTCATTATCCTGAGTCTGCAGGGTGGCTCTCTGATTCTCTGTAAATAGCACTTCGTCTAGTCTCAACCTGTTAAAAGTGCGCAGCGATTAACATTTTTTTCCAAGCATTCCGTTTTGACAGCACTATAAACAAAAGCACTTCTGTGCATCTTTCTTTGCTGAATTATTTATTTGAATATAGGTATGAATCATTCTTTATTGCGGAACACAGCACAGGCAGGTCCTAGCACTAAAACATCGGTGCTAATTATCTGGAAATAAAATTGTCAAAAATACTTGATCCTAATTAGATTTCTTTTTAATGTTTATACACTGTGGGCTTGATCTTCCTCACAGTGACTGTGTAAATCTGGAATAATTTCATTGACTCTAGTATGATAGCCATTCAAATAAGATGATAACTTTATGACTTGTTCTTACGGTTATTATATGCTATTAGCTTAACAAGTAAGAAAGAATTTCAAACTTCCAATTGTTTTAAGTAAAAGCTGACATATTAAGTTCACATATTTTCTGCTGCATATCTATAGCGTATCAGTTTTAGAAGCTACACAATTCGAGAAATAGGTCTCACTGAACTCTGAACATAACTATATGCTATTATCTATTTTACATGTGAATCTGGATAATTAACTGACTGATTTTTATATTAGCTGGAATTTGTAGGGCCAGTGTATTATAGTTGATGGGCACAATGAGTGATACCGAGACACACGCATTCAAAGGTATCCAGATCCTCTTGGGTTTCCCCGTGAAGCTCATTTTACTATTCTCTCTTCCTTTGAAATCAATTCTCTGCATGTTTATTAAATGAAGCTCAGCTACTTCTTGATGTAATGCCTCAGCTGTTCTCCATCCATTTTCTCAGTCTCTCTGTTCATCAAAACGTTCCATCCTGTAATGCTGCCTCAGCTTTGTATTTCTGTCCCGGGAGTTTTCTAGAATAACCTCCTTGCAGTCGGACCCCAGAACTAGGTTTAACAAGACATCAGATGGGTTTGGACCTAGTATTTCTCTCACTGTCTTTATAACAGAGATTAAATTTAGCTTTGTATCTGAACCTTGTTTAGATTTGAAATAGGGCACATTTAGTGAGCTTGCAGGCTCCTGTCCTTGGTAAATGGGAATTTCTGAATCCTGACTAATGTATCAGTGACTCTCGATGATCTCTCCAGGATCTCCAGAGGCACTTCTGCAATTCCTCCAGTCCAAACTTCCTTTGCCGTAGGCTACTCTTGCTAGGGTCCACTCATATTTAATAAGCACAAAGACATAATAATAATAAAAAACAGCTGATTTTAAGAGTTAAATACAAATGCAGTTATGCCAAAACAACAGGGTTGCACGTAGTTTATTTTTGCAGCTACATAAGTAGAAACTAAAATAGAATACATTATTTACAGCAAATAATTGACATGCTATTTTTCTCCTTTATAAATTGCTTAAGGGGGCTTATGATTTTATCCATAGATTTATAAATTTCTTATAACTGTTTGGATAATTCCATAGCTAATTCTTGAGTTACTAAATAATTTATAAACAATTCTTTTGAGGGTTTTGAATTCAGAATTCAGTGGCTGTCAGGAGCTGGTTTCCTGGGATTGTGGCTAGCTCTGGGTTCTCACTTCTTCATGGTCTGTAGGACACGTTGGGTCCCCCACGGGGCCGCTGAGGGTGCCTGCAGTTGAAAAGCAAAAGCAGGGACTTTAACAGGGCTGCTGTAGCAGAGCAGCGTGTTAGGTGTCTGGCATGAATGCTCTGCTTTGAATCTTGCTGTCTGGGCAGATTTGGTAACGTTTAGCCCTAAGCTGAGCCAGATCCGAGCCAGTGGCAGGCCAGGGTGAATGGGTGCACAGCTGAGGTGTCCTCCCACCATCCCAGGAGTCCTGGCCACCGCTACCTCAGCCATGTTCCTGTGGGGTGCTCACCCCAGGATCTCTTTAGTCAAGTAAGAATAGAAACCGCACTGCTGTATAGCTGAGAATTAAACTAGAGAGATCTTCTGAAGAAATGAACCGTTTATTTTCCATACATTTCCTGAATAAATACCCAGAGAAATCTGGTTCCCAGTGTCAGCCTTCCTTGTCTTTAGTTTTGCTTTATGGGGACTTGAGCCTTGTTCTGTTGTGTTGCAGCCTCATTAGCACATCCTGGAGAGGCCATCTAGAGAGTGCACAGATGTACAGTGACACATACGTTTGTGTTTGATAAAATATGATGATCCAATAAATGGAGAGGTTACATTCATCACCCAAGGAGTGTGAGTAGGAAATGGGGCAGATGCCCAGGAAAGGGCTGTTCAGGATGCTTTAGGCTGTATCTCCTTTCATTCCAGAAACTCCAACTCGGTCAATCCTACTACCTTTAAGATGACTGTAATGAGGGGTGTAATGTCTTTGTGAATTACCTGAAAACCTTTTAAAAGCTCCGTCACTATTCTTTCACTTGAGGTTTAAGACTGATCTTGGATATTTGCCAATCTGGGAATCTACCTAACTACCTGAGGTTATGCACAGGGCAGTGGGAGATGCTCTGGGAAGGACAGTGGAATTGTTCTACTGTTTGGAAAGTTGGTAATTGGTAATTGCATAGCATTCCCCTGGAGACTGGTTTGAGGAGAAAAAGCTAGGAAAGTCCTGATTTCCTGACACAAAAGTGCCACTTTGAATTTGAGCCACTTTAGGAGATGGTTCTTCTCATCACCCCAACACTCACCAAAAAGTGGCTAGGCTACATGAGGACTTCAGGTGAGGCAGAAGGCAGGTTTCAAAGCTTGTATTGCCAAGACAAAGAAACTCAGTGACTGTTATAGATCCAAAGGTATTTCCTCATGTTCTAAAGCAAAATTAACTTTCTAGTCTAGTGAGTACAGAGTACTCGGAGGCCATCCATCCCTCCCCTCTCCCAGACACTCTGCAGCCCCTTCTGCTCCGATGCTTTCCCTGCCTTTCCCAAGCTGCCCTGAACTGTGCTCCCTGATCAGCTCCCGCCTTCTGCAGAACATTTTCACTTACAAAAATGTAGTCGCTTGAAGGGAGCAAGCAGGTTTGTCATTCCTCAGAGTCCGGTCTGTCCTTGGCTTGTCTCATTGACGCTGCTCACTGCCTGCTTTTCCCAGGCCTTGTGCTGCGCGGACTGGAAGGCGGTGGCCTCATTTGTCCAAAAGCAAGGTGAGGGCTGTGGGTTGTGCTTGCAGGCTGAATGAGTCACCTCTCCCAGCCAGCCTCCTTGCATCCCTGCTGGAGTTGGCTGAATAAGAGATGTATCCTCTCCCTGTTCACTGCAGTACACCATCTAACCTCATGTTCGTGTGCTGGGCTTTACAAGGCAGATACAAGCACTACAGCTTGCCGTGGGAGCAGACATGAGGAGATGGCCTCTTTACGGTACCAGCTGAATTTGGTTTTCATCCTAAGTCAGGAACTGGGATAAGGAACAGCATTCAGTCTAGATGGAGAAGGGTAAGAGCTCAGCCTTGCACTGACTGCTAACAGTCCTTCAGTGGGAAGGCCCCATGATGATAGAACCCATCATGGGAACTCTGAGGTGATTAGTAGTTATTAAAGGTGGTTTGTTTCTCCTCTTGTGCTGTTCTTAAATCTGTGCTGTGGAGCCTGCTCTGTGGGGTAGCACAGAAGCAGAACAAATAGTTTTGTGCCAGGGTTGTGCTCTACTAATGTGATCTTTTTATTGGCCAGCAGTAATATGGATGCTTCAAGCCAGGATCACCAGCTTTGGCCTACCCATGGGCCTTTTCAGATTGCTTTTCAGATTGACCCTGACATAGAGACCCCAGACAGGAGCACTAGAAAGCCTTTAACCTCCAGCAGCCTGGATCTGGTTTGTAGCTCACTGGTTGATCTGCTAGTGCTGGCATTGCTGCTGTGAAGGCACACCCTGCTTTTGCCTGTATAGCCAACAATACCAGGAGCAGCATTCTTCTTCAGTTGCTTTCCACCGCTGAGGCAATATTTCACTGGTAACTTCCTATAATAAGCTACAGCAGTGAGGGAAGCCCGTAGTGGAAGCCAAAATTCAGCCTTAATTCAGAGAGTAAAATCCTGGTGCTGTTGAACTTGGAAGCAGCATTCTTCACAGCGTTGTTGGTGCAAAACACTTGGATCCGTGGTGCTCAGATCCAGGGCAAATACAGTGCAGGCTTGGGAAAGATCAGCAATCTTAATTTCTTCTCACATGATGGAAGTTTAAATTAGGTCCCTAGGTATACTTCAATAATAAATATGTAATAAACTACTGAACTTCTGAAAGTTTTCCCTAGAAAGTTATAAAATATGCAAAGTGTTACTTAGGAGACTGGAATGGATCCTTCACAGTTGTGTTTACCCAATAGATCAAACATGTTTAGGAAGTATTTTAAATCCTTTATTAGGGTTACACAAAAGAGCTATTTTATTCTAGCAGTTGAATCAATATTTAGGCAGGTTTAAGCTAGTTATAATTTGTCCAAGACACTGGCATGGCTTATTGTGCTTTAATCTATCCTAAAAGAATGCATTTAGAAAGTATTTTTAAGTAATTTGAAGAAATATTATGACATTTTGTTGACGAGGTAAGTCTATCTAGACTTACCATAAGGAACTTATGGTAAGTTCCTACTTAGCATAAGGAACAACTGAAGAGATGGGGATTATTTGACTTGGAGAAAGGAGTAAAGAACATTCTCTTACCCTATTTTCATGACTCTTCTCTGAGCTAAAACTTATGACTAGGCAGTTTTTTAAGGGTTTTGGGTTTTCATGCTTTGTACACTGTATCTTATGAGTTCTACCAATGCATGATGTCAGTGGTAAGTATTTCATTGTATATTTTGTACAAAGCAGCACCATATTTTTTTTGGGGGGGAGAGGAGGGGGGAATAGTTGATTTCTGTGAAGCAGTATTTTTAATTATGTTTCTAGAAAGCAGGTTTCTCCTTGGGCAGTTGCTAAAACACAGTTTATTGAGCCTTGCTTTATTTTTGAGCTAGAGAAAACTACTTTTAAAACACAGTAGTTACCCAAATGTTTTCCTTCTCAATGTAGCAAGTATGTACAGAAAAAATGAATTATTTTTCGGACTGAACTACCTGAACCAGATTTGACATTATATGATTCATAAGCACAAACTAATAGAAAAGACTCTGCAGTGAAAATACTCTGCTTATACATATAGGAATCTGCAGCATGAGGTTCTTCATTTATTACATTGTTATAAGATGGCCAACATTAGAATTGAAAAAAAATCTTTATAGCAATTAAATGACCTGGGATACGTTGTAGAGGCTAATTTAACATATCTTCTAAGTCTTCCTTCTAAATTTAAGTAAACAGTCACTAGGATTGTTTGAATCATTGGAATAGTCCTACGCCTCCTATATTTGAAGTAGTAGTATCATATCCTTATGGTATGGTTTTAGGGTGAAGTAGGATTTCCAAGTTAATGATCAGATTTCATTCCTTCTGAGAAAGTACTGATTTGACTTTGGCCATCTTGTAAACATCACGGTGCAGAGGAATCAAGCAGAGAAATACATAAGACGTCTTTATTGATTTATATGTACAATGACATTTACAGTGTGTGGTTGCCCAAAGTAGCAACATACAATTTGATCTGAGCATGGATGCAAGTTCTCAGTCTTAGCCTCAAGAATAAATGAAATGGCAAAGCTGGAATTCAGGGAAACGATCACTGATTGACTCTTCTGAAGTAATCTTGACTCTCATTTTATGTCATTGAATCACCAGATTGTCTTTCTGCATCAGAAAGGCAATTTCTGCTGTGGAAGGCTGCTTGCTGTAGATGAGGGTATTGCGAGGAATTGAGTGACCCCCAAAAAAGTCAGCAGTTACATGATGCAGGATCTAAAACACTGGCCTAATTTTCTCACTGCAAACAAAGAGAATTTTTGAAGTTTACCTTTGCCATGCCAGCAATGAGAGCCATGTCAGCAGATCTAAATAAACCCAAACCTTGGATTTGTTTGTCAATTCAGGACCCTTATCAAATCATGTGCAAAGGTGGGCCTCTATGAAAAGACAGTAGGTAAGGGTGTTTGATTCTGATGTAGATCAAACATGTCATATACTCCTGTTCCACTGATGGGATTTACAAAATTCAATACAAAATCTTATATCTGAGCTGACCTGAGCATTATAACCTGTAACCAGATAGTGTCAGCGTAGCATTCGTCACCACCTTGGTTATTCTGGAGATGCACAGAAGGCAGATGTGGTTTCAGCCCTTTATTCAATAATGGAACTGAAAATAGAAAAGAGTTTGCTCTCTTCAACAGATGGGTTTTATATCCAGTCCAGAGAGAGAACAAATGTCCTCCTCTGTGGAGTATGGCCAGTTTGAATCCTGATGAAAGGATTAGTGTCTTTGGATCTGGTCCATGGAAATGGCTGACTTAATGCCATGTCTTTTACCATTTATCTTGGCAGCAAACATTTTACCAGTGGCACCACGTATTTATATACAGGGTTATCCAAAGGGAAGAGTAAATGGAATGAGGGGACACCCAGGACTTGTCTAAGTCATGTTGTAGTAATGTATTCACCGTGCCAAGCTGCAGAGCTGCTTCCCTTAAAGCCTCTGTCATCAGCTTGCATTTGTTTCCCTGCAGTGTACTTGGACTGCATCTTAAACCACGTGTCTTTTGAAGTAGCTATTGGTAACTGCAGAACCTTTTACTATGTCTGTTACAAGAGTTTGATCCCAAGTCCAGTGTGTTGTCAGAGCTGGAAGTCATACCCAGCCCATCGCAGTGGACAATGTCTTCAATGGAGAACACACAGCGAGTGTGTTGGTTTTTAAAATGCCACAGTCAGCCTCTTAAGACTGTTGTTTGTGAAAGAGAGATGGTTGCTGAATGTTACTGTCACAGCTTGAAGTCCAACTTTTGACAGCTACGCTCTTCAGTTCCAACTGAGGAATTATTGCTGTCGTTTCTTCCTTTTTCAAAGAGTTTCCAGTGGACTGGCAGTAGGCTGAGGCACTCCTCACCTTCCATCACGAGGCTGAAGGTTCTGTTGCTACCAGCTCATCGCTAATATCCAAGTCCCCTGTGAATGACACCTGTAACACGTTAGGTGGCTAGGAAAATGTTACAACCTAAGTAAAGTCCAGGAACTCCCTCTGAGTTTCCAGACAAATAATGCTAAATTTAATGGGCACTTGAAATTACATTTGTGGCTTAAATGTAGCTTATCGTCAATTGAAGGGGTCTTCGTCAGGTGACATGTAACAGCAAAACTTTTAGGTTTTGCATTGCTGTAATAGAAAGCATTGAATTGTACATGCAAATGTACTGTACTGGGAAGATTATTGTTAACAGTGCATTGATACACTGTATTGTGCAGCTGATGCAAGTTTTAATGGTTTTATACTCTGTCAGCATGATGTATCATAATTGCTTTGTTGGACCAGTTACAAGCTGAGCGTAAATATTTAGTATTAATGAATTCAGGTTTATTATGTGTAAGTGTATCTGCAGTGCAGCAAATACGCATCCATCCATGAAGCATCTTCGTGTGCTGCGGGCAGGACTCGCCCGTTCTTCCTCTTCCTCTTGTGCACCTGCCTCCTGAGAGGCAAAATAACTTGCCTGTGCGTTTCTGCAGTCCTTACTGGGCCCCGCAGCCTTGGCGCTTCACTGTGCTCACCAGCATGCTCTCGCACACTGCATTGTGGTCTGTCGTGCCTTTTGCTAGCAGCAGAATGCCCAGGTGCTCAAACCTGCTCACTGCCCAATGGCTGAAGGCTGTACCATTGACCCCACGAGGTATTTTAATTTATCTTTTTTGTATGTCTTGTGTTTTGTATCATCAGACTTGCTTCTCCTACCCATATGCTGCAGAACTTTGCAAAACAAAGCGGAAAAGAACGAAATGGTGTCGGCAGATACGCCAAAAGCAAGTTGTGGCCTTGCTTTCCACTGCTGAGGCCTTGCTGCAAAGCACTTCTGTGCTCTCAGGCCAAAGGCATGGCATTCCCTGGAGAGACTGCCCCTGTCACTTGTCTCAAAAGACTGGTGGGGTTCTGTGTGGAGTCAACAGCTTCTTCCCAAATTCAAGCGATTGGTGACGGCTTGGGATGCCCCCCTCTCAGAGGGCTCTGGAGCTGTGCTCCGGCATGCTGCAGTGCACTCAGAGCAGTGCCGATGTGTATTTTGCAGGTGAAATTCTAACCACGCAGTGAATAAGACAAGCCTGGCAGGGGAAGGGTGCTTCAGGGTCTGAGGCCAAAACCTGGGAGCTGAGGCATGGACTCCAGCGATACCTAGCGATAAACTAATAGTAGCAATTTCCCCTCTTGTGGCAATGTGAGACCTAAATACCCAAATTTGTTTGGCGTCTGTCATAATAAGGAGGGATGAGCTTCTCATTAAGGCATGACTGGGGTGGAGCCAGAGTCCCTCTGCACAGAGACTACGTCTCTACATCTCTGATGCCAATGATAAAATTGTCATTTATATTCAAAGCCCCAGAGTGCTTAACATTTAGTTGGAAGTTGTGGATAATTTGCTTATTTTTTTCCTGTCCCATAAAATCGCAGTCAATTTTCAGTGCTGTTAGTAATAATAAATTGGGAAAAATGAGCATGCTGTAAACCATTTAACCATGATTATTTAAACTTCTTTTTCAGTTTAAATGTTAGTAAATAACTTTACTCGTCTCTGCGTTTTTTTATTAATGAGGTCTGTTTGGGTTAGCTTGGAGGCATGGCTGTTAACTGGTGTTACTACTTTCTCATGTAAGCTCTTGTAATTTACTTAAGGTTGCTAATATTTTGTAGTCGTAACTGTAGTGGAATAAGAACTCTACAATTATTCAGTAGGGAACACGGCTTTCAAATTGCATATAAAAACTCTGCCAGAGCTATAGGTTAAAGTTGCTGAGCTACCCAATGCTTTTATTAGAAATATTAACTAAAAGCACGTATGTTTTCAGCTTGCCTGCTCTTGGAAAATTTTAAGTTGCTGTGGAGAATTCCAGAGGGGTTTCCATTGTGTAACAGTCAGCAGAACAACCCTGTGCTGCTCATGCCCATAGATTCCTCTTTTATGTATGGACAAAGAATCCCTGTGAAGGCAAGGTTTTTTTGAGGGTTTGGAGTCATGTATTTTTTGTTCAGATTTCCGAGTATAAAGTTAAAACTATACGGATAAATTTCCCTTTGCTTTAATACAACAAGATTCAGAGTTTATCAAACACACCTGCAAGCTCACCTTAATAATAATCTGAGTTTATAGACTCACTCAGCCTGAAAATAGACCCGAAGGTACTAGAATTAGTTTCTTGCAGGAATGTTTTTTGTCACAGAAGTTCTAATCTTGAATCACAAGAGCTTTGTTCTGAGGGTGTTTTAGTCCCTGTTTTGTCTCAGAACTGCCCTAAAGGCAGGACAGAGGGATACCAAAATTTGGTGGGAAGGGTCCCAAGCCTGGCCTTGACAAAGGGTGTGATGTCTGTGATAATGGACAGAGGGGACTGGGGAATGGAGCCCTGCTCTGGTTCCTGGTTTTGTAATGTTTTTTTTCAGGCTTAAGGCATCATGTTGAATTCAACCCTCTGGTTTCCAAAACCAGACGCTACCGATTTGGTCAGTTTAGACATTTGCTTCCTAGAACCCTGCCTCGTTGGTAGCTTCATAACTTTGCAATCAGACACTTCCTAGCTGAAATAGGAGGTTGGTTCATATTCTGACAACTGGTGTAAACCTTTTATGGAACGTTTCAATGTCTTTTAAACAAGATATTTAACTACTCTCATTGCACTCAGTACAGGAATTTGGTCTTTCATTTCCTGTCTGTACTCCTGTTTTGTTTAGTCATTTAAAAAATAATAAAATTCATTGCGTTTCTTTCTCCTTTTCAGTTCATCAGCTGAAATTAATGTATATGTCATGTGAGTGAAAAATGCAGGAAAGCAGTTGTCTTCTAGCGGTCATTCCTGTATACTGTTCGTGGTATGTGCAAGTGGAAAGGTCTAATGACAGACTTTGGGATACGCCTGCTTTTCCCTTTTCTGGTATACTCTACTTTATTCTATTGAAAGTGAGGAATAAAATTAATGCTGCTCGTTTTCCTGTAATTTGAAGCAATATGTTTTCTCTGAGCCCCAAATTCAGGTTATTTCCCATTGTGCTCAGAATGTGAAGGAAACCGTCATCTGTTCAGTCCTAAAAAAGAAAATTTAAATGCAGCTTTAACATGTCTGTTTGCTGATGTAGGCTTTCTCTGACGCACATTGATTGCCTGTCATACTCTGTAAATCAGTTAGATATCTGCATGCCCCATAATACTACTGCTAAAATGGGATCTAATTGTTTCTCTATTCAGCTTGAAGGGAAATAAACACAGATTAATAAGCATATGCCTAAATAACTCACATATTATGAAATATTATAATTTGCATTTTTATCTGCAGCTCAAGAATTATAGATGCTAGCTTTTGAGAAACTCTATTAGACAACCCAGTTTTGTCACCTGCACAGCAGGGAACGTTCTCTCCCTGGGAGATGCTTTCTTTCCTCGATGCAACTATTTCATGAGCCGTACTGAAGTTAATCCAGGTCTTGAATCAAAGCTGTCCTGAAAATTTTACTGGATACACCTGTGAAGAATAATAACCTGCCTTTCAATATCTGAGGGTAGATTGAAAAGTTCAGCTTGAATCACCCTCAAACATCTGCTGAACTCCAGAGTTTTGATTTCCTGAGTTTTTTCTGTAGTATCTCACAATCCTTAGACTGGCCTTAGTTTTCCCTTGTAGAATCCTACAGCAGGACTTAAAGTATTTAAAAGTGTTTTTTGTTGTTGTTGTTGTTTTTTTTTAAAAAAAAGCTGAATTGCTGCTACTAGACACACAGATAGCCTTCAATGTTATCTAGTCTGCTGACTGATTTGGGCTGCAGGACTCGGTATCTCTGAGCCCCTTGTTGGCTTAAGTTGTTTTAAAGTAGACTCCTGCCTGCAGTGTAGCAATGGGAGATGAAAGTTCATATTAGTCAGGATTATACTATCTAGAAAGAAGATTTTTTGAAGGGGCTTAAGTGACCTAGAAATGTACATCCACTAACATTTTCTACCAACTGATTTGGAGATTTTAATGATAATTCATAGTGCAAAGAAAAGTAGCAACACATTATTCTGGTTTGCCATCTTTCTGTAAAATGGGGTCCCGACTTCATGTAACCCCAGCCGCCACAGCTCACCACCTCAACACGCAGTGCTGCTTCTTGCAAACTCAAATATTTTGAGCATGCCTCTTAATGAATGACAGCTCAGAGCGTTAGATGAGAAATAAAGGGAGTTTATAGACCTGTGGTGCTAACAGCATTGAGCTGATCACCCCTCATGCAGTGAACTAAGCCGATAGATTCCCCACTTAATTGGCATCATTACCACTGAATGCCCCTTTTCTGCAGGCTACATGAATATTTACTATTTCTTTTGTTTTAATGTTTAACTCCTTAAAAATCTGCACACAGATTTTTACAGCTTGGAAAGTATTCTTCCTGTTGAAAGCAAAATTTCATTTGGCTGCAGCTTCATAAGCTGTACTGACGGTCCTTTGGGCAATGTAAGTATGCCACTAAAGGAGCATTTAGATACCAGCTTCCTTCTGTGTCAGTTCCTGCTCTACTATTTGGCAAAAAGCTTCCCCTGTAAGGGGAAAACAACAACAACAACAACAAACACACCACACAAACAGCAGTGACCAAAAACCAGTAATTAGCTGAACATCCCCACTTGCAAAGTAATTCTGTGAGTGCTGAAAATCAGCATGTGCTGTTTTCTTTGGCAGCTTTGGCAGATTACTTGTAGCTTTTATCGTAGCTGGTTGTCTCTGATGTTAAATTCCTGTATATGGCTGCTAGAATCCCTGGATCTGTCCCATTAGCTCTGTCTGTAGATAGAGGAGGAAATATTTCTGTACTTTACATTTGGGCAATTCCCTCTGATTTCAGAGGGAAATGCATGGACCTGCACTGACCATTCTCGAAGACCCAAGTCTGGATGTGCTTCCGTGACTGGCTGTGTGCATGGGGCAAGCAGTGCCTTTGCTGGCTAGCCTCCTCCAGGGAGCTGACTGAATTCACGGGGTTTTTACCACCTCATATGCACATTACGCTTGCTTCTCACACACTTTGACATGCAATATTAAATCAACTGTGTTTCTGAAGATACATTGTCCTTTTTTATTTATTTCTTTGAACAAATAACCAGCGTCTGACAACCCTGGCAAAGTCAATGACATCCATCAAGACAATGAAAGATCTTTTTTTCTTATTATTATTTCTAAATATAGGTGTGAAGCACATTAATATTCTGATGTGACAATAATGGTCATTTTGTTATGGATAACAAAAAGTGACATACACAGAGATATTTTCAGTGGGACTTTGTTTCTTAGTGAAGAAGCTTCTTCAGGCTTTGACGCTGAGAGCTGTCGATACAGCTTGTAAAAGATTTCAGGATGTTTTATTGAAGCTACCTGTGAAAGAAAAACAGAAGGCATGACTTGTACAAGTCTGTGGGAAAGGAATATTTTTCTCATTTTCTGGGTTTATCACACCTGTGAAAAATGTACTTAGTTTTTTAGTGTCTGTTTCATTTTGCAAGATGCAGACGGATATTAATGATGAGCTATTGTCTGTTTATTTATTGACAATAACAGAGGTGATCAACAAATGTTCTGAAACCTTCCCTCCAAAACTGAGGAGGAGCAGAGATTTGGTATTTTGTGTACCTGGTACCCCAAGGTAGTGCTAGCTGTAAAGTCAAGGCAAAGGACTCCAACAAGGCTGTTCCAGGACAAAAAAGGGTTTTCTGGGGATGATTTCTATAGGTTCCAGCATCTGTGACAGTAAGGTGATGTGCACAGCAGAAAGTTTATGTAGCTAGGTAGGGTAAGCTACAGTAGGTTAAACTTTCTATTTTGTTCCCTGTGCTTGAAGACCAGTTCAGCACACAAACACTGTAAGTGGAGGAAATATCCAAGTAAGCTCAAATAAAGAATTTAAGAACACAATTTGTACAGTAAAATGGTTTCAGTCCCGTTTCAATTGCTAATATGCAGATGCTTTTGTGGTAACAATCTATGAAAGTATTACCTAACGTTGTACCTGAAGTGTTTGGATATATATATGCCTGTTCTAGCGAATGCAAATCCCCAAGTTTTGCCATGCGCTGAAATGTCTGGAAGCAAAATTGCCCTATGTGAATCTAACAGCTCTGGAGTGGTGAGCTGTCAGAAGACAAACATTTGCATAAAGTGTCCCTTAAGTCCCATGGAGCTTGTGTCCCTGCACCATCCCTACTATGACTGTGCAAATGACAACTGCTCCACGGCTCTGCAAGCCGTGCATGCCTCTGTTCCTTACCTACTCATCTGGCATTAATAAAAGCAGCTGAGAGACAAGTCAGCCCAGGGACTGAATCTAGAACTGGGGCTTGCAAATAACAAAATTATCAGAGAATTATGAGAATAACTGGAGTTCCAGGTCACTAGTTGAACCAAAAAATGTCTGTTTGCTCCAAAACAATTTGATTTTTTTCCTGTTCCCTGTCAGGTCAGGATCTGACTCCTTTCTCTTTGGGGCTGGAGGCCTTAGGAAGCACTTAAAACCTTAATTTAAAACCTTAATTTCCTTGTATTTGAGCTTGGATTTAAAAAGGAAAGTAGAGTGATGTTTGCTCGAGGGACTCAGAAGAATATCTGTACAGCCACTGTTTGAAATGAGCCTGACTTGGGAAAGGTTAGGCACAGTGTAATATCTTGGCAGCGCAGCACGGCTTATGTGCACTTGGTTTACAAATAACCATTCTTAGAACATCAGCACCTTGCGTTCATTTGTCTAGGCTTTATCTTTTCCCCACCTCTGATCCACAAGAAGGTTCTTTTACTTTTTACTTATTTCTCCTTCATTTACAACTCTTACTCAAACCCAAAGAAGCATTTTATTGCAAGAAGAAAAAAAAATCTATGTTAATTTATTCTCATATGTCATCAAAATAATTCCTTCTTCCCCATTTACTCAGGCATTATGGAGTCTGTGCCATGTGGTTTTCCACTAAATGTGACAAAAACACAACCTTGTTCTAGCTCCACCCGTTTTTGACAGGATGCAACCCCCCATCCCTTAACACGAGCACCCATTTACACTCAGTTTAAACATTGCATATGGTTGGTGTCTAATTCTAGGTGACTGAGCATATGAGCTTTCATTTCTGGCTTTTAGCCGTGCATCTCCCATGTAAAATTAAAAATATCTCTAGCTTTTCGCTCAGGCCTGTGTTCTCACCACGTACGGCCTGTCCCACACCCATCCCTGGGCCTCGTGTGGCCCGGGGCCGTGTCGGCCTTGTGCTCCTGGTACCGCGTCGGGCGCTGCACCGGACTGCTGCGGGCGTCCAGCCTGACGCCCTCTTCGTTAGGCCCCTGTTTGAGGCAGCCTGTGAGGACAGGAGCGTCTCTGGGGGCAGTAAGTGGTGCCTGCACGTCTGTTCGCTCATGAAATACAGTTCTGTTCCTCGCTCCGTGCCTCTGAAGCGTCCCTACTCCTCGGTTACTGCTGTCCAAGCTGACTGGATTGTCAGATCTGTTGTGAGAATTGTATGTGTAGGTTTTATTTATCAATCTTTTACCTACAGAATTTTTCAAAATCCCAGCTGCTGGTGCCATTTTGAACCTTTTGTGTTACAAGGATTGTACGAATTGACTTGCAGGATAGCAGCTCACCGTTGGGAATGCACTTGTTTGGCTTCTGAGCTTGTTTGACTGTTCATGGGCCACGGTCGGTTGGTCGCGTTCGTCCTCCCTCATGCCGTGAGTAGGACCCAAGCTGCCCTTTGTTGGCTCCTCGGGGACACAGTTAACCCCCCAGTGCGTGCAGGCTTCCACACACACAGCTCAGGGCTGCCCTGGATGCCAGGAACCAGGCTCACAGCAGCAGCGCAGGATCCTGTCGGGGTTCTGTTGCACAACTTCAGGTTGGCCTGAAGAAAGGATTTTCTGGAAATAACCTGGTGTTGGAAAGCCCAAGTGGCCACACCTCTCCAAGTGGTATTGCTTGGAGCAGATTCGGAGGCTACGAGCAATTTCGGCAGGGCTTCCTAGATATCCCAGTGCAATAATGCAGATGCACAGAGGGAGTATAAGCTCATGGCATATTTGCAGGATCAAACCTGTGGCTTTGGCAGGTATGATAAAAGAATCAAGTTTACTTTATAGCATTAATGCATTCTGTGTCCTGAGAGGCCTGACTGCTTAACCAGCTCCTGATCTCCTGCCTCAGAAGCAGAGGCATATGGCGGAGGAATGTTTGATGTGCATGGACACATCAGTTGCTCACTGTAGATATTCCTCCAGGTGCATAAAAGGACTCAAATTTGACCTTTACCATGATTCATTTACACTTTAGCCCGTATCTAAAAGTGAGGGTAGCTTTATCCTATGGATCTTGACGTTAGATCAGCGGGACTCATTTGGAGTCTTTCAGCAAAGTAATGCAGACAAAATCATCTATATTTTTTATGTAGAAAACAACATTCCTTGTTTCCAAGGAATAAAGCCTCTGAAATATGATTATCGGAAAAAAAAAAAAAAAAAAAAAAAAAAAAAGAGAATAAATGTAATTTGTTTGTATGTTTAATTTCTATAATCAAAAGTGGTACAGCTTTGTGTAAAACCTTACTTGCAGCACAGTTCCTGAATTCATGATTGTGATCCTGCCCTTCTTCACTCAGTATTATATTTCATGGTCTGCTGAAATCATGTTTAGGGGGATAAAAATAGTATATCTTCTGTTTTTTGGCATCCAACCTCTAATTTACAAATATAATTTATGCTAATCTTGAAAGTGCTTCTCAGATACAAAGTAAAATGTGTCATCCTTGGTATATGTGTGTATAATTTATTCTGATGGGGAATAGACATTTCAAAGCCATTTGAGCCCTTTATACTCAGAACATTTGATAGGAGCAGAGGAGCTGCATGTTCACTGCTATAAGAGTTAGGAAGCGGTTAAAAAATATCCTAAAATAACTGTAGATATTCTCTTAACCCAAAAAAAGGCTAGAGGCAGTGACGGATGGACTGCTGTTTGATCAGTCAAGTCAGCTCATATAGTTCTTGAGTTAACTATTTTTATTCCTTTTGTATTTTTGCTGTCTGTTAGTCATTTTCATGATGGACTGAGAAAAATCTTCCTAAATCATTCATCATAGTTCATTTTTTTGTGATTTCTCTTTTCTTCTCTCTCTGGTCAGATGTCTTCCCTGATGGATTAGATGCCTGCCGCGTGAGCGTGGCACTGCATGGGCAGGCAGCTCATTGCCAGGGAGAGTCTTGGCCACCCCCTTGGGCTGTTTGCCCTGTAGTTCACAGTTCTCCCCATTTCTGCAGAGGAGCCTCCAGAGGCTCCCAGCCCAGTTGCTCCTGGCTAGAAAACAAAACAAAAAAATGGTATCTGTGACAGAGGCTTCTTCCTTGCTCAGAAGAGGAGTGAGCAAACAGTTGCCATTGCAACAGCTTCATTTGGTTCTCTGGAACTTCAGCACTCAGAGAAGGAAAGGTACCTACTGTGGTCCTCAGCTGGGGTGATCAGAGCATAGAAAGGGCAAAAGTATCTTCAAAGATGCCATGCCATCAGCAGGGTGCTTTTCCCTTCCTCCTGTTTAGGAAGTCGAGTCTCATACTCAGGTGTAGTTCCATTTTTGAGCTTGTGGATAAAAAGTTGGAAAGTCTCATATTATGAGCACAGGAAGAAAAATGGAAACCAAACAAAGATAATGAAAACTACTGAGTGGTTCTTGGTGCCTGAGGCATGAAACTAATCCATTGTAAGTCTGAACTGAAAAGAGAGTTTCTGGATGAAAAGCAAGAACAGTGGAAGGTAGATGGCTGGGAAGAAAATGTAGCTCTAGGGTATTCTGATTTTATGGGACTTATTTCCAAGAATTCTCCTGCTCTTTACAACTGGACTGAGGGATTTAATATTCCATACTGTTTACAGTATGAAAGAAGCAAAATCAAGGAAAGCAAATTTGCACACAACTATTCATTGCTTTTCCAGGAATTAATTCAATTTCTGCCTGGATCAAGTAATGAAACTTTGGAGGAAAATAAAACCATTATTTGCAATGCTAAGTAGGAACAATGCAAATTGAAAAGACCACACTGACTAAGGCAGACAGTCCCTGGATACTTCTTATTTGCTGTGTTTTTTCCAGCAATGTGATGACAAGTTCTTCTTGCCTTTCTAACTTAACAACTTGAAAATACTTTCCAAGTCAATAGGAACATTATGACTCATAGCAGAGCAAGGTGATGATGACCTTCTTAGTGCTTTACCCATTTAGAGTACTTCTGTGTTCGTTTACGTTTAGCCATCCACTATAACTTGCCTCCTTGTGTTGTGTCATAAAATGAATAATGGAAAAGACTTTTTCCTCTGTAGTTGTTCAAACACTTGAATTGTTTTGGTTATTCCATGTTCCAGTTTGGTCAATGCTCCAGTACCTGCTTGATCCAACAGAGCACGCAGAGCACAATAGGCTGGCCTACGTTGTGTCCAGGACTGCACCGATTGCAGCTTACATACAGGCAGGATGATACCGCAGGTAGGAACAGCAGCTTCAGTGTGGTTTTATGCTAGGCCACTTCTGACCTCAGAAGTCTCAGCTGACAGATAAAACCTATATTGGAGATGCAACAAGACTCATCAGATCCATCAACAGGACCTCTTGCTCTTATTTTAGAAATGGAAGCTAAAATCCACTATTACTGATTTAAGGCAGGTTCAGCTGTTTTGGTATTTGCCATAATAATTCAGTTCCAGTCCTGTGTGGAAGAGGGAGAGGGGACCCAGCGCACCCAGGAGAAAATGTGTAATCTGGCAACACTCAGTGGTCTACAAGGGTCTGGTTAGGGAGGCTTTGGGAAAGGCTTGGAAAGTGTTCTTTGATGGAAGTCTGCTTCGGAACCCTCTTCTTAAGGCTGGAGGGAGACAGCCTCACCGCAAGGCCCTTTTTCATCCACTGCAGCTTCAGTTTCGAGACTTAGGCATATGCCAAAGCGCATTTCAGCACCAAGTCAGCTTTGCTTTATGTGTGTAACATGAGTGATCACATGAGTAATTTCGTTATTATATAAGTCATGTCTTTTTTTGTAGACAGATGTCTGTTGCATTTTTAACGGTTATTTGAACGCCGTACATAATTCTTTGTCAGAGAAGCAGTTGAACCTGGCCAAGTTCAAATTGAAACTTCCCAGAGGAATAATCCAAATCTGTATTTCCATATATATTAATAAACTGTTTAATACTTGCAGCAACTCACGTAATACAGTTTTGAAATGAGATAGAACCCATTATCAGTACAATGAGGAGCACAGGCTCTTCCCTGTCAGAAATAATGGAGTGAGATCATCTCCACAATTATTTTCCCTAGCTGTCTCTGTAGTCTTTTGTGCAGCAAGGTGCATATAAATCTATTTCAGCCTCACGTGGTACAGTGGGAAGTAGCCAGCTTCAGCCAACTCGTGTGGATGCAAGCGGGAGGAGTGTACGAGTAAATCCTTTAACACTGTCTGGTTTTATCACGTACCTCCCGCAGCTCTGTGCATTGCAAAGCTGAGTTGCACATGTCCAAGTTGAACTGCACCATGCTGCTGCCAGAGGGTTGGGGATGCCACATCTGATTTGTGCCGTTCTGCTTTTGTACTCTGGGTATGAGTCTGGAGAGACTCCTTTCTTTGCACACCACGGTGTATTTCTGCCTGTATAACTGACAAGTGGACTTGGTGCTCCCCCTGATACTATGCTTGTACGTATTAGTCAAGCTGTTCTAGGAAACACCCACTGCTTGACATTCAGGCATCATCTCCAGCTTAAGTAACAAACCTAAGCCTTTGGGATCCTGATCAATGAGCAGGGTCCAGGACCAAGAATTAGGGGCTCGTGTTCTTTGGTTTGGAGTTCACAGTATCCAGCCATCAGCAGAAGGTTGGCTCCTATGCCCAAAAAGAAACGGACTGTTGCTTAAACGCGGCTGAAAAGGGGGAGGTTATGTTCTCCTGTCTTTGCCTAGTCACTAAGCAGATGATGTAGAAGACCAGGGCCAGATCTACTTCGGCCATGAAGCAGAAGAACAAGGTCTGTCTCCAGCTGCACCCACCACCTCTCTCTGGCTATAGGCTGTTTATTCTCAAGTGTAGGAAGCAGGAGAGGCAGGTTTTCACCTGTGGTGTTGAAAGAAATTCAGTTAAAAAAGAAAAAAAGAAATGATGGAGAGAGAAGGAACAATAGAAGACTTTTTTTTTTTTTTTTTCTTTCTTGAGATAGTGTTTTTATTTCTGAATTTTAGGTTGAAGGTTTGGAGGAAAAAGAAAAAAAAAGCTTCATATAAGTGCAGTTCTGTGTATTCTTAGGAGAAGACTCAAACCTTTTAGCTCAGTGGAATTTATGTAAGTGCATCCAGAACAGGATCTCCTCTACAGTGGGTACTCTGAACACCTCCGCACAGAAGCGAAGTAAATGCATCAAGTAAACAGAGTAATCTGGTAAGAATTATAGTGTTGGACACATGGTGAACTGAAATTTTGTTTGCTAAATGTGATTTCTACAATAAAGGTAGGAAAAAGCAGATTCCCCACCTGCATTCTTCAGCATATTTGGATAGTAATCTTCTTTAAATAACGTGGCAGGCACTTTTTGTAGTCTAGTGTCAGAGGATTATATTATTTTCAGGACAATTTATGAAAGATTAGTAGAGGCATAGTTAATCATTTAAATTGGCTACAGGTTTTTTATTAATCTTGAAATTAATGAGTTCTACCTTTTGATCTTTCTTGCTGCAAATCCCTCTGGAACTGATGTCAATTAGGTTTCGGTAATAACTTGGTTTTGAAGGTGGACTGGTGTGTGTGTATGCGTGGCATGCGTGTGAGCAGGGGGTGTACATATGTGTCTATGTGTACATATGTGGGTATGTGTCATTGCCCCTGGAGGGTGGCACATCTTTATTTAGACCTGTTTGGTTGTTACCAGTTTAGAAAGTGGACCTCTCCGCTAACGGAAATGAAAATAAAAATGCAGGGACCTCAGTAAGCTAATAACGATTCTGCTTTACCATGCTCAGAGTTGTGCATTGCACAGTGCCAGTCTGATGTTTTTAGGTACCAGGTACAGCTTGTGTGTAACCTACAAAGAAGATGAAGATTTACCATCTGCTGGGGGCAGTATCAGGGAATGAAGTGACCTTACTCACTCTTCAAATGAACCATTGAGAAATGTGCTTGTCTTTTAGAGAGGGAGATGTTTTCAGCACCAAATAAATTACACCAGCCCAAGGCAACACTGAGGAAAAAAGAGAGGAGCAAACTGACCCTGCTTAGAGCTTCATTCTGTGTGAAGGGGAAACAAGGTAATTAGGGCTTTCCGAGACTTGGCAGTTCTCATACTGACATCTCTGCATGCCCGCAGTGGTACTACTTCAACCCTCCTAGCAAACAGGTCCATTCTGACCTGCGTGTGTTGCTGGGTTTTGTTACGCGGTCAGTGAATGGCCTTAACTGAAATGTGCTGTGGGTTAGCAGTATAAGCATGGGTAAGGAGCTGTGTTTCAAAATTCATAGCCATGCATGAGTAGAGCAGGAAGAGCACCAGGTTCTGAGTCCTGCCATTCCCAGAATAATGGATTCGATGTGAAAGCACTTGTTTCAGCTGAGCTTTCCTTCTTCTGTACCTGTGTTTCTGAATGGCCAGAGGTTATTTTCGTCCCAGTGTTCCACAGCTCATGGTGTTTTCGTCTCCTACCTACACTTGTCTTACCAGTCTGATGCTTCTCATGTTGCAGCTTCATATAGATTTGATAAGGTGTTAATTTTCAGTCTGCTATATCCAACAATTTTTAGAACATGACTTTCCCTAACCATTCTTCAGGCTGAAGGGGAATGATTGACTGGGCCCAAGAGCCTTATTTCCCAAGATACACGTATGTCTGCGTTTAAAGATGAGGGCAGATCAATACACTATGTTGCGTTTCTAAAGCAGTGTTCTTGGTCCTACTGGCAATCTCTTGTCATCCTAAAACTCTCAGTTCTGACTTCTGATGTTTGAAATTTGCTCTGTAGGCAATTTCAAGTCACAGCGCTATGAAACCTGAACAAAAAAGCTTTTCTCAATTTCTTCTTGTAAAATTTGGAACGAGTGCATAGCAGTATGTTGACATTTCAGTTATTGGCCACTTGTGTTGAAAAACGGATTACTCCATTCTAGTAGTCATCTTGCTTTAAGGAAAGAGCATTGTGTATTTACAATGCAGAAAGTGCAGTCTGCTCGTCGCAGGCAGAACTGACACCATGGTTTCAGGTACATCTGAGGCAAGGTGGATCACTTACTTGTGTGTGTATTTTCTCTTACAGCATAGGTGGAGAAGTAGTGAGAGGAAATGAAGGAAGCTACGTGGGGAAGCATTTCCGCATGGGATTTATGACAATGCCTGCTCCTCAGGACAGACTGCCACATCCTTGTTCCAGTGGCTTTGCCGTGAGATCCCAGTCTCTTCATTCTGTTGGAGGAACTGACGATGAAAGTAGCAGCTCTCGCAAGCAGCCACCACCTAAACCTAAGCGAGATCCCAACACCAAACTGAGCACCTCATCTGAAACAGTCAACACCGGAACAACAAGTAAGAGTGGGAAACTACCGGATAGGACTGAAGGTAAACACTATAATTCTCTGGAAGAAGGGTTTTGTAGACCCAGTTTTAAGATTAGCCAGTTGATGATCATTCATGTGGGTATTACTTCCACATTCATGTGGGTATGCTTCCACAGCGCAGGCATAAGTATCCTAGGTCACTGTTCCCCAGATTTTGGACTAGCAGTTAATTGCCAAGCTGTGACACTTCTCAGAACTACACCACTTACTGTATTGTTAAATAATGGTGGAATGAATTGAGTTCATTCAAAACAGAGGGAAGAGACTGCTGTCAGATGGCATATAAGATCCTCTTGCCTGCACACCAGCCAATGACTTATTACTGTGGTCACTAGCACTGTGCAAACCACTGCTTTGGAGAGAGTCAACAAAGAAGTAAAGGACAGAAATTATTTAAAAGTATACTGCCTGGCCCTGAAACTCAACAACAAGAAAGTATCATCTGATGGTGAAAGTTGTACCTGAGGTGGTGTAACGTATTGCCCCAAACTTGTCTTTGCTCATTAGTCTACATTTCTCTTCCCATTCCTCCCAGTTAAATATTATTTTCTCCTGAATGCCGAATCTGCTGAAAAATGCACCGAATGAGGATATCCCTTCCTTACTCCGAACTACTACAGATGAGCTAACCGTATAGGGATCTTCCTTTCTTCCATGCTGGAAATACATTTTGTCTGGCAGTAGGACCAGCTCTACTCCCTGCTAGGAGAGATCAGGATGACTCTGCTTCACAGTGTGAACTGTAGGAGGAACCCTGAGGGACAAATGGTTTTGATTGGTGCTGGTCTCTCCCACTGCTTTGTTACATATCAGATTTGACATCCCGCGCAATATGCAATGCTCTTAGTGCATATCCCTTTTGCTTGCGGTTGTGGCCATAAATAGTGGTTAGTTACACTCACACTACAACCCCTTTTAGGTAAATCTGATTTATAAGGTCATCAGTGATAACAAAGGTGCAAAGGAATGTGTATTTCAGCTACTAATATGTATGTCTACGTTTACAAGGACGAACACATGATGAACAAAACCATAGGCTTATTTATGCTGCTGTGAAGGCTTATTTATGCTGCTGTGGGTAGTTACTTTGCCTACAAAATTTATCATTACTTTCCATATCTTGTTAGTTGCAGTACCACTACACCAGCTCCTCTGATCAACTAACATGAAAAGTCTAAGCATTGAGTAGCTGCCCTTAATAAAAACAGTTTACCACAATTTTATTGGACCCGAAGCCTACATAGAAGCCATTCAGATTTGTGCCATGGACAGATTTAAAATCTCGTACCAGAAAGTCTTTGAAGTCTGTCATTTATTACAAAAGAGAATGCATGGCACAAACTTCTTGGTCTGATAGACTGTGAGGAGCAAAGGCAGGAGCTCTGAAGCTCAAAAAAGCTATTTTAAAAAATGCTGTTTTAAAATATTTTAATAACTCTTTAGTATTTATTAGCACTTTTTCTCCCTGAGTGTGTGTAACTAGAATCCCAGAGGCTAAAGGAAGCTCATTTTGCAGTGAAGGCACTATAAGATCGGTTCTCACGTTTTCTAACCTGTTAAATGAATATTCCTGCCAGTGTGTATTGATTGAGTCACACTGTATCATTGGGTTCTTTGCTGTAGCTAACCTTGGTTTTCTCTCTGGACTGATTAGGAATGGGGTCTGTTTTACACCTCCCCCCAGCACTTTTCCTTATTTACTGCGAAGCAAGAGACTGTGACAGCCTTTGCAGTAGTAGGAATAATGATAATAGTAATTGAAATACATCCATGTCTTTTACCTATCTCACAGCAGTTATGGCAGACTCCTTAAGTAGTCCATGTCCTCATGAAACAATCTTCTTCAGCATTATCTTTTTGCAAAGTTCTGAAAGTTTTGCTTCCTTTCCCTCATCTCTTCCTGCTATCTGAAGTTTGATACCAAGAACATGATATGTGGTCACATCCCTTCTGAAAGATCTGAAGGTTTGAAACATTTCTGTTTCGAAGGCCAAGTAGCACTTTGCTGCTCCCACTCTGTGCAGGCTGAGTGTGCTCTGTCCCGTCACATGAGGGTTTTCAGTGGCACACGAAGCATTGTAGCAGTCTTCACTGACTAATCAGTATGACTGCAGTACTACCATGCACTCCAACGAGTATTGCAGACTGCCTCAGCTTCATTATTATAACCGAGAGCTGAATATTCATAGCAAGATCTCTGGAAAGAACTGGTGAATGAATAACTCTCCATTACTCTCGTGAAAGATAATACCCAAATGTTACCTTTTAGTGTGACTAAATTCCTTCAGGGAGTATTGAGAATCTCTGTGATGCTTAATATATGACCTGTATTCTGTTTGTGCTTCTACTTTATGTATTGTGCAGCAGTGGACACCTTTAGACTACCTCACGATAGATTTAGACTATAGTCGCAGTAGATTTCCCTGGAGATTTTGAACTGATGGAACCCTTTAATCGTGCCATTATCTTCATGTGTTCAGAACATCTGCCCTGTTTGCATGTGTCTGGTTTAATACATGCCAGGTTTTTAGGGGTCACATTGTAGGGTGTTTTTTGAAATAAGCAGTCAGATTTTAAAGTCTGAGATGTAGTCAGGTGTGTTAGAGTATGGTCTTTGGATGAACAGGCTGGGTTTCTGCAATGCTTTTCGTGTTCTCCTGTGGAGGTGCAGGAACATCCAGATTTAAATTTCAGTTACTGCTGCCCGTGTTGTACACAAATATTTGTGTGTGCATATGGCTCTCACACATTTGCATGTACTTGTGGCATTTGCAGGCTGAATATCTACAGCTCTTCCCAGGAACTATGGAAAACAATGATGAAAAATCCTATTGTTTCTCCATCAACTATTGTGGAATCTATACAAAGGAGTTGTCAAAAAATTGTTCCAAGCTCATTTTTTTATGGCAAAGCAGAATAATTCAAACTATAATATCTATTGTGTGACCCAGTGGATACTTTCAAAGGGAATTTGCTGCATTTCCTAGGCAACCAGGGACAGCCTTACCACTCGTTTTTATTGAACATGTTTACTTTCTGTTTTTTTGATAATGATCCAGTTTGTACCAACAAAAGCAGTTGCTGATGGTAACTTTTATTCTTTTCCTGATCGTGGTTAACGTCAAAATATTGAATCCATCACATCATAAAAACTACGATAACAGTAGATTATGTTTTGAATATGAGCCTGACTTTACTGCAGAAGTGGCAGGAAGAACTTGGTCATGAGCTTGAAAGACCTTTTCCTCTTGAAACACAGATAGCATCCGTAAGAGCCTCAGAAGCTCTGTAAACTTTTCTATAAGTGCTCTTGCTTCCAAATTTGTGGGAGTGTGAAAAATTTATTTTTAAGTTGTAATGATGCACGTTAACCCTGTCTCATTATGCATCAGTGTGATAACGCTTCTGTTTGTGTTTCATCGTGGTCTACCTTGGCTCTGCCTGGACGAGCGGTCTCCAAAGAGAAGGCCTGATTCCTCTTAACTTTAATTTTGTTGCTGTGTTGCCACACATGCTTTTGTATCCATCCCCTCCTGTGCTTCACTGTTCCTTTTTTGCTCTTCCGGCTACCTCCCATATGCACCCACTGAAAGCCTTCCACCAAATACGTTTCTCCTCTGAGACAGATTTCTAAAAGTTGTTTTTAGAAATGTAGGCTGCCTTTCTGCAGGGCTTTCAAACCCTGGTAGGAACAGCAAACAAATGTGCTGTGCCCCTTACATCACACGTTGGAAGTGAGAAGTGAACTGAACAGGGTAATTTTAAATAACATATTTCAGCACGGAAGGCGTATCTAATCTGGATCCTGAGAGGCTTTTTAATGAGAAAATGCAAGAGTTTAACTACATGGTGTGCTCTCAGTACCCAAGCTTAAGGAAGAAGGAAGTAATACAACAGTATAATTGGTGAATGTAACCAGCCGCAAGTGGTGGTTTTCGATGTGATCATTGCTTCTCCACAAGATTTCCAAACCTTCTGCAGCTCCAACATGAACGAAGAGTGATGAGGGAAATGGGTTTTGAAAGATGATTTTTGATAAAAATTTCTGAACTTGCTGGGTAATTTGGATGGCATCTACATTATATATAAATAAAAATATATACATGTAATATATATAATAGTGTAATTTATGTATATATAATGTACACATTTATATATAATGTAAATGCCAGTTGCTTGTGCTTGTGTATACACATAAACACGCACACAAATGCCCATTAAAACTCAGAAAATGCTGTTCACTGTAATTCTGCTCCTGCCGGAGCCCACGGGAGGTTTAGGTCTGATGAGTGGAAATGCTGCAGGGACCCCACCTCTGGAACC
The DNA here is from genome assembly GCA_011076525.1 of Nettapus auritus. NCBI lineage: Eukaryota > Metazoa > Chordata > Aves > Anseriformes > Anatidae > Nettapus > Nettapus auritus. The sequence goes on along the minus strand of CM021773.1, from coordinate 4,079,274 downwards.
CACTCGGTTCGTTCAGGGCTTTCCTCCTGAGTGCCCGGTGTGGACGAAGATAACCTTCATGCTGCTTTCTAAGCCTGCGCAGTGGCAGCCTCTCTGTCGCTCAGTAATCTCCAAAAGTGGGTGACTTGTAGGGAAAATTTTCCTCTGGAGAAAAGCAATTACACTAACTGTAAGTGGGGTTGCAGTCCAGCTGGTCTCTCTCATAAATCTAGTTTTCTGTCAGCTGCACTGGTGACTCTGTGGTGTAAACTTGAACTTTTGCTACTGTCATTAAACAGAACTTGGGCTAAAGGGAGTTAGAGGTTTCACTGTTTTTACAAGGTGCTGGTTTCCTTTTATTTCCTACCTTAGCTAACGTTTTATTCAACGTGATCTTTGAAATAGTGTCCTCTGCAGGACCATGTCATATCCTTCCTTACCGCCAGCTCTTACTCCTGCATCTTTTCATCTGTGCCTGCAAAAGGAAGAAACATCACTAACGAGCCCCATTCAGACCTAGCAAGACAAAAGGGACCGACAGGCGAGTTCTGGTGGGTGTAGCCACGGGCACTCGTTCCTGCCTCCTGCCAGACCTGGCAGCCCCACGCTGAGGCAGCAGAACAGAATATTTTAGGCTCCCTCGTAGCCACAGCTGGGCATCGCCGTGCCTTGTGGTGGAGCGCGGGTGTGTGCTGTTAGCTGCGGAGCTGTGATGCCAGCCAGTGCGCAGCCATGCGTAAAGCAGGACTAGTTTTCCTGCCCCTGTTTTCATCTGAGTCTTGACAATAGCTGCCATCTTGACTCCAGAGGTCTGCCCTGGGTGCCGGAGTGGTGCAGGGATGGATGCAGTGCCTCCAGGCTCCACGCCAGCTTGTTCCCGCTGAGTTGCTCTCTAGTAGGAGGCACACCGCAAAGATTTTGGTCTAATCGCTACCATTTGATAGCTCTGAGATTTCAAAGGCTTTGCTTTTGGGGGTGGGGAGTGGTAGTTTTTTGGTGCCCTTTTTTTTTTTTTTTTTTTTTTTTTACCAAGATTTCAGTTTGTCCCTCCCTGCAGAGAGCTGGTTTTCATATGCCAGTGCCCAGAGCTGGGTTGCTTGCCTGTGCGCACAATTTCCTGCAGCTTTCCACCTTTTGGGTCTGTTTTCTGGTCTCTCAGATAAGGGAGGGCAAGGGGGAAGGAAGGAATGGAAGCAGCGGTTCTAATAGCTGTTATAATGGCTTTCTGCGCAGAACAATGAACACAATGTGATTTTGGGAGGGATTTATAAACAAGTTTTGAAGCCACAGAGGGAGTATGTTCTTACCCTCAAGGCACATATGCATACTCATTAACGTTAATGGAAGTTGCAAGCATTGAACAGAAAATAGACCACGCAGTGGTAAAAGACATGAAGATCTAGTTACTGGCTTGGGAATTGCCTTGTGCCCAGGACTTGGCAGTTGGTACTTTAGCAGTGCTGTGCTAGTCCATCCTGTGTACTTAGTGTCTTTTTTTTCTTTTTTAATTTAACAAAGTTGCTTCACATATTTCTCGTGTCTCTTTTCACATTAGGATGTTACTCATTTGCTCAGAGAGATGCTGCACCTTTGAAAAAAGCACAAAATTAGATGTGCAGCCACCCTGCAGTACAGATCTCTCTCTGCTCTCTAGGGTGATGGGAGCTGTGATGTTCTTGGTAATGGAAAAGCCTTCGTAATGTGAGTACGGGGAGCGTTGTGCTGGTTTACCAGGTTGGCTACAAGTGCAGCCAGTCCAGGAAGAGGCTGCATCCCTGAGCTAAGGCTAGAAAGCCCTGCCAAACTCAGGTGACTCCTGCAGAGCACGTAGCTTTTTCTGCAATGTATTCTGCAGGGCTCGGGGGAGTTAATAAGCGTGGTTGCAGCCCATGGTCCAAACTGTGCTTGAGAATTCACACTATTTTACCCCAGAATTAGCAAACCGTCTCGGGCCTCAAAGCACTGTTGAGTATAATACAAGGCCACTGAGAGGGAGACTCCAGGCTGCTGGCATCCTGCGGCTCACTGATTATATAGGGTCACCACAGTTCCTGGACGTGTCAACAGCGCAAGAAAACATGAGTGACTTGTTTGTGCAGCTGGCTTGGGTCTGGGAGAGGGTATTAGCACAGGTTTCACATTGCATGAAGGTCGCTGGGCTGCTTTTAGAGCCAACCCAGCTCTGAAAGCACTTCAGCTCTGCTCTTGAGGTGTGAATCAATAATCTTTACCAGAAGGACCACAATGAAGAGAAAGTCTGTGCTGAAAGGTGTCATGTGGGTGCTCTCGGCCACTGCATGGTTAATTTGCAGCCTCGATACACGGCCCCTGAGTAACTGGAAGGTTATAGAGTCAATAAATCCATTCATTATTGTCAAGTCACTGTATGTCAAGTCTGGAATATTGCTAGAAAAAAACCTCTAAAGTCATAATATTTGTGACTGTATTTCATTTTTTATTTTATTTATACCTCAGGGAACCATAATAATGGGCCTTCTCAGCATTTCCACCTGTGAGCTGAAATCCTATGAAACACTAGATTCTTGCATTATTTTGCATCACTGAACAGCCCTGAAATCAGGGCCAGGAGAGGAGGGGAGGAGAGATCCAGGTAATTCTCTTGCCTCATTTTGACAGCCCTTCGGAATACGTTAAGTAAAATGAAATGCCTGTGAAACTACAAAAATAATTTTGGAATGCTCATACTGCATTTTTGTTTTCCTTACTGTCTTTGGCATTGTCTGTTAAAGGCACTATGGACAAATGAGTAAGGGCTTGAGGAATCAGGCTGAAATCCTCAAGTCCCTGTTTACTCTTAGAGCTGGTCTGTGGCAATAGAGGTGGCTGGTGAAAGTCATTTGGGATTAAAGAACAGAAAACAGCTGCAGTGCTTATTCCATGGCAAATGCATTTGATGTCCACCTCTGCATCTTACCTTATCTTTCACTGGCACCCTAACTCCACTCTCACTTAAACAAACGAGACAAGTCCTTATGGAGTGAAATAAGACCAAGCACTCAAAGCATTTCCTGCCAAAGGTTGATACCGGGGGCCGAGCACCCTGGTCTCATGTTGGCTTTGCTGGGAAGGAACGGTGCTTAGCAAAATCACATCCTAAGAGACTGAAGTCTGTCTGCAGGTGAGATCCAGTCATGGCTATCCTGTTTCATTGGTGATTTCTTTCTAATGACTGTTTGGGTATAACAGTCTTGCTTGGTACACTGAATTGCTGCTTTCATCTCTTCCACTTGGCTTAATACTGGGTGACATCAAGCAACATATGCCTGACATGCTGGAACTGTGTTTGGCACTTCATGCTTTTCAGTTTGTGTGTGCAAACAGTGCTGTGTAGGGATAACGTGTGCAGCAGTGACAGCTCAGCACAGCACAGCTTCTTTTTTGCAGTGCCATCAACTTGCCTGCAGGTCAAAGTGTACAAGCCTGGACTTTTCAAAGATGCATGGAAAAACAAACAAACAACAAATAAAAGAAAAATGAAAACAAGCCCAAACACATTTTTATGCTAATTTTAGTGGCCACAACTTTGAACTGCTGGCATCTCAGACAAGAAGTGCATCCCCTGAAGTGCAATGTGGTGCAATTTCCTTGTGGTCGCTGGTTTGGATTTGGGGGGTGCTTGGAATGCAGGAAGTAAAAAGCTGGGGGATGATCAAGAGATTGTCATCAAGAGACATCACTTAACGTCCTTTCCCAGTGCGGTGGGGTAATATATGTAATGTCTTCTACCACTTCTCTGAGGTAGTCATGAATAATGCTCAACCAGTTTTTGTGTAAAACTTGAGTAATTCTAGCTCCTTCTATGCCTAGTAGTAAAACCAAAACAGTAGTGCAAGTACGGGACTCTGAGCTGGAAAAACTCAGCTCTTTGTGGGGAGCAGTATGAGCTGTGGGGTGTTGGTCCTAACAGGGCTTTGTGGGATGAAGAAGATTCCTGGCATCGTCTCCTTCATGCTTGACTGCAAAGGCATCTGCCTCCCCGTGAACATTTATGTGCTTGGTAGAATACAAAAGAGTGGCTTCTCTGTAAATCTTGACTTAGGATCAGTGTGGTAATGCCACAAGTGTGCAGGTGATTTGTCTCCTCAGCTGGGAAGATTTTAATGAGATTAGGTTTTTGCTAAGGACAATGGAAGTCTCTTAAGACTTGCATTTTGGTGAATAAGGTGGGAAGTAACCCTTTGATTTAAGTGCTGCCTGAGCTAAATGGCTTTGGCAGTCATGGGTGAGGTTGGAACAGCTTCTGGCAGCAATTCTTCTGTTCCTCTTCGTGCTCCATCTTTGTCTTTCATCCTCCATCTGACTTCGCAGGTGGCACAATGAGGTTAGGTCTGAAAATTCCCTCAAAGCTTGTCTGGAGCCGCATGCAACACTGCCAAAATGGTACTGTACAGAGCACCTGTAGTAGGTGAATTTATGGTGGTTAGGCCAGGCTGCGTGACCCTTACAGATCAGCACTTGGCTCTGCTAGTTTCAGCTGACCACTCTGCAAAAACAAGCAATGTGAGATGATGGATGCCGGGCACACCGAGAAGCTCTGAGGGGGAGGCAGCTGATGGTGTGTGGCTTGTCTGTGATTTTGTCAACACTTTATTTAGAGTTGAGGAGGAGAGAGGAGTCACCCCCACAGAGAAGGACGGAAAATGAATAGCTGCAGGGTCTTTTCCTAAAGCCGATTGCACAGGGCACTCCAGCAATGCTCAGCCTCTGACCACGGAGGTGTTATGTCTCCGGGCAATGCTGCGTGGTTGAGAGCTGCTCTGACAATGCTCTGTCACTTTCAGCAATCATTATGCTCTCCCTAAAAAGATGCCCAGTGACAACCTGCAGAAACTGCTTCTGCGGGGTCACCTCGTGTCCTTTTGGGGAAGGCCGGAGCACTTCTCTGCGTGAACTCTTGCTCAGCGCGGGTTATTTCCTTCCCTGACGCTCCTGCTGCGGTGACTCGTTTGACCCCTGCAATCAACATCGCGCTTCGTCTTGAAATGTGAACTTCATCGCGGACAGGCCTGCCGGATATGTCCGTCAGCAGCAGCGAGAGGCTCTTCGTACCGCAGCCTCAAGGAAAAGAATCGTACACAGTCCACAAGACTTGAGGGGAGAGGGGCCTGGGAAGGCGGCCGGGTCCGTGGCACCCGTGGGAGGCACTGAGGAGGCGCAGCAGCTCGAGCAAGCGCTGCTGGGCCTGTGGAGTAGTCGGGCACGTGGCTCCTGCTGGAGTCCCCGAGGGGTCAGTGTTATGCACAACATCACCTCGGTGGGTCTGCCAGCTTGATTTAATGGGCTGCAATTATTTTAGAAGCTCGGCAAACAGATCGCTACTTATGTAAGCGAGTAATGGGTTTGACCTACTTACTGTATCCGTAAGTAGGAGATAGGCGTTACCGGGGATCTACAAGATGAAGAGTCACATACCTCTGGATAAATTACTCAAGTATTTGCATATAGTCACTGCTAATATTCTGGGCAGCATTTTTATGGGCCAAAGCAACAGTGAAGTCAGCAGATACAAGATATTGTTCAAAACAAATGAAGTAAGTGAGCTAAGCTCATTGTTTCATTAAGCAATTGCTCTTTCTCCAGCTTGATTTCATTCTTTCCCTTTTACACTGTAAATCATTTCAGACTCCAGTATTTGGGTGTAGGTACTGTATTAGAAATAACTGAGCCGGGAACTCTTGCAGAGATCGGTTCCCCTCAGTGTTTCTGTGAGCGTGGGACCAGAAAGCCTCTGCACTGTTCCTTCTCCAAGAAGTCTTGGAGTCCAGCAAGTGATGCTTTCACACATCACCTCCCTCAGATACGACGACTAGTAATTGATACAAGTGTTCTTCCCTTGAAGCCCAGGGTTGCATTCAGACAGGAATATGCCTTTGTTCACGGGAGCCTTGCAGAGTGGCACTGCAGGGGCTGTTGGTGCCTTCCAGGCAGCAGATCTCACATGGCAGAGCCCCGAAGCCCTCCGAGGCTGAGTGGTATCGGAGTGGTGTCCTAGACGTACTGATGTGACGTCGGTGTCTAATGCACGGCTCGGCTCATCACACAGCACAACCCGTAAGACAAAATGCAGAGCCTCACCATCTTTTGAAAGGTGTTTGGAGAATGGGAGATGGATAGCTGCGGAGAGGGGAGGGCGCAGATAACTCAGGATGACAGCTGCACGGAACTGGGCTCTAAGAGCTGCTCCTTAACGAAGATGCTGGGTGGAGGGTGGCGGGGGCTGATTTCAGCCCGAGTGCTCAGTGTGAGGTGCAGTCAGGTTGTGGGTAGCTGTAAGAATAGAGTGGTAACAATTAATTTACAATAAAATGGTGAAAGCTGTTCAGGTTCCATCTCCAAGGTGACAGGGAAGATACCATAAATGTTGTTTTAAAACTGAAGGGTTTCACTCACGTTGTTTTCTGGATGCTTTTCCATACTCCGTTGTGACCATGTTTAACTCTTCAGTGCTCCAACTCTGCGCAGATTTCTGCAGAAGAGCACCAGAGCCCCGAACAAACAAGCAAACATGCTTAGTAAATACATTCCTCAGCAAGTATGCTTCAGTAATTCATCTTCATGTAATTCATCCAATGGTGCTTGCTCTTGGTGAGTTGCCATGCCAATTGCCTTTCTATATCTAGAAATCCTTGCGATTATATACAGCCCTTGTATTTTTTTTAGTGCTACCGTTGCACAGGCTGCAAAATCTGTTTCACATGCGGACTGCAGGCTGTTTGAAACGGAACAAACAGACCCTTTAGCAGCAACGTCGGGTGCTGTGTGGGTAGTAAGGATCCTTTACTCAGATTCCCATTTCCCCGGTTATCCTCCCACCTCTTCTCTCAGAGCCCGCTTCCACAGGAATTGCTGCAAGTTAACACCCGTGTAATGAAATAGCTCCTGGCCCCTTGTGTCTAGGTGTATTTGTTCAAGGGTATTTTTCTAAATGGATACTCAGGAATCATTGCAACCTCTGAGAAGTTAGGGTGAGGTTCTGTTTACCTCCATTTACACTCAATTTGTCAGTTTTCCTTTCAAAGGAGGATGATACAAATTGGCTTTGCTTCTTGTTTTACTTACCCCAAATCTTGCTTGTGATGGCTTTCCAGAGCTGTGGTGACTGACCATAGCTTCTAGCTTCAGTGAATATTGCAGAAAGGCTTGATCACAAATATTTTGTGATTATTTCTCACCACACTTTTTAATTTTTTTTTTTTTCCTTTGCCTATTCAGTGTTATCTAGAATAACTGAGGACATGTGATGGTTTTACTCGGGTGGGCAGCCGAGCTCCACCACAACCGCTCTCTCACTCCCCCTCCTCAAAGAGGAGTGAGGAGAAAATACGATGAAAGGGGCTCAAGGGTTGAGATAAGGACTAGGAGATCACGCAATAATTATCGTGACGGGCAAAACAGACTCAGCATAGAGAGAAAGTAAGATTTATTGCCTATTACTAACAAACTAGAGAAGTGAGAAACAAAGGAAAGAAACCAAAAGCACCTTCCTCCCCCATCCACCCTCTTCCACCTCCTCCCCCCGAGCGGCGCAGGGGAACGGGGGAAGGGGGGTTATGGTCAGTCTACAGCACTTCTTCTCTGCCGCTCCTTCTCGGTCACTCTTGTCCCCTGTGCTGTGGGGTCCCACCCACGGGATGCAGTCCTTGCCGAACTGATCCAGCGTGGGCTGTCCACAGACAGCAGTTCTTCAAGAACTGCTCCAGATATGGGTCCGTACCACGGGGTCCATCCCTTTGGAGCAAACTGCTCCAACCTGGGTCCCCCACGGGCAGCAGCTCCTGCCGGGTCACCTGCTCCTGCGTGGTCTCCTCTCCAAGGGCTGCAGGTCCGGCCCGGAATCTGCTCCGGCAGGGGTCTTCCACAGGCCGCAGTCTCCTTCGGGGCACAGGCTCCACCGTGGTCTCCTCCACGGGCTGCAGCGTGGAACCCTGCTCCACCGTGGTACTCCATGGGCTGCAGGGGGACATCCTGCTTCACCATGGTCCTCACCACAGGCCGCAGGGGACTTCTGCTCCGGCGCCTGGAGCACCTCTCCCCCTCCTTCTTCACTGACCTTGGCGCCTGCAAGGCTGTTCCTCACTCCTCTCACCCTCCCAGCTGCTGAGTGGCGCAGCAGTTTTTTCCCTGTCTTAAATCTGCTCTCACAGAGGCGCAAAACAACATCGCTTCTTGGCTCAGCTCTGGTCAGCAGTGGGGCCCTTACCAAACATGGGGCAGCTTCTAGATCCTTCTCACAGAAGCCACCCCTATGGCCCCCCTGCTACCAAAACCTTGCCATGTAAACCCACTACAATTACATGTTCTTTGAAAGAACTAGGATATGAAGTTCAAAGTAAATGAAGGCATGGGGCCGGGCATTTGGAAGGAGGCTTGGTCACTATTGGTTGCATCAGTTGTGTTGTTGGATTAGTGCAGAACGGAATTTAATTGCAGGGCCCTGTTCTGCTATTACACAGGTGTTCAGTTCTGGAATATCACCATGGAAGCCTCTAGGTTTCCACCGCTTTGAATTAGAGCAGATATCCATCATTTTAAAAGCTGGAAGTTGTAGCCAAAATAAAGGGACCTGAGTGCTCTTGAAGAAGTTTCCTTAATCATAGCCTTGAGACATCTGAGGATTATTTTAGCATTCGTATGTATTGCTATTTTAGTGTCAGTATTATTTTATGATGCTGACTTTTAGTCCTTTCATTTTGAGTACAGTTTTTGTCTTCTTTAAATGCCCAAATAATTTCCAGTAAGAGGTAATAGATCCAGGAGGTGGAAGAAATATGTTCTGCATGAAATCATTGTGCTGAAACCACTTACTGCTTGCGGAGGTGTTTGAATGAATCAGATGGTTCTTTTATTCCTTCCGTGTTCTTTCCCTCTTTGCCTTCTTCCCACCAGCAAGAGGTAACCCACGGGGAAAAGACTGGTGTCCATGAGAACGGTGCTATTTTGAAAGCTAGTTTTTCTTCGTGACAGAGAGATGCTCTCTGACGTTACTGCAGCCCAGCGATGACGTTTCTGTAGTCATTTGCTAAGATGTCTCCGTGTGTACGTTTTCTGGCTGTTCATGGTGTAAGAACATTTGCCATTGAAAAATTTTGGGAGAAGAAAAGACGCTTGCTCAAAACACCGGGTCTCCAATAGATGCATTCACATTTGGTTTTGTTTCTACCATGGCTTCCCAAGGATGGGCGCCACTGTGCAAGGACTGATGCAAACAACAAAAAAGCCCATTTCCTAACATACTTTAGAGGTTAAACTTGCAAAAGGCAGACGTGAAAAAGTGGCTTTAAGGGATGAAGTGACACCCAAGGCTCCGTGGCCTGATGACAGAGATAGAAATTAAACTCAGGTCTCCTGAGTGCCCATTTTTGCACAGTTCAGAGGACTGTGCCTTTTTAAATTCAATCTCCCTAAGAATATTCAAAATTCATCTACAGAGATAATGAAATCAGGCCCAATGTAAGCACCGGTGCACAAATGCACTTAAAATCAGGTGCACCTTTGAACAAGCAGTTCATTTCATTAAAGCCAGCGGGATTACTTATGGGCTTGAACTGACACACACACAGAGGTTCTGTGTTACATTTGAGCTGGATCTTCTCTGTTAAATTGCGTGTTGTAAATCATAATCTGTGTGTCTTTGGTTGGGTACCCAGCGAGTTCAGTGTTTAATTAAAGAAATTCCATTTCCTTTCACTCCTGGAGGCTCTTTTTGATAGAGGTACCCCTCAAAATGCAGCCTGATTAATTCCGTCTGCATTTAAAGTAACATTTTTAAGAATTTTGAAATTTTCTAGGCCTCAAATCATTCCTTCATTTAGAAATAAATTGAATACTATGGCCTCTTGCTGAAATTGAAAGGAAGGAATTTTCCTGTTACACATATTTTTATTCTGTTTGTTAAGAGTGAACAATGCAATAAATCATCCCGGTCTCTGAACTACAGGAGCTGTTAAACACCTGAAGGGCTACAGAAAATGATAAAATCCATTTTAGTTTTTAGATGTTTTCACTCATTCCTTATAGAGTGTGCAAATAATAACAAAAGTGCTAACATTTTCATATTTCTCTCCTTAAAAAGGAAAAAATACTTCAAGAGGATAGGATGACAAGCAGCATTCTGTGTTTCCAAAATTAACTGTGAAAGACAGATCATCTGGGCATGTCTGAAAGCTATGCGTAACCTTTGCGCTACAAATATCTCATTTCAAAAATGTCATATTCTGCTTATTCAGTAGGGCTTCCGTAAGGCTATTTTAAGCACTGTGCCGCTTGCTTCCAGATCAGAACCGAAGTTATTCCTGCCTGTATGTTTGGTTTTCTTTGCAGTTTATTAGAGGTGGATAATTGCTCGGTAGTAGAAAGCCATTAAATACAGGCAGTGGCTGCCCAGGAAGTGTAAACTCGGTGAAGTTTAGCTTTATTTGCAAGGCCTGTGGTGCCTCCAGTTTTTCAGCTGTGGTAGTTTTGGCAAATCAGATTGCCAAAAAACAGGGCCCTCAGGGTCTGCGCTGCTTCCTCGCAGCCCTGGCAGTTTGGTGCTCTGTGATGGGAGTGCCCACAGGGGCTTTGTCAGGCAGTTTTGCATGGCTAGTTTAAGGAACTGGCACCTGGCAGGGGGAGAAATTGTCCCTGCTTTCATCTTACTGTATGACTTACCCTGGTGGGGTGAAAAATAGAGCTGACTGAAAACCAGAGAATCTCTCCGAGGGGATCCCTGGGGCTGGTTTATGGAGGAGATGTGGGATTTGTGGAGAGGAAAGGGGTGAGGGGAGGGAACTGCCCTGTTTGGAGACGAAAAGGGAAATCCACACACTTTTGTTTTGGGAGGAGAGATCTGGAAAAATGCCCAATTCGGGAGAAACTGAACATGTGAAAATACGTGGCTCTGCCAGCCTGAAGCTGAGCGCGCCAGCTCCGTGCCCTCTGCTTCCCCATCCCGGCTGCAGCAGGGTGTGGGGACCTCGGGGGACCCGGAGCCCACGGCTGTGAGCCGCTTCTTGCTTTCTGCGGGCTGTGCTGACTCCAAGCGCGCTCTCTTAACGACTGTTTGGCTTCATTCGCTGTTTACAAGTAGACCAAAAATCAAGAAAAAATTTCCAGGCATAATTTTTTACCTTTTGGAAAATTGCTTGGTTTTGGACGAGGTGTGATATTTGGAGCAACAAGGTTTGTTTCGCATGAAGAAAAAAAGTGAACATTGTTTAGAAACTCAGTGTCATGATTAATTGGGACTTCTCACCTGTGGAGAATTAACAAAGAACAAGTTTATTTCTGATTGAAAAAGCTGTGACATTCTCACCATCCTCCAGAAAGGAAAACGCCGGGTACAGGCCAGCTGTAACATTTTTCCATGCCTCAGCATCCCCCAGATCATGGCAATGCACAGCACGCTGCAGAAGACAGATGGGCAGTCCCTGGAGCGGAGGAGTTGCAGTCTCAGCCGTTTCCCTGGACGTCAGTGGCAGTGGTGGCTGTCAGAGCAGCGCCTTAGGAAGCACGGCCCGGATCAAAGCCCGCAAAGTCCACAGGAACTTCCATTTCCTCCTTTTAGCTTTGGATCGGGCCCCGTGTGCTCTGAGGTGCTGGTGGCTGAGCCTCAGGGCAGGCTTCTGGGGACGGATGAACTGGGGACGTGGAAATCCATACCGAAAAGCGCTTCATTACTCCATGTTTAGAGCAGACGCCACTGCAGTGTGTATCGCCAATATGTCAGCATAGTTTGCTTTTCATAGGAGTTTATGTTCCCAGCAGGCACTGAATGCTTTTTCTGCCTGATAAATGTCAAGTACTTGAAGCAATCTTGCCTGCTCCTCTCAGGAGATTGCCAAATCATCTCCTCTCATTGGCTATGGGCTCTTGCCAGGCCTTCTGCATTCATGCACATTTATCCCTGCCAAATGTTGGTAACACAGGATCTGTGCAAATACTCCCTGCTCCTTTCGCTAGCTTTGCACCGCTCTGTTCAGTTACGGGATTCCTAGTTTTCCTCTGTCATTCGGGGATAGAGCAGGAGCTTGTGAGCAGGCATTCCATAACCACGGGTGCCATAGAGCAGCCCTTGCTATGGAGCTGTATTTTGGAGTAGAACCTTAGTTCATTAAACATAGTAAGTGTCTTGCATCGTAGCCTTCTTGAAGCTAACTCAGTTTATCTCCTGAATGCCCCATTGCAGCTGAAGGGAGTTCTGAGTAGGTGTTGGGCAGCTCCTTTGTTCCCAATCATGATAAAAAGATTTCTTTGCTATGGTATTTTCTCTAGGAAGTCTTTCAGGACCCAGTGTTCCCACTCTAAGTAGAATATAGGAGGTAACTCTGTACCTTTACAAGGTTTGTAAAGTATTTAAAGAACTTAGTTTTACATTTCAGTTTTAACAGTCCTCTTTATTAAGGAGAGAAAAATATCTCCACATACTGGCAATAGATGCTTTAATAAAATAAACTATGGTAGAGGAAAAATGCTTTGAATAGAAAGAGGAAAACAAATCTTTCACCTTGTCATGTTTTATCCTGTGGTTCATCCAGCAGGACCGGGTCATTTGACCTTTTTGTTGATAATGTCACCAAGATATTTTAGGCTAATGCCACACATCATGCGATGGCAGATGAGAATGCTGCGTGTGTCAGTGCGGCAGTTAATTTCAACCCAAGCAAAAATACTTTACAAGACTAGGTGGCAGAATGTCACTCATTTCTCCATGACATTTCTCATTTCCTTGTCTGTAATGTAATAATGTCTGGCTGTTGTATATGCAAACCCCAACGCTTTGGGAGAGGTCTAGACCACATGGCAGAACCTCATCAGCTTGGATAAAAATTGTGAAAACAGAAGACGAAAAGAGGCAAAATATGCTATTTCTAGCAATTTATTGGGAAACACAGTGCTCTTAACCACTTTTATCCATTTTAAAGTGAAAATACCAGTTGACACCGGTATTAGTGTCAACTAATGCTAGCATAATGTCTGGCATTGAATCACCTCCAGCACAAGAGTGTCTTTCTGTTTACTTTGTTCGTCATCATCTCTCCAGATAAAAGATGGAAGAGCGGGGAATGTCCATGATGGCACTCTCTGTGACACCAGCGGCATATGAGATGTAGAAGACAGAATAGGGAACAAGGGTCTACGGAGGGCAGAGGAGCTGGAAACAATTACGGTGCATAGGGAACTGAAGCCTGCAGGAAGCCCCTCTGTACAAAATACACTATTTCCAAATGCAGCGAAGTCTGTAATCCTCCAGCTGGTGTAAAGCAGAGTTCAGGTCCTGGGCAAAATGCTCAGAAATGCTCAGGCAGTTTGTGCCAGTCTCATTGACAGCCTCTTCGTTTTAATCACGCCAATCTGAAGAACATTGTGCTTGCCAGGGATGCAAATGAGTTTAACAGAGGTGTGGAGAGAGGATTGAGATCAAGTTTGTGTCAGTAGAACTTGTATGAACATAACATACAAATAACATGCTAAGTAGGAAGGGAATGGTGATTTAGCTGGAGCAGAGCATGAAATATCTGATAGTATTGTCAAATACATGAGGAGTAATACTTTCTGCAAAGCCCAAATGATTCCTGTAGCCTACATCTCATTCCCCAAAGTCTATCCTAAGACATTCAAGAAAATTAATTTGGGTTAATTAAAAAGACAAATTTAAAGTGCATTAGGATATATCCACATAGTGAAAAACTATCAAGCTACCAAGTGCACTTATCTGTAGTAGCTTTTGTGTGTCCCTAGCCTGCTGCAAAGTGGAACACATTAATTGGAACCGTCATGAAAGCATAATATCATTCTTTGTGTTTTTTTTTCCTTCCTTTTTTAAATGATTTTTGGCTAAATTTATTTTTCTTTTCTTAGTTATATGTTCAGCTGAAACAAATGCATTGAAGAGTGGTCCCGTTACACCATATAGTTGTACACACCCACATTCAAGCCTCTTATTCCTAAACAAAGCTAGAATCTTGTTTAACACCTGCTTCTATTGCTATGCCTTTTAAGAAGTGCAGATCAAAGCAGAAGAGTGACAAAGCAGTAACGTGGTATTAGAAACCTCCTCTGACACTGACCAAAGCACATCAGTAAAATGCTGTTGTGCAGGCACCTTCCACCCGCAGCCGGTGTCTTAGCAGACCTCAAAACGCTGCCTGGCAGCTAGCGGAGCTGCTGGCTGTAGGGCACAACTGAGGCTGTTCCCAAAAGAGGATTTTTAACTCCATGAGCGCTGCCCGGTTGGTTTAACGACAGATATTCACTAGCTGTTGTCTGATGGGTCAGCAAATGGTATCTGGAAATTCTCTGAATGCTGAGTCTGCAGCAACAGGTCCGTAGCAGTGAATTGCAAGGAGCAATACTGCTTGGTAAGACCAGAAGGCTGCCGTTCTAAGCTGGCCTCTAGTTTAGGATTTTTTGAAAACTGAGAAACTTACAAAAGAGGTATCAAGGCCTTCATTGCAAGAACTGTTTGCCCTCTGGAATACTAATTAGTTTTAGTATATGTGGTAAATTTAATTTCTGAATTAGTTTGTTGAGTCCACATAGGAGAAAAACTGACTTCAGCCAAGCCTTTAATGAGATATTTTATTAACCCCAACATTTAATGAGATATTTTATTAAAAATTCATTGAGAGAGAACAAAATGAGTTTCTTTTGTCTTTAATTCATCAGGATGTTTTTTTAAGAAACCCTTAACCTGTCATTTCAAATTAATTTTGGTACTGTATTTTGATTTGTAATTCCACAGATAAAATGATCTCATTTCTAGATACAACCTGTTTGGGAACCATCTGAATCTGTGAGGTATTTTGTTCCTCTTGACTTCACTGAAGTCTTGTGAAGCCGTAGGATGGAATCCAGATAAATGATTAGGATTATCTCAGCAGTACATTTTACAGTATTTGTATGTTAGAGTTTCCTTTCTCAGTCAGTGCACGGACAATTGTTTTACTTTATGCAAAAAGTTACTACAAATAAAAAAGTCTTGATTCATCACTGTGTTACTGCGGAGTTGCATCATTGTCATTCCAGTGTGAGTCCAGGATCTTAACTGTTCTCTTGCGGCCATAAGGAGTTAATTTGGATACTTAGTTTTATGTCTTTGGCAACTTTGTTATTTTCTTTAATCTTACAGTGGTATTTCAAAAGCATAGTATTTATAAATGGAAAGTCCCCTGTCCAAAGAATTAGGTGGAGAACAGTTGTCTTAGAGGAAGGGAAGTGCTCACTAGCTACTGAATATTGGAGAGTCACAACCTCCTTGGGAAAGATTAGGAGTGATTTTTAATAGGACATTATTTTTCTAGTGTTCTACTTGTGTTCTACTGATGTAATACTAGAGAGAACCAGCAACAAGCTGGTCCCAGTAAATGCATTCCAGAATTATGACACATCCTATGTTTGACAAAGGTTGTTAAATATTTCTGATGAATTTGTATTTTGTTCTGTTTTCAGTGTCAGCCAAACCAAGACCTCACAGTGATGAATATACAAAGAAGATTCCACCTCCTAAACCGAAACGAAATCCAAACACTCAGCTAAGCACATCTTTTGATGAAACTTATATCAAAAAGCATGGCCCTATGAAGACACCACTCACTAGGGATGCCTCCTTGTCACAGGTCAGCAGTCCTGCCCCAGACACAGAGGAAGAAGAGCCTGTATATATCGAAATGGTTGGGAATATACTCAGAGACTTCAAAAAAGATGAGGATGACCAAAGTGAAGCAGTCTATGAGGAGATGAAATACCCTATATTTGATGACGTAGGCCAAGATTCAAAGTGTCAATGTGAATATGACCATCACACTTGTTCTTCTCAGTGTGCTACTCCCACAGTGCCTGACCTAGATTTCACCAAGTCTTCAGTGCCATCTACTCCCAAGGGCTTGCTTTGTGATATACCCCCACCATTTCCAAATCTGCTTTCTCACAGACCTCCACTGCTGGTGTTCCCACCAGCACCAGTGCAGTGTTCCCCAAATTCTGACGAGTCTCCTCTAACTCCGCTAGAGGTCACAAAGCTTCCCGTTTTAGAAAATGTGTCTTACATCAAACAACAAGCTGGAGCTTCTCCATCTTCATTGCCACCTCATACACCAGGCCATCAAAAACTGGAGAAAGAGCAGACAGTATCTCATGGAACTAGCACTCCTGGGCACACCTCCTCACCTCCTCATCCTTCTACCTTATACAGAACACAGTCTCCACATGGTTATCCTAAAAGTCACTCTGCCTCACCCTCTCCTGTCAGTATGGGTAGGTCTCTTACCCCTTTAAGCCTCAAAAGACCTCCACCTTATGACTCTGTACATTCAGGAAGTCTCTCAAGAAGCTCCCCATCAGTGCCTCATTCTACAGCCAGAAATACATTGCAAGAAGGAGGAAAGATGGTAAATGTTTCAGTCAGTACGTATGGGTCGTCATCTCAGAGTGGTTCCCGTTCCCGGACACCTACCAGTCCTCTGGAGGAACTAACCAGCCTCTTTACCTCAGGACGAAGTCTCCTGAGGAAGTCCTCCAGTGGCAGAAGATCTAAGGAACCTGCAGAAAGTAAGTTCTTGATATATTTTTTCCTCGGTCTTCCCCGCAGAGTAACAGCTAGTATTTTACTAAATCAAACATTTGCAAAAAGCAAATCCCTCAAAAGTCTAAATTCTGTATATATATACATATTTATCTAGAAGAAAAGTAATTATTGTTAAAATTAGTTTTAATAATGTTACAATTCAAAGATTTTTAAGCATGTATACCTTACTATAGAAGCCTGTCAGGCAGGAGTACAATCCTGAGAAAGGAGTCAGTTTCGTCAACTTTTCCATAGTCATCATGGTCTCATGTGAGTTAGGGTCCTCTCAGTATCTCACATTCTTAATTTCACAACGTATGCTAAGATGCAATGATAGTCCAAGAGGTCTGCAGTGAAATAACCAGACTGTAGTTGTTTTTTTGGCAGAGATCGATTTATTGGCCTTAACTTTGCCAATGATCACAACGTGAATGGTGGAAACCAAAGTACCAGCTTAAGCCATTCCCCTCCTTCCTGCTGACGGCTTCTGTGCTGTGTCATGGAGTATCTCTTTCAGCTGTGGTAGTGTGACTGCTGGTGAGGCCATCCTGTGTGAATCAGTCTCAAAACCAACATGACCTAAAACACATTAACCGCACAGAGAAAAGTACAGGAGGAAGTTGTGCAGGAAAACCTTAAGCCAATATTAACTTTGAATATACTGTGTTGTAAAATCACTGTCCCACGTGCATTCAGGATTACACAAAGCACGCCTTCCGAGGTAGTGAAATACAGAAACTCTCAATGAAATCAGCAGGAGTCAGAGGTGCGAGGGGAAGCAAAACCTGGCACCAGTGTTTCTGGTGCAAAGAAATGTTCCTGCTCAGTGGTGCCAAAGGCAATATCTTGCCGTGAACGTTAGCCGTAACACCTTTTGTCACAGAGCAAAGTGTGCTTAGTACTCTCTCTCCTCTGACTTCCATAAAATCAGTTTATGAATTTGAAGTCTTGCTGCTTGCCTAAAAGGAAAGCTCTTTTTGGAGAACGGCCAATTTTATGTTTGTACAAGTGTTATACCTGTTTGGTAGCTGTAATGTATAAAGTGCCATGTGACAAACTGTGGTGGCTGTTAAAAGAAGGTGTCCTTGTTTCCAGGCTAGTAGATTGCTGCAGAAAAGGTGAATTTTCCACTGCCTTTCCAGTTGTGTTTATGCTTCTCTGTTATCTTACTGAGAGCAGAGTGGTCACGGCTGAACTCCTTAGCTCACGCTGCTTTGGGGCACACTCAGGGAGCTCACAAGAACTCCCCATCCAGGTTTTCATGGGCAGGCTGCATCTGCCTTTCACATCTGCTTCACAGTCACAGAAAGCTAGGCTGGTGCTGCCAGGTCACCTTGCTCTGCCTTGTGCTGGTTGTGCCAAAGCTCAGGTGAGCAGTGGTTGATCACGAGGTGCCTGCGGTACCAGGTACTGCACCGGTGTCCCTCTGACACCTCTCCTTGGTAAGCAGCTCACTTGGCTCCTGCGTGTCCGCGATCACCACCAGCTCAGCTGGGCTGCCCATCAGTGCCGTCCTCAGCTGCTGTGCGAGTACGTGCAAACAGGTAAGTATGGAGAAGTCTGGTGGCAATGGTTTGGGTTGGCGTACAAAGCCTTCCTCCTCATTCATGGGCTCCTCTGCCTCAGCCCCGGCAGTTTTATTCTTGCGTCTCTGCAAATCAGGAAGAATGACGGAAATCAGAAGGTGGAGGTGAGAATGGATACTGAGAGTGAGCAGGATACTGAGAATATGAGTCAGGGCAGCAACTCTCCTTATCTGGCTGTAGTACTTTTGGAGCCTGCAAACATAAATATTGTTATATGAGCCGTAGCTCCATGATTCAGTAGGGTTTTATGAAGTGATTACAGTAATAAAAATACAATAACACCAGATTTGTATGTTGGGTGGAAGCAAAATTGCGCCTAAAAGGTAAGGTGATATTTGCAATTGGGAACAATTATGAGGGATGTGCTGTGACATTTATAAATAATTGTAGTGAGGTGGTAGAGAGAGTTTGGCAAAATGCAGACAAGATTGAACATTATTAAACATGCTACTTACTGAGCAGTGACCAGAAGTCCTCTCTAAACATCATGCTACACCAGAGCTAGTGTTGAGCCTCACAAATTTGATGGTTTTATGCTAACTGATGTTGTACTGGAACCTGTGGAAATACCTGCAGTGAGTGTGGCAAGTCCAGGGAAATTTCAGGCAATGCATGTGCTTCTGTCCCATACCTAACTCCAAAAAGATCTCTATATTCCACTTGACTGAAATCGAATACAGACTGTCAAAGGACATCTCAGTGATAAATTTAAAATAAATCTTGCCCTGCAGATCTGTACCAAGAGCAGCGTTCCTAACTGGCCTCTCAAGAAGCATTGTGCTTCCTCTTTAGGAAGTAGAAATGTGTTCGTCATTGGTCATGAATGGTAATACAAGAGTCATGGAATGGAAACCCTGTTCCTTTACTTTAAGGACAAAACATTCATTTTATAAATGGCTGCCAGTGGTGAAAAGACTCTGGAGTGCAGCTGTGTTGAGTAAATGAACTGACTGCCCACCTAATCCGATTGTAATTCGTCTGGTATTTACAGTATGCCTTAATCCTATGGGATTACTGCACTGAGGAAGAACCAGGTTTGTACTCAGATATTACAGAAGTCCTTTTAGGATGCATAGAAAACACGTACAGGGCTAGCGTTTCATGTCCTGCGATTTTGCATTGAAATGGTCCACCATAAAAAAAAAAAAAAAAGAAATCTAAATTGAGGGATTTTAAAGTAGAACGTGCTCAGACTACATTTATTCACCATGATGACCATGATGATATGTAGTGATACCATGGGTGGACTGGACTAATCGTAAGATGTGTTAAAGAAATCCGGCTCCTGTAAATCACACTGGAAGCTTAAGGCACTCATTCCGTTCTGGATTCGTTTTTTAAACTACGAGAGAGCAAATGCACAGCGTGGGACTAACTGGGACTGCCACGTTTTTATATTTGTCACTTTAGTGTAATTTGGTCTCCACATAAAGAAAGATTTCCAGAATCCAGAGGATAATTAAAAAAAAAAAAAAAAGAGAGAAAAACACAGAAGAGCAGAGTTATGTGGCTTTATGAAATTGTGCTAAGAAACTAAGAATATGTGCTTCTAAAATACGAAATTATTCTGAGCACATCTCAAGTAACTTTCTCATTTAATCCTCCAAGACTCAGCCCTCTGTGAGTTGTCTGAAGCTCGCACTGCCATATGCTAGTCCAAAAAAATAGCACAATACTAAATTTTATATTCAGATGAGTGTATTTGGAAAATATTGCAGCAGTTACAGAGAAAATTCTCTCTCATCTTTATTGTTATTGCTGCAACTGACTTTGTGGAAATTTTGCACCTGAGTCCAGCCTCAGAATTTATTCCCTGGCTTTTGTTTTGTGGCATTTTTGAGTGTGTTTCTTTTTGGGGAGGGGAACTGCACAAACCCTGCTTCCAGTCCTATAAAGCTGCCCTTGTCCCCGCTTCTGTATTATTTTCTTTGCTCTTCTGGCATTCCTTCCTCCACCCCCCTCTTCCATTTTATTATTGTCGAGTCCACTGGAATTAAAACAGTGGGAAATTGGGGTAAATCAGTGATATGAAGGAGATTGTCACCTCAGGGCCACATTTTCTGAAGATACGAGTTTCTGGTGAAGCCCCAGCCGAGTTACCAAACGCGCTCGGCATCCTCGGGCCGTAGTGACGTGCGGATCTCGATTTTACAGGCAGCCCACTTACTGTGCTGTGTTCCCGTAAAAGTTCTCCTGTGTGCTGTTAGCTTCTCGAATATGCATTAAGACACAATTAGGAAGGTGGAGAGAGAAGAACAAAGGAAAATAAATTGTAAGGGGAAATCAGAAATGAAAATAGGGAAGATCGCAAAGAAAGGCAGAAGGAGGGAGAGAACCCTACAGAAAACTGAAGAAAGATGTCAAGCACGAAAAATGGGAAGGAATCGAAAAGGTAGATGTTATTAATTGTCAGTGACTGTGTGAGGTTACACGGTAGCAGGCCCTAAAGTTGGCAGAGCCCCGTAAAGCATAATGTCCGTCTCAGAGGTTAGAGGAAACTGTTTAAAGAGTGCCGGCTGCTGCCGTTGGGATGCACGGTGGACTTCCCTAACACGTTTGGAAGGTGTGTGTGTGGCTGCTGTCTCCAGCTGTGCTGAACACCACGTTGCCTTTCCTTGTAGCATATTCACTAAGTTCCTGTGTTACACATGCCCTTCAGAAAGCTGGAGTTAGGGAGCGAGGCAGGCAGGAAGGGTGGGAATGGCGTTTCGATTTTCTGGAGCTGTTTGCTGTGTCTGTCTTTTCCGCAGCACCGAAACGCGTAGCGCCCCGTGGGAATACCGACCTGAACTCGTTCACACGCAGGCACACCTACCTGCTGCAAAGCAAAGCACAGAGCTGTTGCTGTGTGTCCGAGCTGCACTCCTACGCTTCTTCTGGGCAAAATGGTCCTGTAAAGCCTCGCCACGGCTGACCAAACCTTTCTGCTGGAGTACTGGTTGCTCCCGTTTGATAAGGCTCCACTTTCCTTCTGACTTCCTGGGAACTTCCTGCCCGATTGGAGCAAATCTGCCAATGTTCCTCCTAACGAACGGCACCCGATAGTCGCCTGTCTAGCGTGCTCAGGGCCTGGGCACGATGCATGAGATCGGCACACACGACGCAGGGCAGTTTGCTGCTGTTTTCCTGGGCTGCTCTGCGGGGTTTGTACCTTCTGGGTTTTGCCTACGGAGAGTTTCCCTCTTCAGCTTTTAGTCACAAACGGGGAGGAAATTTGTGAACGTGCTTCTTTGAAAATTCAGTTAAAGTGATTGTAAATTGGGGCAATTATTAAGATTTCCTGTTCTTGGCTGGTGCCCACTGTGTTAGGAATCTAAAATATTTTATTATAATTTGACAAATAGTGTGTAAATGGAGGGCTGAGAGGAAAAATGGTTCAACTTGTTAAAAAGGAGCTCATTCCAATTTCAGACAGCTGAGGCCCTGCCACAAAGAATTTGTGGAGCATTAGTGGAAACATTTTAAATGCGCTTTTAAATTTATTTATTTATTTTTATGCTGGTATTTTCCAGAGAGCTTGGAAATAGCTTTGGGGTCCCGGTTGGGTAGAACAGTATGTTGGAAAAAGAGTCTGGGAAATGAGTCAGGTGCAAATCCTCCTCACGGGGTTCATTTGGTTGCTTCACCTCCACCTCTGTGCATCACACACAGGATGAGGGACGTAGGGCAGGGTTTCAGTTTATGTATTTCTAATGAAGGTAGAATGAAAAACGCTGACTTAAGGAAGGTGGCCTTGATATGCCATCAAACTTTCTAAAAATTTGGCTACATTCTCAGCCTCTGAAGGGGTAGGGCTTGCCTGCAAGGCTAGGCTGGCCATAGAAGGTGTTAGAGCTATTCCAATGCATATCGCTATTCCTCAGCCACCGCACAGCTGAGAGTCAGCATCAGATACTGAAATTCAGAACCTGAAAAAATGTCTAACCTCTAGGTTAATATATTTTCTGTGATTTTATATAGAGGGTTGTCATCCTAATCCTTCAGCCCTTTATAGCCATTGATTGCAGGCAGTCTGAATGTTCTGTGCAGTCTGAGATAGCTACAGTTTAACAGAAATAACACTGCATACCTGAAATTATTCGTGGATGATGCCGTACCTCTGAGGCAGAGGTATATTGGCTTCTCCATCACAGGTGAAGCAGCTGTTCCACTAGAGGTTGTATTTTCTAGTCTAGTGACCTGTGATATACGGGGGTTAGACCAGGTGGTCACAGCAATCACATCTCGCTTGACAGTCCTGAAAGTTGATCTGAAAGAAGAGAGGTGGGTGAGGGAGCAGTGGGAAATGCCACGGGAAGTGGATTAGAGCGAAGGAGAACACCGGCTTTGATGAGGATGCCACTCACTCACCACAGGCAGGATGTGGGCTTACCACAGGTTGTTGCATTTAGTTAAAGCCTGAAGAAGCCTCTGTTCTTGCTCCTGAGCTGCTATTCATTGAGATATAAACAAGCTTAAGCGTTGCAGCAACAGAAGTGCTTTCTTCAGGTGCCCACGTGTAAGTGCATGCTCAGGAGAAGAGCTGCGTATGTCTGCACACACACAAGCCACGAGCTGTCTGGTCTGCTGGCAGCAGGTCTTTGAAACAGTGCCCTGTGCTAAGGAACGTGCCTGTTGTGGTGACTGGATGCCAGCAATAGCTGTTGGGAGACAACTGGAAATGGTGGAAGGATAAACACAGGAATGACAGGATGTGGTCAGCATCCTTCAGGAACCAAGCTTTCGGAGCAATAAATAAATAGCTTTTGCACTTGAGTGGTGTTGAGTACTGCTTCAGCCATACCTGCTGTTGTCCTTTACTAGTAGTCCCTAAATTCCCCCCTGTGAGATGGTGGGCAATGGGCTAAATACTTTGACACGCATCAGCTAGTCTGGCCAGCTGGAGCCTCCTACTTGTTAGGGCTGAAATATGTTCCCCCAGTTAGCAATCACAGGAAATAAGCAGAAAGCAAATCATAACATGGCGGTCAGGTTATTCAGCTAAGCACTAAGCTAACCAACGTTTCCAAGGTTTACGCTAAGTGGTAAAGATTGAGCTGCGGAACAAAGATGCAAAGAAGTGAAACGTGTGAAAGGATGCATGGCAGCTCCGCGGCAGATTGCGTGTCTCTGGGTGCCTTCGCTGTGCCGTCGCTGCCTCATTGTGCATTGCGTGCCAGTAATGCAGTCCTTTCTCGGCACCAGGGATAATGCCGGGTTTGAGGACTTGTGTTTGGAAAGGAGAAATCGGTAGGTACCCATTCCTTGATGGAAATGCACACTACACCATTTGTCGTCTTGCTACTTTCACACAAAAGTGAGTATGTCTATTTAAAGGGCCTTTAATTAGTCAAGCCACTAAAAGGTGGGATGTCCCCTCCAATTTTGAGATGAATGAATGTCTTTGTTACTCACAGTTATTAAAAAAAAGCACGTGTTTTGAGGTGATATGCAACGGTTTTGCTAATTGGTACCATGACATTGTCTCCTCTTCTAATTCAGCAATTTAGGCTCATCAGAAAATCAGGTCCTCCTGGGATCACAACCGTATACAGAGTCATTGAAGAAGACGTAATTTCATAAATAATTGCTCAGGTTTTTCTGGAAACAGCTGCCGTTTCTGATTGATGTATATGGATTTATTTATTCCTTCTGTTTGTATTATTTGACTGCTTGATACACTTTCTGGGTAGCAATTTAATCAACATGTCTTTTTATGAAGAAGAAATCAATTTATAAATGGTAAAAAGGAAGAAAATAGAGATAAAGCTACTTTCTGTTTGTTAGATTTCAGGTAGAAGATGGTTTCAGGTAAAAGACTGAAAAAGATGGTTTCTTTGGGTTTTTAATGTAACAGGATAGTGTTGAGTTGTCAGAAAGTTGTTAAAAATAAAGGAAAAAGCCCCTTTAATTCAGTTACTGGCACTTATTTTACTGTGTCACCCATAAGCAAAGCAACACGTGCTGCACTTAAGGATGTGGATAATGATAATAGATTCTGAGTTTTGAGTGCCATTGATTTTTTTTTTTCTTTTTCCCTGAACAAAGCTTTTTAAGCCAGAGAAATATCTTGACCTTTAGGCCAAATCCTCAGCACTTATAAATCACCGCTTCTGATTTGAAGGCAGAAGAGGTACTCCAGTTTACACCATCTGTGTTTCTGGCTTCAAGAAAATAAATTTATCCTTTGTGGCTAGAGCAGCTTATATTCAAAATGGGGTAGTCATACAGCAGAACGGTGAATTGGAGAATTTATTGTCTTTTCATTTTAAATGGGACTACATAATTACGGACCAATTTGTGGGTACTCAGTAGAAGTAGTTAAAGACATTTAATCTGGTGAAGGTTTTCCATAAGCATATATTACCTTCAATGAAATAGATAAATAGAATTTGTTAAAAATTCTCACTGCGTTTTTTAGGGAAGGTGGTATCCATTCAGGGTACCTGGGTACTCCTTCTCCAATGGAACTAAGGAAGAAAAAAAAAAAAAAGGAAAACAAACAAACAAACAAATAGGTAGGGAGCTAACTACTTTGGTTTAAAGGAATGTTGCCGTTTTATTTGCATAGCCCCTGCTGAGGATGTTGGCGTGGCTGTGTCGAACGGCAGCGGCCAGCCCGGCAGTGCAGGGTTGTGGCTTCACAGCTCGGCAGTGCCCGATGCTGGGGAGGACGTGCCCAGAGATCAGAGGGCGGCAGCTGTGACACCTACGGTGGGTGGCTGTCCTAACCCCATGCTGCCATCCACGTCCTGGATTTCATACGTGGCCACGTTTCATTCCTGTCTGCTAGAACAGCGAATGGCTGCATCGAGCATGGACGTGCTGAAACTTTGTACCCCGGAGAGGTGTTACAGGGCTGTCTGATTATTTTTAAACTGGTGTGAATTAGAGATAATTTATCTGAAGATAGTATGGAATCTCACACTAGAGGAGATGTCTGGCATCAGGCACTCAGCTTGGGTTTATAGCACTTCCATGGCGTGCCTTTCTAAACTCGTATCACGTGTTGCAACAATTGGAGCGTTAGCAGTTTTAGTGGAATTGCAGTTTGGGCATACAAAAAGGGTATCTGTGCATGTTAGCTTTCCAAAGGGGATAAAGGGAGTTCATCAAAGTGTGAATCAGACCAGTGGATGGTGCCATAGTGCATCTTTTGGTCAGTCAGCCAGGCTGTCAGGGTGAAGCCATGAATTTTGGGGTTGCCATCTGGCTGGCAATACAGGGCTCCTTTTTCAAAGCAGTTGCTGCATCTTTTAGAATTGGACTGTATAACCAGGTGCTGATACTTGGAATTGAATAAGTTTTTCGTTTAGTTAGGGTTCAAATGCATTTTTCTTTGTTTTAAAAAAGTAAAACTAGAGACCCTGAATAGGAAGGCCTACAATTTGTCTGTGTTTATTTTTAAGAACAATGTTCATAAAGTGTTTTTAACCAGATATGACGTATTCCATAGGTAGGCATATGGAGATAGCATTTCAGCCTGTTTGCTTAAATTAAATCACAAGGAATAGATCACAATTTTGTTTAGGAAAAATAACCAAATTCCCCTAGACCAACTCACCGCCACCAACCTGAGGACTGGAGCTTTAGCAAGGTGAAACAGTGCGCGAGTTTCAAAGAGAGCAGAACTTAACAACTTCACCCAAATTTACCATGAACGCAAAAAAGAGTTTCACTAGAAAAAATCTGCAACCCCCCTGCCCCTGAAATTGGAATATCTACATCATAACCAAAGGAGCTGCTCAAGATCATTTTTAAATGCAAGTCTTTTGAATGCTGGCTTATGACTTCAAACCTGGTTTCATGATCTTTTGAGCTGCTGTCATTGCATCTTTACAAGAGGTGGAGTTTAATTAAATGCCTTATCTGCACTTACAGTGAAAAAACTCTTGCTCTAAAAGCTATGTGGTGGGAATTTGGGGAAGAATAAAGGAAAGAACAAGGCTTCCTCCCTCGGTTCTAAAATCCTCCAGTACTTCTGACTGCTCCTCCTGATGTTTCATAAAATGTCTTTACCGTGCTGATCTGTGTAACAAAGACTGACAATTTCTTGGGCTAAGTGGCTTATATAGCCATTTTTAAAAACACAGATTTTCTGGCATGTCTGATTTGATTCCTGGCAGAGTGAGCTCAATTTTTAAACCCCGTCATTAAAGGTCCAATCCAAAGGTCCTTGAAGTATGAGATAAGACATACTTCAGGGGATCCCATTATAAATTATGGCAAGAGGGTTCCTCTCCTTGTATTAGGTTGTTGTTCCTTGCAAAGCCACTCTACAAATCAAGGCATTAATACCTCTGGAATGTAACAGTGAATAATATGAAGACTAAGAAAAAATAGCATGTGGACTGCATGGTATTCTCCACGTTTTTTGTCAGTGTATTATCTCATCTACCCGTAATACTGTGATAAAAATTATAATAATAAAAAAACCTCTGAATTGAGAAAAGGTGGATATGGTCTCCTTAAGTTTTCTCTGGGCTTGCCAGGAGTCTATCAATAACAAGTGAAATCACCGAGTTGGAAATAGGTTTATTTGGGTTATACACATAACTTTGACTCAAATATTGAACCCTTAAACTGTAGGAGTGTATAAACATCCTAGGTATAGATAAGGTGAGAAGTACAGGAACACTGAAGAAATAATTGTCAAGATGATAATGCATATAAAAAAAATAGGTTCATTTGCATTCAATTTTCTGTGAAGGTTCAGGTTACTTTCACTTCTCTGAACGGAATTATCCATCCCTAATAATTATTTTTTGTTAAAACAGTAACATGCAATTAGCCCTTTATCTGGCATTTAAGAATGAGTAAGGAGAACTATTGTTCTTGTAACTATTCATCTGAAAAAGAGAAGCTGTATGTATAATTTTGTTGGAGATGGGAACATCTTTATTTTAATGTGTGAATTCATATCTCAAGAAGTACCTTCCTCCAGCAGATCTACAACCATTTTACTGCTTGGGCAACGTTTGTGTAATTTATTTTTAATTTATATGTGTTGTAACACATACAGACACACTTGCTGTGCACTTGCGAAAGCAATAATAGTAATGTCTTGCAACCACGGGCATCAGCCGGAGCCGTGTAAGGCCATCTGCGGTTCTACTTATTTCCTTGGGATCTGAAGTCTGTGCTGCCATGGCTGAACAGTTGCTTAGCTAGCAAGAGTAAAAAACAGTTTCACAAAATGAAACCCGTAATTAGAAAGGAGGGAGGGCCTAAAATCATTAACTTTGTTAAGAGACGGAGAAAGGCAGAATGGTATGGATGTTTCATTCTGTAATCGGTAGAACTTGCAGAACAGTACCCAGCTATGGCTTGGCACAGCGTCTGCATTGAAAAGTCCACGTGCTTGTGCCTGGCTTTGTAAGGCTGAGAGCAAAATTCAGGTAGAGCCAACATTACAACAACTTCAGTATTTCACCGGTTAACATGCTGTGATAGAAGGAAAGCTGTACAGATGAGATATTTGTTCCAATATTGAAAGGTAATTTTTCTAAAGGGGTCTATAAAGAGAAACAATAACTTTTATATATATATATATATATATAAAGGTAGTTAAAAAGTAAAAGAAGAAATAATTTATTTTCTTTCCAACTTTCTATCTGATTTTTTACGTGAAAATCTGAGGGTGAGGATTTTGGTCTCCAGTTTTCACAACCAGTGTACACATTGCTACCTCTGTATTTTTTAGACCAATGACAGATTTTTGATTTCCTACTGTATGTGGATGATGCTGTATGCTTTAGAAGATAAGAAAGTGATCAAACAATGGAAAAACACTGCATTCGAACTGCTGTTATAGTTCAAAGGCTGCTTTTCAGCAGAAAACTTGACCAACAAATGTTTCCAAGTTTGATATAGTCAGCACTTCTATTAACGATTGATATTTTGAAGTGAAGCTTTGAAACTTAAGGTCATGAACCTTCTCCCAAAACATTTTTATTAAAATGTCTGTACATTTCATTTTTTTTTGCTTTCCCTTGCCTTCTGATTTCTTGTCATACTGTGCTAGGACATATGCAGTGACCATCGAACCATCAGTTCCACATCAAAACATGAAGGCTGTGCATCTAAGAACCTGAATAATGGAATGAGCACGTAGTGAGATGAACAAGGTTGGGAAGAAAAGCAGTTGAGTAACAGTAGGCTCCATCTTCCTTTCAAATTGAAAGCTAGTAACAGTTGGGCAACCTTTCATAGCAAGTGTCACTGATTTCCACAGTTTAATTGCCTGTTTTGTCTAACAGTGTTTTCTTTGATCAGTGCTGAGTTTAGGGTGGGGATGGCAGGATGTGCTTGTGTTGCACGCGCATGTCGCTGAGTAGTCCAAGGGCAGTGTCAGTGATACCACTGGGGAAGGCAGGAGGAGAGGTAAGGTTCTCAAGACTGCCAGAAAACCATCCCAGCATTTGAAAATAATCATCTTTCTTCTTCTTGCACTTCAATTTTGTTTGCTGCAAAGACATAGACCATGTACGTACCCATCTACAAGTACAAATTCTGTGTGCACACATTTAGTTTGACTGAAAGGGCAGCCTGGATTATCAGTGGGAGGCCTGGGTGCACAGACTATGTAAGAGAAAAGTGTGCAGCTCACCCATAGCAACTATGCTATACACTCATATGAATCAGCCTAGCTGGCTAGCCCAAAATCATAACTGCAGGAAAGAAAGTCCTTGCTCTCTTGAGGTCAATGACAAAATTGCCTTTGACTTGCTGTACTTAGGTTTTTGCCCAGGAAAGCAGTGGGGAACAGAGAGGCTTGCGTTGAGGTTCTGGTTATTCCCAATATATACAGCTTTGAAAGCTGGAATTCAAAAAAGAAAAAAAAAAAGAAAAAAAAAAAAAAAGAAAGAAAGAGGAAGAAAGACAAATATGAAGTGAATATCAGAGAATAAAGTGTTCTGCTTAATTACGTCATTGTGACTGCTCCAAGGTGAGTAGTAAACCTATTAATAGAGTACCACAACACATCCTTTCCAAGAATACTACTTGATTTAACGGTGAAAATCCCAGGACATTGATTTTTAATTGCCTTGGTAATACGGCTGTAAAACAATGCATGTACTTCAGGTATATTCTTAGTCAAAAGATCAGGCTGTGACGTGAACTGGATCAGAATAGGCACATGTGAAAGATCAAGGGTGGGAGTGAAAGAAATCATTATGAGATAATGATGGCCCCATTGGAAACGGAAGGTATTATGTTGTCACCATTTCTATAATATGTGGCAAAATATAACCATCTTAAATGGCTCTCCTTATGTAAGATTAAAAACAGGTTTTCCTATATTTCAGTCAATCAAGAAGATGACTGACTAAATCACAAGAGGATTTCTCCTCTTGCTGTATGCCATCAAACAGTGTTAAATGTATGTCTTAAAATGCAGAACTTCTAAAACTTCATCTTTTAAGTGACTGATAATGCTGGTTGAAAATTATTGAAATTTGAAGAATTATTTTTTTCACCTAGATTTTAATCATCTCAATTTTTCATTCAATATTGCTTACTTCCCTAACGGTTCTTCAGAAATTTCTGGAGCTTCATATGAAATAATAAGAAGTTTACTCAATATAGTTAACATATGAGAATATCTCTGTCTCTCTTTACAGTGTTTTTCTCCTTTTCCAAAATTCTGTTTTGTGTTTTGGGATAGCCACAGAAAATGGACCAAACGGATTCTTCAGCGGTCCGTCCCTCCCTTCCCCTTGCTGTCTGTAGAAGGCAGGGCTGATCTTGGCAGGTCCGTACCGGGCAGATGTGAGCTCACCCGCGTTTCTCTGTGTAAAAACAAACCCCACGCTGCTCACAGGAGCATGTGCTCCGTGAACACCGAGAAGCATTTCAGCCATGTCTCCTTAAATGTTAGATGGTTTGTGAGACTCTTTCAGGCTTTCTATTGATTTTGCATGGAACTAGGTCAGAGCTGCTTTTAAATGAACAAGCCGGCTGCTGCAACTCTCACTTAACTGTAAAAAGGGGTATTAAAAATTGATATGCAAAGCAAACTTCTGCCTAATTAGCAAGCAGATGAAGTCAGCATAGACAAACCACCATAGTTAATAAAGATGAGGAAATGGCTTTCCCTGACAGTATAATATACTCCCGTTTGGGGCGGGAAATGGCTTAAGCACCAAGCATTACCCACGTTTCTCATGTGCAGTATTAATAGCCTATTTGTTTTCTTTGGGCGGGCTTGTGATACATTTACGACTGCACAGATCAGACAACCACACATCAAGAAAGCCATTAAAAGGCTGATCCTATTTTTGAAATGTGTAGTACAGGTAAATACAAATTCCTGGTGTGCGGAAAGAAGTTACACCGGGCTGGGATTTCCTCGAGGGCTCCACAGTGCGTGGGCACATGCTGCTGTTGTGCTGGTGGCGTGACGTGGGGCACGGGCGGAGCTGCGGGTGGAAAGCTTTTTGTCCTCACCAGGAGCTAGCTAAAGGATGGGGAAGGGGCTGAAGCCTGAGACGTGTCTGTGGTAGCTCCGATCTTCACACGTGCTGGCCGCATTCTGATCCCACGTCTCTGTCCCTCCTGGTGGCCAGGTGTCCCTCTGGGGATGTCCTTCACCGCTGCTGGTGCCCAGGTGTGCCCGTGGGGACATCACAGCTCCTGCATGCCCACCTACAGCCGCAGGTGTGGGGTGAGGCCCGGAGTGCCGCGGCTTGTCGTTCACTGCAGCTACACCCCACCGCCCCGTCCCAGGTGGCTGTCCTGGCTTTACTCGTGCCTGCCCGTGCTTAAATGTAGGCCCTGTGAGCAGTGCCATTTACTTCCCAAAGTATCCGAGTTCTGCCTGGAGTGATGTATTATTTATTTAGGTTTATAACAAACACACAGACGAAGGCTACATGAATAATGCATGGTTGATTAGCTTACACGTTTCAGCTCACAACTGACAAAGAGGCAGAGAGCAAGCCTCGTTTAAAGTTCCTTAAGACAATGGCTCTTCTTCCCTCCCGCAGAAAAGGCCCAAACAGTTACAAAGGTTCTGCTGCTTATCACCTAGCTTTGTGCTAAGAGGCCACCAGAACCTGAGATTAATTTGTGTTTTTAACAGCTTAGCGGCAGACTGACCTCAGAGTAGCCATTCATTTGAACGGCAGCTTTTCAGGTGAGATGTTTTCCTTAGCTGTGTTTTTCAGTCTGCTTTGGTCTGAGCTACAGCTGATTAACCCGCTTTGTTTCTCACTTTCTTCAGCATTTACACCTCTGCCAGTCCCCCAGCTCACATGCCAGCCTTGCCGAGTACGTAGCTGTTAGGGGATCCTTCATAAAGGGGAAACTGTACACATCAATTATAAATAAAATATGTTCTCTGTACAAGATTCTAGCCACCGTCTTATTCTTGACATTGAAAAGCCTGAGATTTACGTGATATAAATAAGGAAAATGCATGTCTTTGAATATTAAAATACAGTGACACCTGGAAGCGCTTGAAGCATTTGAATGCCTTTATGGCAGTTCAACCAACTGTATCCATAAATATTTAAAGCAGTGAATTATTTCTTGAAATTTACATTTTTATGTACTATTTTGGCTTACGAATTATTGAACAATAAAGATGCTTTCCATAATCATTTCAGCTTTCAAAATACAGCACTTGACTGTGAAAAGATTTGCCTGTGGCCATCATATGATTCGGTGAATTCCCAGCATAATACTGAGCTTCGGTATCTCCTAACTTCAAATTAAGGTTTTCAGCAGCATGAGGTAACTTAGATCCCATCTGTGTTGCTGCACTTCTCAAAAAGTAATAATAATAAAAAAAATGTGTGGCAGCTACGGTTACGTTCCAGCAGAGTATATGTGACCAGTTAGAGTTTGTGTCTTTAGTATGGCATCAATGTGGATAACGGGCCTTCTTAAATCTTGCTGTAGTCTTTTTGAAGTGTTGTCCTGTTTAAAATACACTGGTTTGAATTTCAGTCGATGATAAGGCCACCACGCCATAGGTACCAACAGGCAGGAGCTACACGTGTCTTCTGCTGTCTGCCAGTGCCTCCTGCCTGACGGCATGAGCCAAAATACGAAGCCACGACCACCGTGTTTTTGTGAGGGACAATAATTTGCACCACTGAGTTTGCTCCATGGGGCTGCATTTTCAGCAGAGAGCAGCTGACAATATGAAAACCTCCAAGTGCAGGTGGGAGTCACCAAAAGGACCCAGTGTTGCTCCAGGACCTGGGAGAGGAGTGTTTGGCACTCCTGGAGCTGTTACAAGTGAGATACTCTTTTAATCACGCAAGAACTAGCACAGTGATTTTCTTCTTACTGACTTTGAGTATGATTCCCACTGACAGTTGTTAAGGAAGCTGAAATTCTTGGAAAATTCCCCACAAATTATTTGAGTGGAAGTGAAGCAGTACAATTTTTAATTATTTTCTAAATGCATTCTGAAGTAAACAGGAAAGTAATATTATAGAAAACGATATAAAACACTGGCAGGTTGTTTTTCTGATTGTGTATCAGTGTTACTGATAATGATCACAAAATAATAATGATTTGGGCTCTGGGATGGGTTGCTTGACATTATAATCTGATTCAATCTGCTTTTCATTTTTAGGATATATTACTTTTCAGATAAACTGAGAACTGAAAATCCCCCCCCGAAAGAATCGTGGAATATAAATTTACAAAGTCTAGACAGCCAGCTGAAAACTGATTTTCTACACCTTACAAAGAAACAGACTATAAGCCAACTCGTTATTTAGCCTGAATACTTCCACCGTTTCCAGCTGTTTGTAGAGAACTGCTGTACTTTGATCCAGCTGATAATAAATCTAGGAATGCACAGATCATTTTTATCAAGCACCAAGTACAAATGCTGCTCTGTTGAGTAAACTGAAGTGGACAAATCCTTAGCTCCACACTCAGATGGAGTGTTTCACTGTAACTAAGGGCTGACTGCACGAGCATGTGAGATTTCAAGGGCTGGTGTTCGAGTGGTGTCAATGGGATGCACACGGGGAAGGTTTTCACCAAGGCAATCACAGCGTTCCCAGTAGAATGGCACAGTAAATTAACTCTGCTGCGCGATGCGTTGAGCTGGGGGGGTGCTTGTAGGGCCGGCCTCAGTATTTTTGAACATGCTTGCTATTCGTTTGGTTTTCTCTTCATTTTGCTGAAATGTAAGCACTGCAAGCCAGACAGAGTCCTGTATTGGTGGGAAACAGCTGCGTACGTTTCCAAAATATTTTGAAATTTTGGTCGTGCAAAGTGCATGTTATTGGTAAAAAGAAAAATAAAATCAGATGTGTGTGCATATCTTATATGAAAAAGTGCATAATTATTTTTGATAAATTGATATTCAGAAAAAAAAGGCTCTTTATTGGTAAGTGAAACAGTTCAAATTAGTAATTTGGGCTCAGCATTTCTTTGCGCAGCTCTTTGTGTTAGCAAGTCTCTTTAGGCAGTCACAGAGCTGTGTTACAGACATTGTGTAGCACAGGTCCCTGAAAGGCAGATGTCATGTTAGACGGATACAGACTGCTATGCAGCTTCACACCCTGTGGGGGTACCAAGCAGGAAAAGCAAACAGTTTGGATTTTCATTACAGTGTTCTTTTTTGCATACATAAATTCAGGTAAGTGACCTAGGAGTTCAAGGAAGTGGCTTGATTTTTGAAAGTCTTTGTCACACAAATGTCACTGAGTGTTGCTAATGGGACTTGCTAAACTGGGATTGTTTTTTCCTTTTCTGATGGAATGTTAATAATAAACTAATAACTGTGAATAATAAAAAAAATAAATAAAATCCTGGAGGTTGTGGTATGATATCCTTAACATGAATTTTCACTGTTAATTAATAGTAATTCGTGAAATACATTAATGGTTATATATTACACCGCATATCCAGTTAGATTTTTTTTTTCCAATATGATGTTTCCTTGAGGAGATTTCAGAATGACTGTGTTGGTGCTCTTCAACAAGCTCATCTGCAGACAATATGAGATTTTGTTGCTGTTGTGCTTAGGAGTGGTGCCTGTCATCCCATATAGATGTCAAATATTGCCTCTACCACTTTTCCTGTCGCAAGGGGAAATGGTGGGAGAATGGCTGAGCCACAGATCAGAGTTTGTTTTCATGGCACTGTACCACCTGAGTGGCAGTTCCCGCTGCATTGTCTCAGTTCCAGGCCCTGGGGGGATCAGGAGAGGATCCTGAGGGGTTACTCAGGCAAATTTTGGCACTGCATCTCTGGCAGTCCTGCGCACCCAGAGCGCTGCCAGAGATACGGGATCCCCTGGGGGCTGTTGTCACCTCCTGCTTGTGAATGGCTCCTGGCATTTTCCCTCCACTTGGCATTCCCCCACCTTGGAATGTCTTTTGTAGTCACAAAAAGATTTCCAGGCAAGTTTCAAGGAAAGATTGTCCATCTGTATGAAGTGTAAATTCCAAGACTGTTAGTACATGCTGAAATTAAGGTCCATCAGGGGGCTGATTTCTAAACCTGGATGGCTAGAATTGAGAGCATCACATAAGGATGTTTTTGAGTTTAAATATGATGCATAAAAATCCAAACTCATATTAAAAGGAATTAAACAGTTAAGCAGGCTTTGAGTACCACAGTGATTAGCTGTTATGACTTAGTAATCTAATATTTCTTCTGTGTATAGTTTTTCATGTGAATTTTACAAAGCTACAGATGGAAAAGGTTGAATTCTTTCTCCATTGCATTGCTCAACCTGCAAGAAAAGAAATGAGGGTCTCAAGAAAGGAACAGAAAATCACCAGCCATGAAGAAAACTGATATCACTGCTTGAAAAAAAAATAAAATTGAAAAATCATTCAATTGTTTTTTGAATTTCTTCCCTTATATCGACTCGTGGTGTTGCAAGCAGAAAGTCATTGTACGACTCCAAGGGATTTTCAGTGAAGTGGAATTTTATTCCCTAGGTTATGGTGTTGGGCACACCCAAAATATTAATGCTGGACAGATTTGTGGATTGTGTGCTTTCTGTTAGTGCTCATGGAGGAGCACAGATATGTTGCTTGCACAATATTGCCTTAGGAGACAGCTTCCTTAGAAAGTGCCTGGAGAAGAACTTATTCTCAGAGAAACGACAGCTCAAAAGAATTAAGTATTTCCCTAAACTGGTAATAAAAGCATAATTTGATAGGATACCATTTTCAGAAATATCTTCCTTGTGTATAAAAGTTTTAGCAGAAAAGTCACATTTACCCATCTCCTGCATTGTGTATTGTTTTAATTAAAACGTGTGTTGAAACCAACATAAGCTATAGGTTTGGGGCCTAGATAGTAAAATAGTGATATAAATTGTGCTTAAAAGATTTGTGATAGGTATATATGGAATATTGAGCAAAAGATGGTTATATAATTAATATGATATAATTAGCAGGCACTCTATAACGAAATATGCATCTGTGTATTTTGTAGAACCGCTAGATGAGCTGAAGATCAGAAGTCACAGCACTGAACCACTACCAAAGCTGGAAAACAAAGAGAGGGGAGGCCACCATGGGACAGCTTCCTCCAGGGAGCCAGGGAAAGCTCAGGAATGGGATGGAACGCCGGGCCCACCCATGGTCTCCAGCAGGCTGGGGAGATCCTCTGTCAGTCCAACCATGTTGGCTGGAAGCAACAGCTCAGGTACGTCAAATAGCAGAGGGGGGCAAATCTCATGAATCTCCTTGTGAGCTAAAGGATCTCTGAAGATGTAGGGAAGTGTCTGGATTCTTCAGGCTTCCAGATATCTTCTAGAATCTGCCCATTAGCTGCTCCTGTAATAAACATTGCACTGTCTGCGTGTGCTCTCTACTGAAACAGGATTGGGATGGTGATAGAAAATGTAAACCTGTAAACTTGCCAGTGAGCTATTTTAAAAGAAGTTAAAAATACCCATTTGAAGAGGATCACTCAGGCAGAGAGCCCTCCCCTCTTTGCAAACAACAACTTAGAGAAAAGTTCATAAATTCGGATGTCACATACGGTAACAAAAACAAGGCTCTTATTGATATGCTAGGTGAGTGGACACAGTCACCTTTCCTTTATGCCTATACATAAATTTCTATAAAAGTGACTCTAGATTTCAGAAGTCTCCAATTCATATCTATCCATTTTATCCATCATATTTCATATATATAATAATGAATTGCCATAAACCATGACAAGTAATACAGCCTGTTTAACAAATTGAATAAGAAACACACCTGATAAATGAATGTCCATCTAAACAGATATGTATAGCTCTTGGATATGCACTGCATTGTCACTTTTGAGATTTGACAGTTCATTTAGAGTATTGCTTATTGGTTGGGTTGTGAAAAATACCCACTTTAAAAACAGCTGGCATATATAGAATTGGAGCCTCATGGCCAGTCTTCAATAAAAATAAGGCAATGAGGGAGCTACTCAAACAAGAAACTGTTTCTGCAGGAGTGGTCTGCTGGGCAGTCAGTGGCAGAGATTAGTCTTTACAGTGCTGATAGCAGAGTTTCTCAGCACTCATACAGGGCATTGCTTCCCTGTATGATAATGGGACTTGCATTTTCCCTGCCTTGCTAGAAATTACACCAGAAACTCAGTAGATAACTTGAACAGCCTACTGATGTGAAGTATCATTTACAGCAGTTGTGTAGTCCAGCTTTTCTTGCTGCAGCATGCCCATGAAACAGTCCTGCCTGTAATAGCAAAAGCGACTTTTCTGCAAATTCCATGACTCCAGAACAGGTAATGTAGGTTTTAGTTCCTTTTGTTAACTTTTCTGTTCTTACAAAGCATTCTGGTACCTAGAAATTTTCCAGGTTAGCTCACAGCTTTGCTAAGAATTCTGTTCCCGAAATATTACATGACATCAGTGCTAATGCTGGTAACAGAGTAGGTTTAAAGGTACCACATCAAATCATATCAGGACATTTCATAATTACACCAAAGGACTGTAGCAATATTTTCAGTTCTGCTGGATATAGGTATGGAGTATGGAGCAGAACGGAAGGGAAATGAAAATTAAAGAGTAAGTTCTTAGCAAAATACGGCACTTCTCTACAAACTTTCTGCATAAGTTTTATTTTAAACAGTTGGCTGATCTCCAAAAGTAGACAAAACATTTTGGCCTCAGTCTTAGTTTGGCGTCAGCAAACTGCAATAGTCATTGAATCATGCCTTGATTTAGTTAACTGTGACTTTGTCCTGCATAACTAAGACTTCCAAAGACTCATATGGAAAGCAAAATTACAGAAATATTTATTGGCTCAATTTTGACTCCTTTTTTATCATGAAAATTTGTGAGCTGATTATGATTTTCCCTTCCCCACAGATTTTGTGATATTTTATTTGATGAATATTGCCTCTCATCTGCCAGGAGTATTGTTCCCCAGTGTCTCTAGCTGTTGCCTGAGCAACATGGTTTACCTTTAATCGGTTGGGCATTGCATTTAAAATGCTGCATACAGTTCTCATCAATGAACTTGTACGTGATCTGTAACAGTTCATTTCTTACAATTAAATTAAAACTGTAACCCAATGCAAGAAAAGAGATTTAATACATCTGTATGGGTATAAATGCTTTCTGGGATCAAGGAGGTAGTGACTCTGTGCTATGAATTTGGAACTTAGATTTACCACAGGACCAAATAAAATCAGGGCAACCCCCAGTATAGTTCTTACTCCCTTTCCAACACCATAGATACAAGAAAACAAAACAAAACAAAACAAAGGCTAATTTTTATGTAGCCATGTCCTTGAAAGACCGCAGTGTGCTGCCCACCTCCTTGTTCGTACTGGTCCATCCATTTGTTAGGGCACTGTTGGGATAATTTGAAGAAAATGGGGTTGAATTGCTCTGCAGTAAAACAGAAACAATCTGAAAGGACTTTTCGTGTGTGTTCAATAGGGAGCTCTGCTGAGACAGATTAACTAGGAACTGGAGTGAGAACCTGATTTTTTTGTGGGATCTCTGCACCTGCGAGTAAGATCAGAAGGGGAATTAACCTTCTCCAAGCAGGATCTCGAATCTTTTGGTCATTTTGTTCAAATGAGCATGGCCTGTCAGAGGCACTGTCACTAATGACTGACTGTTCTCTCATCTGCCACATAATTTGTCAAGACCACTTTCTGTTTCTTGTCATCCTATTTTTTCTTAACAGAAAGCAGTGTAAGTGGCTTGGAGACACGCTGGCCTTTAAGAAAGTCATTTTAATTGCACTGAACAGCCAAATGAGATCTGTGAAACAGAAAGCTGTGATAACTTCACTCCAGGAGCTTTGAAGAGTATTTTCTGGAATGTTGCTTCTTTTTTTCTAACTGCAACCGTGAAGCAGTATTTTGCATTGCCACCTGCTGCTAGAGACAGGCACTGCACTGCCTTTATCAAATTCTCCAGTTGTGTACTGGTTTCAAATCACCATCATCTTGTCTCTCAGACAAGCCATTTAGTATTCAAGCTGCAAACGTTGCAGATAATCAGGAAGGGAGTAAATATGCATTTCACTGGAACTACTGGTTCATACTGTGGTGGATTTGCAGAAGCAATGAATAGCTAACTTCCAGCTCTCTGGGAACGAAGAGATGCTTGTGGAGCCCGAGGTGCAAGACGCATTCATTAGCACGAGAAGGGAATGGCGGCAAAGTACCAATAAATGCTAGGTAGGGCTGCTTCACTCGAAGACTCAGCATTCCCAACAAACCCTATTTTTTCTCCTCAAGCAATATCAGGGTATCACTGTGCTACTAACTCCTCCAGGATTCTTGAAGCAAAGGCAACTTTGGAGGTGTACATGACTGGGCAGCCAGGTCCAGTCCAGGACCCGATGCTGCTGGAGCTTGCCTACACTGGTCACCCGTGTTCTCAGCCGACAGGCGCTCCCTTAGCAGCACCTGCCACCTAAAACCAGACGAGCAGTACATTAAGGGGATCAACTCAGCGTGCCAGGAGCCAGGTGTGTGATCTCCAGTGCTCTGGGTCGCACCATGCCAGAGCCTGACTGCAGATGTATGCACCGCTCTCTGCAGCGGTGGCGTTACAGCCTTTTGAAACAAAGCAATTCCCAAATTGTCCTTTTGGTCCAGAGTCCTGGGACTGATGGATAACCATGCCAGAAGCTTCAGAGAAAAACAGAAAGAACTGTTAAAGAAAAAAACGCTGCCAGAGTTTATTCCTTACCTCATTGTTTATGTTGTTGACATCAATCTGAAACATGACTGTTCAGAACAAATCTTAATTTAAAACATACCTCATCTAATGCAGACATGGTTTCTGTCATCTGACGTGTTTTTGAGTACAGCTAAGCTTTTGGCCTCTTGATATCTAGTAACACTGAGTTGCATGGGTTCGGTGCTTCCTTTGTGAAAACAGTTCAGTTTGGCATGCTGCTGTGCTTTCAGCACTAAGTGACTCCTCAAGGTGAAGTCCTGAATACTTTCTGTATGTGAAAGAATAATATATATTTCATTCCACCTGAAGGTTGCATAATTTCCAGTTATGTTTCAGCTTGCTCCTTTTTAGGAGACCAACATGGCCAGGCCAGTATGATGATAATAGGTGTGATTCATTTTTCCACTATGCATGTTTTCTTTTTCTTTTTTCTCTTTTTTTTTTTTTCCATGTGATTACTCTCAGCCTGTCACGTCGCCTTGTTTAATTCAAAACGTGCTTCTTGGCAGCTGTAGCAAATAAGCAATATTTCTCTTTTCATGTGCAAAGAAGAGACTGTGACAGGATAAGAAGCTTCTCCAATGTAAGTGACAGCCAGAGTATTTTTTTGAATTAAGATTAGGATAGGCAGAATGAAGTCTTCCTTGGATGAATAAAAGAACTCTTTCCGTTAAGATCCAAAAATAAAAATTCTGCAGAGCTGTTGTATTTCTGGAGAATATAGAAAGCCATAACACATTGGTATAAAAATGATAGAAAATATTTCCATAAAATCTTGTCTCATCTCAGCATTCTGCTTTACTGAGAAAAATCCAGCAACTCCCTCTGCCCTAAATGCAACCAGCCAAGCTTCTACATCTTTTAGCTAAGATGACAGCACTTTGTTATACTTCTGGAAAACAGGTCATTTCTGTGAGTGCTTAAATACAAATTAAGTAAACAATTTCACGGCAATCTAATTTGTGATCGGAAGAGCTGTATTTATGTATTGGGTATTCTCTCCTAAAATCCTCACCCACAGTGCTGTCCTACTGGGGCTGTCTGCTCACTTATATCCCCGTGTAACCCTGCTGCCATTGTCAGGACTCAGCTTTAGACCTGAGAGCTGAGTAATGCCAGTCCCAGCGCAGCTGACTGTCTGTGGGCATACTTCACGTGGAGGTGGTCCCTACCACGGGGACTGCTGGCAATCTTGTGGCTGCTGTGGGTGACAGAACGGGTGACCTGGTGGGACGGATACACAGCTGACCTGCCAGCCCCTCCTAGCGCTGCGTCGGCACCTGGCTGCTGGCGGTGGTTCAGGCACTTGGTGAGCAGTGAGGTTTTCATAACACGGCACGGTAAGAGGGATGTGTCATTTGAAGCCGTGTAAAATGGCACCACAAAAGTTTCATAGGTTAAATATAGCAACTGAATCTTATGAACGTTTTTGTGCGTAACTAAATAAAATCTACAGAGCAGCTCAGTAGCTACCCTGAATAATCTACTGAATTCCAACCTCATGCTCCAGAATTCAACCCCCATCGATTGCAAGGGGCATTTCTAATGGCTACTCAAGTGCACTGCATCCTCTGGCCCCTGTCCAGTAAAGCACTTAGACATACGCCTCTGAGTTCCCTTGCTCGGCAGTAGGCTGCTAGTCCTCGTCAGCATTCGAACAGCTTGCAGCAATGGCAAAAGGCTCCTAGTGGTCGATGCAGAGAGGGTTTTGTGTTCAGAGTGGTGACTCTGGAACTCTTTCAAGCAGTTTTGCTTTCGAACCAGAGGATACATCCACACAGTGAAGTGCAGTACAGAGCTGAGGTGCCAGGACAGCTTTATCAGTATGGAATCATAGAATCACTAAGGTTGGAAAAGACCTCCAAGATCACCTGGTCCAACCATCCCCCTGCTGCCAATGTCACCCACTAAACCATGTCCCTAAGCACCACGTCCAACCTTTCCTTGAACACCCCCGGCGATGGTGACTCCACCACCTCCCACCAGATGTATTTTAGCTAGCAGTATGATGGAGCATGACCAGATGGGTCCTCCTCAGAGGACAGATGTCTACAGAGCCTTCCCTATGTGCTTAGGCTGCCTGATAAAAATGTCCTCTGCTCCACACCATGTATTGTAGTCACAGAGGGAACTTCTTAAGAAGTCTCATGAC
The DNA here is from genome assembly GCA_011076525.1 of Nettapus auritus. NCBI lineage: Eukaryota > Metazoa > Chordata > Aves > Anseriformes > Anatidae > Nettapus > Nettapus auritus. The sequence goes on along the minus strand of CM021773.1, from coordinate 4,037,875 downwards.
TACTCATTTCAGTATGTTAATAGTGAGCTATCACAATATCATTCTCACTAGAAACTGTCCCTGAGATTTGCTGCCAGAAGTTGTTCTGCCTTCAAGGTTCTCATCAGGAAATATTAAAACCATTTTCATTCTAGAACCAGGATCATTATCAGTTTGCAGACCTTGTAGATGAGCTGAACTGACCATATGAACATGGAAACCAAGAGTTCAAGATACTGAAAGTTGTTGGACAGTGGACAAAATTATTCAAGAAAACCCCTCACTACTTTTTAGACAGCCTAAAGTACGAATTAGTATTTGAAATGACCATTGTACTCAAAATCTAGTTACCCTCAGTACAGTGAATAAGCTGTCCAGCCAAAAAATAACATGCTGAAGAATGCAGCACAGTGAGTTGGACATCACTTACGCAACAGAGCATTTATGGATTTTTTTCCACAGTAACGTGCAGTGTGAAGATGTTATTCAGAGCATTAATTACAGTAGAATAGAGTATTTATTTGGTCTAAACATATTCCCTCTGAGAGCAATGGAATGGCTATTAAAAAAAAAAAAAATCAATTTCACTGCATAACCTAACCTCCTGAACTTTTTTTTTCTTTTTTTTTAAAAAAAGGCAAGGTAGATAGAACAGTCTTTGAAACCACTCTTGGTGAGGATCACCATGGAAATGGCAATAGTTTCCTTAATACTGTAAAATATATTACAGGGAGATAAAGGAACTAATACTTCATCTGTGCGTGAGAGATTTTATTTCTTTGATTCTAGATGAAAGGAGCCTCTTTGGCAAGGAAATGGTAATATATATATATCCATATTAGAGATTATGACACTTCTCTCTGCTTTTCCAAAGTAAAGAAAACAACTCGGAAGCAACAGCAGACAATGCCTCAGAGTTTTTGACATGCCACCTGTCTGATTTTGCTTGTCACAGCAAAAGCAAAACCTCTACTTAGCAGTAGGTGAAAAACAACCAAAAACCCCACTTCTTGCCCTCTCTGAAACCCCAGAAAAAATCTAGGAGGGAACAGACACAAGATCTGTTATTATATCTATACTACTGAAAGAACCAGTCAGAAATCTGGCACGCAGACTGTGAAATCTGAACAAAAATCTAATCAAACCTTTGAAACAACTACCTAAGTCCAAAAAAAGCAAAACAACAGATTATGTACAAAACACAAGGTTATGGGGGAGATCAGTGCGCTCCTTTCTGCCTGCTTATTGCCGTGTTGACTGGTGGTATGTTTACAGACTGGCTAGGAGTGAGTGAATTGAATAATGCATTCGTCAAACAGCATAAATATTTTTGCTGCTCAGCCAGCTGGATGTTAACCAACCTATTAATATTTAGTTGATGAATATTCACCCATACAGATGCTTTCACTGGTCTAAGTGCTCCAGCTTAAGTGGATAGCTCTTCTCCATACTCTATTGAATTCTGAATTCCAATGAAAATAAGCATTTAAGGTGACAATGAAAAAGCATCAGTGAGATTGGAAGGACGTATTTCAGCACACTGCTGGTAGGTGGCGTACTGTGCCAGCTGTCCTCAAGTTTCCAAGACATGCCAAGTGACCTGAAGGATGTGCTACTGATGGACAATTTTATTCCTTTCAAACAACAGCCTGGCCAGTGGCTAATGATGATACTAGAGATCCAGGTAGGAGAGAGATATTAATGTAAACCACACACAGACAAAGCAGCAGTGCAAATGAGGCATGAGAAAATATATTTCAGAGAGATGGAAGCAAAAGATATATGAGAATATACGCTTCAGAGGCATACTTCCTAAACCTGGACTACAGAAGGCATAAGTCCTTCTTTTCATGAAAATATAGGACCAAACAGGATAAATTCTTTCAACTCGTTGTGAGGAGGCATGGTACTATTATAATTATTTGTTATTCATATTAAACCACTATCATTTCAGAAAAAAAAATGGAAGTTTGCTATTGTACAAAGTATATCTGCTGAATGAGAATGTCCTTGTTGTCAGTGTTTGACCACTACATAGAAAAGACAGGTACAGGGTTAGGAGGAAGGTTTATAAAACATGACGAGAACGAACACATTCATCTAAACCAGAAGTCACGGGCTGCAAGGAGATATTTCCTCAGCCATAAACAAGAAGTGTAGGGACAGCTATTTTTCTCGAGCACAAAGAGGCAGACCTTTTTCTCAGGAAACAACAGTTTCTTCTAGACCAGACGTGGGGTGTTGAACACTGTGGGGAAGCACACTGGTGTCAGCATAGCTCAGACACAAAAACCCTCCAGAACTCCTGAGCTGCACGGTCACCTTCATGCCAGGACGTTACCAGTAGTAGGCTGCACTGGAAATCAGTGGGGAGCCTTCTGAGAAACGCCTTCATGGACAACAGAGGGGAAACGCAATACCTATGTCGTTTCTGTTCAGCTCCTCTCTGGAACTGAACTCTCTCTTCTATTCAAGGCTTCTGTAATCACCTCAGTGCTGGAGAACTGAGTTTGGAATTTATCACTATTGAAGTTCCAATTTCTCTCCTTTCTTGTCTCTCAAGTTAGTGCTCTTAATACATTTCCTAGAGCTTTTGGTGTCATTCCAAATCCAAAGTACCACGGTATCTTCACTGCTTTTGTACAGTCCTTCCTTAGGAGAACAACGAGAGATTTTGATATGCTGCCTGTCTGTTTGCTGCCTTCTACTTTCTACTTCAGCTTCTGAGATGATAGAGAGCAAGGAGAGAAGCCGGGATGTTGGATGGGTTCTGTCCTAACCCCCCTTCTTCTAACCCATCTTTTGGGCCAAATGCCCAAGACGAACTCGAACCCAAGCCTGGAGTCTCCATTTCGAGTAAATCCTGGGTCCACCATGTTTCAGTTAATGCTGTGGTAACCAGCCTCCAATTCACTGGTTTCTTTTCTTTTCTCTTCTTTCCCAGAGCCTAAAGCAAGCTGCAGATTAGGTCGGTCTGCATCCACATCAGGTGTGCCTCCTCCATCCGTTACTCCGCTCAGGCAAGCCAGTGACCTTCAGCCGAGCCAGGTACCATCGTTAGCCAATCGTGAATGACTCCATGTGCTGCAACATGCCAAATGTTTCTCACCTCTGTGTCTGTCATTTGTTACAGTAGATGAGTTTTTGTTTTCTTGTCTTTATTTTCTGTGCGTCTGCGTGCATTTGTGTGTGCGCATCTCTCATTGGCAATGAAATTCCACTGGATGCAGCCAGTAGAATTCTCTTTGCTCTTAATTCTTTGTATCCTTTTCTGTCTTCATTCTGTAATATAAATGTAGTAAAACTGTACTGTATGAATTCGCTGGATTTTTTATTTTTTCACGTTTTCTGTACTTTTTTACTGTCTTAAAAATTTATCAAGCTTTGATAAATTTAATCTGTGTTTAAGTGTAAATTTCTTTAAATGTCGTCTAAAGCACTTGCACCAATGTTTGTCAATGACTTGTACATACCTTTGACTTCTGCCCAGTCGTACTATAATATTTGTGCCAGTCTTACATTTGTTTTGAGCTCAGTGCATGATTGTATTACACTGTGATTTATCACTGTCCTGAAAACTGCTCTGACAGCAAGTTGTTTTGTTTAGTTAAGGCAGCTAGACTCTCTTCAGCTTTAGGCCATGTAATGCTTACAGGACTATGAAATAGTCTGCCGTAGTTATATCTATTGTATATTGTTAGGAACCAAAAAACAAATTAAAGGGGTAAAATTATCCTCATATCTTAAACGGAGATACTTTTTTTTCCCCCATCAAAAAAAATAATGCCACACAGACCCTTAAGAATGAAATGGAAGTGTTTGGGTTTGGCAAATTTCTCCAACAGAGAGAAAATGGAAAAGAAATAAAGACACGGGAAACCTATACTTACCTTTATTTTATATGCTAATACTTGATATTGTATCATTTCGCTGCGCAGACCTGTATTGTTAGTTTGACAGAATGAACTGCTGAGAGTAGTAATTGAGAGGAAAGGTTTCACTTAAACATAACGTGAATACCTTCTGTCAAGCTCAGAGCGCTCCAGGACTGTACCACTTGTGTGTGCGTGTATGGGCCTGCACGTGGCTGTGTACGTGTGCGGGTGTACGTATGCACAGGCATAAACACGTATGTATATATGTGCACATACATACAGGTATGCACACACACACAAGCACCCTTATTTAGATGGTGAATTTTCAATTGGCTTTCAGGGAATTAGCTCCCATAATCCTATTGAACTTCAATGAGATCTGAGTGGTAGACTCCCTTAGGACTACTTCACATGTAATTCCCTATTTAAGTTTATTGTAGCTTGGTGAGTTGCTTCCAGAATCTCTTGGCCAAAGCAGAGACCAGAAGAATAAGGTCAATTTACTCAACCCAGAGCATCACGTACTTGTTAGGAAGGTTATAGTTGTGTAGCCTAGTCCATACTGGTTAAAATTATTTAACTGCAAAACTGAAGCTACTGTGTTACTTCAGAATCCTGCTGGACATAACGCCTTGCTTGTTTCTAAAACGTATTTTACATAAAATCAAATCCATAATGGAGATTCAAAATGACAGCCTATTTAAACAGTGCATCAAGTATTTATTTATTTATTTATTACTGAAGGAAGAAATCAAGGTAATAGTACTTCCAAAGGATTTGAGTGTCCTGGTGTGCATGCAGTACACCTTTTTTGATAAAACAGGTCTCACGTCAGACATGATGATTTGCTGGATGCTCAGTGGCAAAGGCACCTTGGGTGTTTTGAAGGCATTTGAGTCTCTCAATTTATATTAAGAACTAAACAATAAGCCTTGAAAGCAGAAGCTGATGTGATAGAAGAGATAATGAGCCTCTTAGAAGCTGCAGTCAGGGTTCACTGAAACTGTGGAGGAAAAATCCACCTCACTTTATACAGAAGAAAGGAACAAAGATGATAAGAGGAATTTTCAAGTGACTGTAGAGGGTATTCTTGTTAATTGAATAATGTATGGGCATGTCTTCGTGAGAAAAAAAAAAAAAAAATGGTAAAAGCTTTATCTCTGCTCATCTTCCCCTCCAGTTGTCAATTTCTTACTATCAATCTATTAAATTGTCACTTAAAATTTGTAAAGGTGTGGATTTGACCCTGATTCCAGCTGAAAGACAGAAGTCTCATTATCTCCCTGGCTGATACAAACATTGCATTGATTGTGTTCTTTATACACCTTCTCTATCTTAATGTGCAAATAATCTATGGTGGGTGAAATGTGTTTGGAAATGCCTGGGTTGTTAGCCCATTCTGAGTCTGACAGATTGTGGCATACAGTGTGTTTGTTTCCGTGTGCTGTGGCCATTGATTATATTGATACTGGTTTCCTTAACTACATCATAATCAGCAGCTGCACTTTCCAAAAGATTAAGAGGATGCTTCTTGTCATCCACCTCTGTGTTGATGATATGGGCACAGTTGACGTTCACACAGGAATTCAAGGTAGAGGGGTACATCTGGGAAAGGGCAGAATACTGTTTGGATTGTTTTTCTCAAATCTTCATGGATCCCCAGCTAATATTTTTCAAGCATTTAACTTGAGAAAAATTTAGATGTACAACCGAGCTCTCCAAGGCTCATCAGTTTTAATACAGAATGACTCACGCAAGTGGTAAGAATGCTTAGTAACTCAAAGGTCTGAACTAAGGAAACCTGAATTTGAATTTCAAACAAATACTGGCTAATTTTATAACTATTGGCATTTAACTCCCGTATTCCTTGTTTTCTTGCTTCTGTAATGAAGTAGGAGTTGTGAGGATTAACCAGATAATATTTATGGAACATGCATAGGGTGTATGGATGGTAAGCATTACGGTGATCACTTATAAAGGGCTTACAATGAATTATGTGGCTGGTCTCTGATGGAGAACACTTAAAAGTAACGCTTAGAAGTGGTGACCAGCAGTTACAGATACGCAGAGGCAGAGAGCATGCTGTTCTGTGGTGAGGGCATTTTGAAAGATGGCTGCAGGAAGCATCCTTGGATTAAGTCATGAATTAACTAAATTTAGAGTGAAGGATAAACAAAAAAAAATCACATAACCAAAGTTATTGTGTAAGAAAAAAATTGAAGAAATTAAGGAAGTAGGAAAAAAAAAGTCAAGATTCAACTGTGAACATGAAACTGTAATATGGCAGAAGTATGGATTATTTTTGAGTTACAGAAGTGCAAATAGCTATATATGCTAAATACATATCCTAATATAAATATATATCCTAAAGAGAGGACTGTAAGTAGTGGAGGTGTTTTACATATCACAGAACGTGTTCCCCTATAGAGGTTCTCCAGTGTTAGCAGTGAGCTTACAGGAAATGGAAAAATGTTCTGGAAAGTAAATAAAGTTGTACCTTAGATATCAAGAAATGTGTGGATAAAACTAGAACAGTGGAAGTCCATCTGAATTTGACCATTACGTTGAAATGCAAACAAGTACCAGTCTTTTGTAGCCACCCAGGCAGACAAAACAGAAGTTAACCAGAACGTGAGGTTCATAAAGTAGAAATCAAGTATGGTCCCAGGATGCCCCAGTAAATAAATGATCTCTCATATTGCTGCAGCTTCTGTAGCAGACATGCTCAGGTGTTCTTGCCCCTGAAATGGCAAATCTTCAAGCATGGCGGAGCGCACCTGTAGTGAACTAAATTGTTCACTTGTGTAAAATAAGAAGGATTTGGAGTCATGGATACCACTGCAATGATTTGATGGTTCCCTGCCTCCTGTCATTCTCTCTGTCTTCATCTCAGGGTAACAAAGGATTACACAGGAATCAAAAATCCATGCCACATTCAGGATATATGTGCACTGAGCATGCTTATTTGTGAAGAGAAAAATGTTTCAAGCAACCTGTACTGTGGAAGTCACCCTGCTGGATAGCTGAGCATCTTGCATCCATATTTTTAATGACATAAAGCCATCTCTAGGTCACTGCCAGGCTTCTCTGAAACACACTGCTAAATTCTATTTTAAAGAAAAGTAGCCAATATAACTATCTCTTGTTTTATTTATTTATTGGCAAACATATTTTGCAAGATGAAATTTCTTTTCATTACGATGTAGACAGCCAGTGGAAAGTCATGTGTATTAAGCTGTATATCAGCACAATGGCACATGTTTATAGACGCATCCTGAAGGAAAGATCCACGTGTTTATATGATCCACAACCTCAGGGAAAATACACCCTTTGATAACAAAGCCCCTGATAGCTACAATTCAGTATTTCAGCTTTTCTGTGAAGCAGAGCCTGCTTTCAGACATTTCCACAAAACGACGTACCTTATCTGCAGATATGCAGATATGCAGATATGCAAGTAGCAGTTAGCTACTTGCTTTTCAGTGGGAAGACAGCACTCTAGTCCCTTTACTTTTGTCTCCTTGAGGTATGCTGTCCTAATCTCTGGAAGGCAAGCATACCTTGCAAGCCCTGGTGTCTTCTTGTGGGGGGACAGGGCACTGATATCTATCTCCAATTTAAGCAAGGAAAGAAGGTTTAAACTTAACAGTGGTGATCAAAGTAAAATCCAGAAGCCGTGCTGAGATTAGAAGGAATAATTTAGAGGAGGGAATAAAGATAGGCGGGCAGCTATGAAGGAGCTTCAACTTGCATTGCAAGAACAGAGAAAAGACTAGGAAAGAGAATCAACACTGAACTTTTAATTTTATTTATTTATTTATTATTTCCTCCCAAAATGCAGCTCAAAATGTGTGGTATCTGCCCCAGCCTGCAGCAGACTGAGGCAGTGTTTGTCTTCCCGCATCCCAGCCCAGGGGCCTCCAGCAGCTGGGCAGAGCTTTCAGCCCGTGCCCGTCGGGGCCCAGGCACCCGGCCGAGCAGACCATGTCCCTGTGGCCCAGCATCCAAGGAAGGTCTCTGCAACACTTTGAGTGGGTGTCTTGATGGGCAAGAATTTTAGATACTTATTTTTTGGTGTTTGAACCCACTACCAAAGGTCATTTAAGGAAATGGAAAACAGAGCTTTGCGCAGTCCTGAAAGCAAGAAACCAGGATTTTCCTAGTGCAGTTTTCTACTGTGTGCGTATTGAAGCCTGCGGGGAAGCAGAAAGCAGAATTTCTACTCCCAGCCGGCAGCTGGAGGCCGTTTTTGCAGGTTTCCCATCGGTACCAAGAGCCACCGGCCTATTTCCACACCCTCTGCGCTTTCGGCCGTGTCACCGCTTGGCCGGAGCTTGCGCCGGGCGACCAGGCGCCGGCTGGCGTCTGCAGCGGCCCCGCAATGCCCAGCTCGGCCCAGCCCGGCCCTGCTCGGCCCCACTTGGCCCGGCCCGGCCCGGCCCCACTTGGCCCGGCCCGGCCCGGCCCGGCCCGGCCCTACGAGTCCGGTCGCGGCTCTCCGTGAGGCGACGGCGCCGCCTGGCGGCCCCCGGCAGCGCCACGGCCCTCGCCGAGCCCCCTGCGGCACGGGGCAGGCCCCGGGCAGGGCGTGGGGAAAGCCCGGCGTGCGCTGAGACCTCTCCCCGGGTGTCTGGGAGATAAATTAAAGACTGAGCCTTCTGCAGCACTGGTTGCGAACTGCCCCTGTCCCTGGCTGCTCCCTGGCTGGTGCAGTCCCCGCGCCTTGCAGCCCAGTGCTGGCTTTAAGGCCTGCACCATCCGAGCCCGTTAAATCCCAAATCCCTCCGCACAGCACCGTAGATGGCCTTTTGTTTAAGCCTGAATGTTTAGGTGCTAACGAAAATGCTATTAAAACACCCACGTTTTATCATTAAAATAAATAAATAAATAAATAAATAAATAAATAAAAATCTCGCATTAGAAGTGCTGTGAGACTTTATCCTCAGGGCAACTGCTATTTAATTTTATACTCTAGCTGAAAAATCCCAAGCACATAGTTTGAATTGTTCCACTGTAAAGTAAAAGAATGGTGGGAGGGAAATACGATGACACAAAGATATCTAGTTCTCTATTTAGCTGCTCTCCACATACATTCTTAGAACAATGCCCTGTAGTTTAAGTGCAGTATAGGCTCACCAAGAGAAATTCACAAAACTTGAGAGAAATAATGTAGAGGTGAATCCTGACAGGTAGTGAGCATGCCTCAGCAATGCAGCCAAGTGTTTGCCTCATGGCTAAGTGCATGAGTAATTCTGTTCTGGGTCAACTAAGTATCGCAAACCCAGTCCTTAATGTCTCTGGCCTTCGTTGTGTATACAAAGCGTATTATAGTCTTTGTATGCCTTGTAAGCATTGTGTTCACCCTGTAATTAATGAATGCAAGGAGGTTAAATTGTTACTATTACGGCTATAATTATTTTTGAAAGCACCTAGACAAAAAAACATCCCCAATGAATTGGCATTATCATGCTTTAGTTGGCAAATGTGCATCTGAAAGCATATGGTCTCTATATTACTCTGAGCACAAACAATGCAGCTGTGCTCTTCTATTATTCTCAGATTAAAGTTGTAGTTTTCCCCAGCAATAGTGTACAGGAGTTCAACGCAGGCGATAAACACCCTGCACTTGTTAGGCCTCTTCGCAGGGCCGGGTTCCTGGCTGCCACATTTAATGACTTCCACTGCTGAAAAATGAACATCTACAAATGAAGATCCATGCTGTTCCATATCTGATCACAGCAGGCTTTTTTTAACTTCCGTTATATGAAAGAAATACAGTAATTGCAGGTAGATGGAGTACTCTGTAGACTGGAGTACTCTTTCATCCTGTCTGAACACTAGTGAAATTGTAACAGAAAAAAAAAAAAGTGCTAGTAAGAGAATTAGTGTCTGCTAATGGCGTAAATGAGTGTCATTGCTCGGTACTGTAAATCCTTGCTGGATGCAGTCCTTGAAGAATCACAATCTGAAAGCAGCATCAAACCCTAATGATTCTGCTTTTATGGTTCTAATAGTGCAGGGGGGTTGCAATGAAAGCACCAACTTCTGTCATACCTGCTCTCAGGGCTGGAGGGAAAATAAAGATCCCCCTGGGTTGCTGGTTAAAGATCTCAGGTGAGGCGCAGTCCCAAATTCCTATTCAAAAGGCGTTCCTAGCTACAGTGCTAATTACTGCTCTGGTATGGTTCTCTCTCTCTTTCTTTTTTTTTTTTTTTTTTCTTTTTTCTTTTTTTTCCCTTCGTTTTCAAAATTTTTGGAAGCATACTTATTTAGGATGTAGGATATGTAGAAACATACAGAACAATTCATGGGATGGTGATGATAGTTTTCTTCTCCTTCCTAGGTGTAAAGTCTGTGTTCCCCTTCAGCCAGTGCAGTGGCTCTGAGATCTCTGTCTCTGTGCTGCTGGAGCCAACATTGTGGTTGTTCCTTTTTGCTGCTTGATCTTTTTCTTCATTCAAAATGTATGTTCACAGTGCAGGAACTGTGGAACTTAGCCTCTTGCTCTGTAATCAGAAGTCTCATGGGTTTTTGGTCTGCACTTTCTATACACCATTTATTGCTTTGGATGGTAGCCTGTGATGCTGTTTCCTTAAAGGAACTTAATTACTCCTTCTGTTTAACCATCACTTTTAATAAGGCTTGGGATAGTCACTAGATCCAAAGCATTCCTAATGCTGGCCTATAGGATCTACCACAATACCATCTGTGGCATTGAAGAATCATAAATAAGGTCCATAAATAAGGTTGTCTGAATATCATAAATAAGACATTTGTGTGGGTAGACAATGTGAGTAGAACAAATCCTGTCCTTACCCCAAGGTTTTGTAACAAACCAGAAAGAAAGCAGTTGTAGAAGAGAATAGATTGGTACATATTTACTGCTTAAGCTTTGGTTTACACTGAAATTAGAAAGTGCAATATATGGTGTAAAATCCATATATCTTTGACAGTGATTTTACTTAGTTTTATATGCCACTAACATAATTAAATGCATTTGGATGTCTAACACCAGATAACAAGGTAAATGTAATTAGAAAAAGTTTACAAATGATGTCTCTTTCTCAAATGTCCCACTTATGGAGGTGGATTGCTCCTTCCATGGAGATGTCTTTAGTGTCTGTATAGAAAACAAACGAAGGTAGACACAGGCTGAATTTTGTGAATTTGGTTTTGCGAATGGCCGGGAGGGAGAAGCTCCTCTGGGTCCCACCTGGGAGGATGAACAGGCATGGAAGAACCCAAGGTAGAGTACTGAGAGAACCCCTGTCACAGGCGCTTCACTGATGGGATGTGGGCCAACTTTTACCTTGAGATGATGTCTGGATTTGATCAGAGTTTAGCCTGAATGTATGTGAAAATCCGAGTCATTCAAAGCCACATGCCCTGTTCAGGCCGAATGGTCACAGAACAGGGATGAGGCATCGCACCGATTGCCACCACCTAGAAAGAAGTGCTGGGGCACGACCCGTGTCCTGAAGTGCCGTGCCACACACCCTTCGGGGAGTTTGCACTGCTACAGGTCTCGGAGGCTGAATTTCTCGGTATGTTTCCGTGCCTTTACGAAGTGCAGCAGGGCCCCATGCCCACGAGAGGGAGCAATTGGATTACTTTACGCCATCTTGTTTCCTGCAAGGACAAATGCACTGCACACATGGAGGCAAAATTCTGCTGTCGTCAGTCCAGCTAAAAACACTGTCAACATTTTGGATGAGAACAACAAGAATTTTAACGCTGTAGGGAAGGCTCCACAGTGCATTATGTTGAGTTTTGGCTTGAATCTGGTCTTACATAATCAGTGCACGGGTCCAAAGCTGTGCGAATTGTTTCTAAATATACAAACTGCAAACAGAGAACTCTTATTAAAAAGAAAGAAGAAAAGAAAATGCAGACCTTGAAGTGGATGGAATTGCCACATCCATCCATCCCTCACCTCCAAGGCACGCCTGACTGATTGGCACGGGAAGCAAATGTGTTGGAGCCACCTTCTGTTGGCAGACAGCCCTGCTGCTGCTGCTGTCCCAGAATTTTTTCTTCGGCATTCAGCTGGTCTGGTCATGCAGCAGAAGCAGGTCACTACGCTGCTGGGTCCTGCTTTGCCAGGACCCTGTTTTTTCAAGAGCCTGAGGAAGTGCACGCTGTGAGGCCGGGCACGTGCTGTGGCCGCAGTGGGCCCCTAGGCCCAAGCATGGCGGTGGTGGCTCACTTCATGTCGCTGACAGCGCGGGGCTTCTGCTTGGCCTCCCGGGCACAAAAAGTATTGAACAGGAGCGCTATGGGCTGTGAGCACACAGCAGCAGAGCTCCTACAATGTCGTTGCTCGTTTTTCAAATGTGTCAGTGGTCACGGCCTTTTAGGACACACAGTTTGAGGCACGTGTTGTGCTGGGAGAAGCAAGCTGGCTTTAAGAATTGTACTTCTGCAGAAAGAGGGTGTTGGGCATGGGAGCAGAGTGATCAGACCTTGCATCTCTGAGCACCAGGCCTATATTTTGTCTTCCTACCTTTCCTCACTCCTTGAGTGCCAGCTTGGCTGCCATTATTTAAGATACAGTGGAAGAGAGTGGGAGGAGGAATATTGCATTCTCTTGCTCTGATCTCTTGTTCTTGGATGGGCCTTGTAAGCTTGCCAGTAGAGTACAGAAAGAGGTTTGTTCCCTCACATAAGTAGGTAAAACTTTTCAAATACAATAATACCCTGACAAAGAATGGAATACAGTGTTTATGATGGTTTTCACTTCCCTCTCAATATATATATATATATTTTTTCTCTTTACCTAGTCATTTCACTGATCTGGGAGATTACTTTTTACTTTTTAAAAAACAGAGAGGATAGGTGTAAGAAGATATTATCAAGATATTATCTACATGTTTTTGTTTGTTTGTTTGTTTGTTTGGGGGGGAGGGAGGAGGTGGGAAGGTTGTGTCTGTTTTTGATAGAGTTGGGACAGTCTTTCAGTACTTTGAAAAATAGCCTTAGCTCAACAGAGAAATAAATGTGTGGAGAAAGACACTGCAGCTGATGCAGCACATGTATGTGGCTGTTCCCTGGAAGGTGACTTACACTCCATAGCCCCCGGAAGCTGGTGAGAAGTTCAAAACAAACTACTTCAGTAGGAGGACAAGGAGATCTAGCCCATTGTACGTCCTGTATTGTAAGTGAAAGGAAGTAGGTTCTCAGCATGCTTAAAGCAAAAGCAGATCAGCACCTCCTAGTCTGGGCACACAATGCTTTTATCAAGAAAAAAGAAAGAAAAGTCAGGAGCTGAGATGGAAGGAGGCAGTGAAGGGCAGGGTGCCCTGCTTCTGGTGCTGCCTGTCGTGACTGACAGGGCAGCAACTTGGGCTTACTCTTGCACCTTCTCTTTGTAGGACTTCAGTATGGCTGCGTGCCTCCAGTACCCCACAAAGAGGGCTCAGACATAGGCACAGCAGCCAAAGCACAGTCTTTCCACCCAAGCACTTTTTTTTTTTTTTTTTTTCAGTCAGAGTTCTGCATGGGGTGTAGAATTTAATGTGATATATTCAGAAACAGAAACAAGAGCTAATATTCCCAATAAAAGACTTAGGCAGGTCCATGAGACATATGGGGAGATGTATGCCTTGAAAGTCTTGCTGTTTAATTGGAAAAATGTTACTAAGCAATACCTCTTGCAGCTTATGAAACACTGAATTAGTGAGATCACTGTCCTATCCTGTCTACAACAAGAAACTAAAAATTAATTGGAGGTTCTTCATCTAATTTTTAACAGCTCTTACAGCATTGTTTGTGATTGTACTACAAATAAGTAACAATTTACAGTAGTAATAAACATATAATGTAATTATGTGAAATAATTTCAGCCTCAGCATCCATAAGTTGCCTCTAAAGGATTTCATTTGGTAGCATTCCTTCCTCTTTACAGAATCTCTCTTTAAGGCATTTCTCATAAATTTGCTTATTCTCTTCTAAAACTTGTAAATTCACTTCAAACTTGTTCTGAGACTTTTATGTGCAAACAATTAGCTTAGTCACATTAAGAAGGATGCAGTACCAGAACAATAACAATTGAAAAGTTTATTTCAGATGGTGTTGCAACCACTATTGAAGACATTGTGCCTTGGTTAAAAAAAAAAAAAAAAAAAAAAAGAATAAAAAACAAAACAAAACAGAAGCATGCAATTTCCTTTTTCTCCCTTTTCTGTGTGTATTTATGTTTAACTCAGGGCAAGAATTTTGTAATATTCTTAAAGGAAAAAAAAAAAAAGTAGAAATAAAGATGGCATGACTTCATGAAAGCATGGGTTTATATATAGGCATTTTCTGTAAATGAACCAAATGTTCTGTATTCTAGGTAGAAAAAAAACCTTATCTGTCTGCTCATACACATTTCTATTACCTCCATGCACTCCCACTTGTCTTACCTTTTCCGTATATGAACTTAATGTATTGTACCACGTTTTCTGTTCGAAATGTGTGTGCCTGATGCATAAAACACGACACAGAACAGCAAGGTTTTCCCCACCATCTGCGTTGTCACGAACCATCCAAGCTTTGTTCTCATGGTTGTTGTCATTTCACCAGAACCTTTCGATGTTTGTATAGCCTAATACAGTATATTGCACTTACTGTACCTGTATAGTATCTTGTCTGTATACTGTATGCACATAAATATGTATATTCACTCATGTATGTATGTATAGTATGTTTATATATCTATGTATATGTATGTGTGTTTGTTCATAGTCTTTCACTAGCAATGTGTGGCTATTCATATACATTCTGTATGCCAATTATGAAGAGGTATGAATGCCGGCACCCACTTTTGATAACCTACTTTTATCCTCATTTTGCCTTGTTAAACAATGAAAATAAAAATGTCATGTATTTTAAATGAGAACTTTAGAAGATTATTTTTTTTTTTACTAATTTAAAGTTTCCAGTTCTTCAGGAAAAAAAAAAAAAAAAAAAAAAGCAGAGATACTTGTATTTCTTATGACAGCTTTCTGTAGTTGAAATATATTTGATAACAGTCTACACTCTGTAGCTGTGGCTCGCTGTGTCTTGTGCTGCTCAAGGGTTCCTAGGTCTGGAGATGCCCTTACCCGGCTGGACTCTCATGCAGAAAATCCCAACTCCATTCACTGGGGCACTTGCAATAAGTCTAGGAGACAACCTATGTCTGTAACGCCTCGCACACGCCAATACTGGGTAGAGAAGGGCCTTACTCAGCCTGGAAAGAAGAGTTTCTCCAGTGCAGGTACACAGTAGGAGCGGGTGCCTGCACCATCCCTTGTGAGTCAGTTGAACAGGAACATTGCAGACACTGGTTGTCAGCTATGATTTCAAACTGCCTCTTAGTTTGCAGTCCACAGTAACATATAATTGCCGATTGATTAAGCAGTTATTGAAACAGCTAACAGTCATTTATTAGCCCTTTGTAAAGTTATTCTTAATCACCAGGCAACTGCATGTAGGCGCAGCTAACTGGCCGTGAGCCAGCGAAGCACTGGTTATCTTAAACAGCAGAACATCCCTGTAAATCAAGGGGACAATTACGTGTTTTCCAGTTGAGAGTGTATTTGTTCTTCATTGAATAGGAGCTACAATGATAATCATATGTGTTTCTGTCTGAGGCCAGTGAGTGATAAATTTACTTCCTTTGAAGTTCATCTTATCGTCGTATTATCTCGTCAGCCAGGCCAGTCTCAGTGCATAGTTAAGTTACTGCAGCACAGTGGCAGTAGCTACTCAGGAAAAAAAAAATCTTAGAAGATAGATCCTTATACAGGAAATACAAAAGAATTTTTAGCATGACACAGCCACTGTTACGAAGAGCCTTCACCCCAACTAAAAGTGCACGATAAAAAAATCCTTTTCATTTTTTTCTTTAAAGATGCAAGGTTAAATTCTGACCTCACTCACGTCAATGGCAAATTCCCATTTAACTCATAAGCTACAACTGGAATGTCCAAGGAATGCTTTTTCTCAACAGAAAATAGGATGGGGAAAGGACACATTCCATTAATCGAGCTGTGTGTGCATGGGCCAGCAGCCTGATCTTAAAAGTCAGAGTGGTAATTAGTGGACTCTTGGGTCGCCAGCCTTTTTTTCTTGCCTGTATTTCAACTCTTCTGTGTCAGTAAATCACGTCTATATGAGATTTGGGTACTGTATTATTTAGCAATTCTTGATATAAATGAGATTACACGATGTTGTTCTGAGGCTAGAGTACAGGCCTATCTGACACTAAGGATATCTCTCACGTGCGAATTCTTTAGAAATTTTCAGTACAGTTTGTAAGTCTAGTATCTGTTCATTAACTTCATTTCAAATTGGAGTCAGTGGTGAATCATAAATGGTTATCCCTGTCTATTAATCTCGTTTTATGCATCTTTAAAAAGGAAGATGTGACCACATAAAAGAACAAGATCATCTGTGTACATTGTGTTGTTTTCAGTCATACTTTCCTAAAATGTTTTTCTCCCATACAATCAATACAATACTTGAAAAATGACATGTAATGTAAGAAAATGGTCATGGACTCAATTTCACCATTAGAAAAGGAGAAAAGTAAGAGCACGTATTGAAATTTCTCATCTGTAAAGCAACTTCATAGTCTTTAATTGAGGTATTAGTGTGTTTAGATCACTAAATAATAAATGAGGATTTGAAGGCACCAACCAGCCCTTTCAGAGCTGAAGCATGCTCCCTTCCTATATTACTTTGATCATTTTAATTTTTCTATTACTATTTTTAAAATATTCTTGTGACTATTTTCTTGAAAGTGCTAGATAAATGCAAAGCTTTAGTGGCTTTGCTGAAAAACTGGTGTGCTGAGGTTCTTCAGCTGTCATAGCAATGAAGGTTAGTTAAATATTCAGTTCTAATACTAGCATCAGTAGGAAGAGTGCTGAAGCTCACATCTGTGTTTCTGGCTTGTCTAAAATGAGGTCCAATTTAGGTTCCCCAAAGTGGAGAAACTCATTGATTTTGTGGTTTCTCTATGTCATTTTTTTTTTTTTTTTTTTTTTTTTTTTTTAACTTTAGACCTGGCCTTGATTTTTACTTTCTCTTGGTTCTTCCAAAGTCTTGGTCTTGTTTGCACTCATTTTCATTCTTCAGGATTTAATTTCTCTGTCTTTCTTGGCTGCTGCTGAATGGGCAGAAGCAATGACCTAGAGTGTGCACTCTGCTACCCTTCTCCATGAGGGCTTTTGCAGCCTGCAAGGGTCGGGTCTTGCGGAGACAAGGACCTTGCCCACCAGCAGCTCTCGCTGCTCCATGCCACATCTGAGCGTAAAGGAGGACAGACTCTTCCTTTCAGTATGATTTAGAATCTGGCAGTTTTTCGAAACTACCACAATTTAGAGTAAGAAACACTAATTGCAGGTGTTTTGTACTGTGGACATGGTTACTCAGTTATAGTCAGGGCCAGCTGCAGCGTTCATTGAGGTCGCTGCCTCAAACCATCCTGCTGTTTAAGACTGGCTGAAGGACAGTTAAGGCACACACGTGGTGAAGTAGCAACCTCCTGCACAAGGGAAAGGTGAGGAGACAGAGTTAGTAACATCTTACTGTAGTCTGGGATGTTAACGTGTTACCCCGCAGGTGCTGTACTGCAAAGTGCGGTCAGCATGACGTCTCTGCGTCACTGAACTCTACCAAAGTCTGGATATTCTGTCCTTTGTGCCTCCTGTGACTGACCTAATACAACATCGAATTTTCCTTTCTGTTTTACAGTGAGCAAAAGGATGTACCATGGTGGGTTGCTTGAGTTCTGCGTTTACTGCTCAGCAAAGGCATAGATTAAGCTTTGATTTTTCATAAGTAATCTCAACAGGAATGCACTTTGTGATGATCCACTGCATAAATGAGATGCATGAGACAACTTTACACAATATGCCTAATATAAGTTGCTCTACAGGCTTTTACTTTAAACATAATAGCACTTACAGGATGTGTTAACTAATAGCAGATCAAGCAGTACATTTCAGACAGTTGTTTGGCTTAAAAAAATAGCTTAGCTGAGACAGATACATGTTTACAAATATGTTAATAATGCAAGGTCAGGAAGATCTATAGCCAGACTGTCAGAGTGAAAATGAAATGCAGGATGGTGAATTTATCATTTAGAGTTTGCTTTATTGATGGCCTCAGCAATAAACTGAGGGTAGCTGGAAAACTCGAGACATAGGAGTGCGTGTAGTGCTGATTCCGTATAAAGTAGCTGTGACATTTAGTAATTGGATGCAATGAATCATGAAACTGGAGGTCTGGAGTCAGAGGTGCTGATGGTTTACTAACCATTTGCTAATTTAATTTTAGGATAAGTATTAATTGTTCAAAATCTCAAATCTTTGAGAATTCTTGGAGTTCCAAAGATTCTTTTAAACTGCTTGTAAGTAGTGGATCAGTTGGACAGTAGAGCACAGATGACGTAGTAAGTCTTTAAGTGAGTCCTATATTTATAAAAGGTCTCTTACTATATTGCATCGTGTAATTACAGGATCTTCATTAAGTGGTAGAACAATTTTTACACGGACTCTTTTTTTTTCCTGTAGTGGTATAATTTGGAAGAAAACATATTCCCAGAAGTATAGAAATTCAGAGTAATGGAAATCAAAACACTAAATGCAGAAATTCCTATGTTACAATATTACAATAGCCCTAAAATGTGATGCACGTGCAGTTTTGTAATTTGAAATAGCAGGTGTCAGTGAATTCCTTCAATGTTAAATATATGGTGTAAAATTACAAGGTGTTCCTTCCTGCACAAATATTTTGTTAAAATTAAAGCTGGTGTGCTAGAAGAATCCTTTCCCAGCGCTTAGATGTATTATTACCTGGATCCTAGTACCAAGTAAGACTCTGTGTTCCTAACACCTACATTGTTTCTGCCACAGCAGAAATAACAGGCTAACTGGCAACTGTTGATTTCCAGATCTGTGCCAGTAACGTCACAGATGTTGCTATAAAAACAAAAATAGAAAATTGGCTTTTAGTGGCTTGTATTGCATTAGAAATGCAGAGGGAGGAAATCTTGAGAAAGCAGAACACACGTGTGTTTTCTCCCACTTCCAGTGTATCCCGTGTGTCAATCAGAAATGTACTGCTATCGAGGTTTATGGAAACATATGCTTAGTGCAGGTCATTGATGCAGTTTTTTACACCTTTTTCAGTCAATATTCCTCCCTATTCAGGGGAGAATGGAGAGTTTACTTGTGTCTCTTAAAAAGAATTTGTGAAAGATCCGAGCGGGCGGTTTGTGCGGTGCTTAGCACATCGCGTGTGCCTGTGCTTGTGATGCGAGTATGCGAGTGCACAGGGGTCATCTTCGTGCGGCTGCTGGTATCGTAGGACACCTGCTGGAAAACACCTCAGGCACTTCCAGAGAATTTGCAGTCGCGTTATCAAGTGTCCCCGGTAGCGCTACCATGCACTGCTGGCTGCATGGAGAGCGTCTGCTTTCACAGCTCATGGTGCACCTGCTGCGTGTTCCTGAACATGCTACTGCTTTTAATCACCTCTGTGTTAATAACCAATTGTTGTTTTGAATTTAGCAGTAATGGAAGAACTGAGTAGCGGTACAGAGCTAAGTAACTGGCTAACTGTCCTGGGCCAAATTACTTGGTCTTTTGTGTCGATATTGTTCCAGAGTACCTCTGTCACAGAGAGATGTGGCTGCAAATGTAGCCCGTAGCTTTACCCTCACTTACCAGCTATGACAGCCACTGGAATTAGCAGCGTTTAAGTGCAGTGCAATGTTTATAGCACACAGTTAGCAACAGAAACCTTGTCCAGCATCATTTTCCAAACGCTTTTCAGAAGGCTTTTTAAAACATTTGGGTGTTTTTTACTATTTGTCTGAACAACCTGTAGTTGAATTCTTGGACCTGTGAAGTCAGCGGGCACATTCCCCTTGGCTTCTAGCAAGGTCCTCAGCGCTCAGAGCTTTTGAAACCTGATTCATGCTGAACTCCTGCACTGGACAACTCCCCTTTTGCACATGTGTGCTAAGAGGATCTCCACGTCAAGCTAAGACTATCAGATAACACACCGTGAAGTAACTCTTGCTACTCACCATGGCCCTCCGCCACTTGCACCCGTGGCACACGGCTGCGTCCTAGGAGTCACCCTCCTGCGTGGAAATACCTTGCCTGGCCGGGTGGCTGGGACCCTTCTGCATCAGAGCAAGTGCCATCGAGAGTTCAGTGGGAAAGAGAGTTTGGAAACTCCCGTATGAGAAAAGGCAAGAGGAAGGGAGTACCTCTTCCTCCCAGAGGATGGTAAGTGGCTTTCAGAAAGCCTTTCTTCTTCACTTGTTGTAGCGTGCCAAGGCAAACCAGCATGCTTGGCTCTGCTGAGTGATGTGTAGCACTGCTCACAGATTGCACTGCTCATAGCTCACTGCGTGTGCTGATACTGGAGACATTTCTAATAATCTCCTCCAAATGTCGATGATGTTTTTATTTCAGTATAATTTGCATTTGTTTAAGATGACTTTGTTACAGCCTCGTGTCAGCTCTATGGCTTTTATTTTATCTATGGTATGCAGTTGCCATGAAGAAAAGAGTATTTGTACGGCATCCACAATCACACGCGTGTGATGTGTTTTTTCCCATTGTTCCTGTAAGTGAAGTCAAACTATCCTGCGGGAGACGGAGGGCACTCACAAGGACCAGGAGAAAGCAGTATCTTCTTCAGCCCCATAATCTGTACAATTTCAGCAATGCAATTGGGAACCTACAGTACTAGGAACAAATTATGGAAGGACCACTGTATCATGGCACTCATTTATTGCTTCTGATTTACCTTCCAAAAAAACTAGCAGCATTAAAAATAGGCAAACCAGGAACTTGTCAGTCAAGATGTTACAAGGAAAAGCATTAGAATAGCATTTTGTATAGTCTACGCCCTCATGTAATGAAAAATACTTCTTTTAGGTCATTAAAGGTTCATACACCACAAAAGAAAACACTCACGGAAGTGTTCAGAACGTTAAATATTGAGTGGTCAATTCAAATATTAGAAAAGTTTGCTCAAAAATTAATGAAAATGGGCAACATCTTTGAATTTTGTGACTAGCAATAGTCTTCTCCCCCATGGAATTTATAGCAGCATGTATTTTCATGGGCACTCTTGTGAAACTGTATTGAACCTTTCAATGAAACATTTCCTGAAATGCCTCTCAGCGTGACTGGGAAGTAGCATGAATTTATACAACCCGTGCTTCACCCGCTTGGCCTGGCTCCAGAGAAGTCCCCACGATGGGAGCAGAGGCCCCTGCGCTGCTGCCGACCCCGCAGCGAGGACGATGCTCCTTGGGTCCGGATGAGCAGAGCCGCACCGTGCGCTTGTTCCTCTTGTCCCGGTGCAGCAGGAGCTCAGGGCACCTGCCTGCCCCAAGCGTGGGGCCCACAATTAACCTTTCATGGGGCTCAGTTCGAGACAAGAAGATAGGAGTGGGACTTAGGTTGCACATAAGTCTTTTTGCCAAGAGAGAGCCTTTTCTGCATATTTATGAATCTATTTATCTGTCACACACAAGCAAGTAAAGTTTAATCACACTTAAACAGAGTTCCAGGCCTGGTGCTGATACTTCACTCTATATTTTCAGTCTGGCTTCCACGTTTCTGTTTTTGCAGCCCTTGTATTTTTCATGTGGAAAGGCTGTGCTATATGGGATCATTTGGTTTGTATAAAGCTCAAAGGTGTCGTTGCATCTTTCTTCAGTAGCGTGCATGTGTTTAGCAACTCACAAAGAACTGCTTGTGCACTGCGTTCGTGCACTTGGTGTGGCACATTGTGTCCTCTGCGTGAAAGTCCAGTTCCTCAAGGGCCACAAAGCCCTATCCCGTGTTCTCAGTTGTCACCAACAAGGAGATGCAAGATGTTTGCTGTACTTTGTAACTCCAGCTAGCAGGTGTGGAAAATCACATCCATCAGTAGCTGCTTAATCATGTTACTAGAGAATATTTCCTTCTACCTTTTTTCCATCCATAACTGTTACTCTCTTTGCTGAACTATTGTGCTTAGTTAAGAAAAGGGGAAGAACTATGTTATTTTTCATTTGTGTCTTGCTTAGACATCCACCTTTGAGCACTTTGTGAACCCACTGCCTGCCTGATGGGCAGAGCAATGCAGGTGCAGGCTTCTGGGGCCGGCATTGTTCTGCTGGAGCCATGGGGTGCCCAGGGCCAGGGCAGAGACCATGCCAGGGCAGGAGAAAATAGAAATAGTCTGCTGTGACACCAGGCAGGGCCTGGCAGCGTGAGTCACTGCCTATTTCCCAAAGCCTCTTCTGGGTTTTCTCCAGGATTATGAGTTTTTCTCAATAAATTCTGATGTGGTGGAGAGCTATGGAGCGTACTGCCCTCTGGTTGGAGGACCTGTCCTCTATGAGCTGTTGGGCTGTACATGTTCTGCCCATCAAACCACTGCCCCAAGGCAGTTCTGTGATCTTGGTCAGGGCAATCTAATTTAACTACAGATTTGTAAACCCTTGGGACTGTTTCTTGTATTTCTAGAATGATTCAAAATATCAGTCCAGTGAGGTAACAAGAAATAAAGAAAGGCCCACTGCTAATGGGGGCAGCTACACACACAAAAATCACCAGTCACGCTTCCTGTGACGAGGGATAGAGTTTGTCTCATTTGTCTCTGATAGCTTCATAAAGAATTGAAACACTCACCAGGAGTGATCTTTTGGGCTCTATCTTTTACTCAGAAAGATTTTCTTAGATGAAATATTTTGCATTATGTTTTGAGGATGAGTACATTTTTTGGAGTTTCTTAATTGAAAGATGGTTTATAATGTTATTTCTTGTTCAGTGGCACTGCCAACGTAAAATCTGAGTGTTTAACAGATCATCATAAAGGTTACTTGTAATGTTTTGGGAATAAAAATATCAGAGGAATAAGGGCAGATACTAAAAGTAAGGTGACAACACGTTGATATCTCCTAAGCCCTTCCAGAAACTCGGTGTTTAAAACTGTGTGGAAGAATTCACTTCTGGGTAGTGGAAGAGGTTTCTTGCTTTTTGTTGTTGTTGATGTTCAAGTTTGGAACAAACATTTGCTTTAAATAAGGTTTTTGAGGAAAATTCTCGCTCTCTCTGATTTTGGAGATAAATTGTGTCTTAGGCCCCAGATAATTTAACAAGAAGAATCAGCAAATTTCACAGTTCATAAGTGATTTAATAAGTCATTGGCAGCCTGATCCACCTGACACGGAGTGGTCAGGAGAGCCCTCCTGTTCTTACAGGCCTCATATCAGATGCTGCCTCTTTCTTCCCTTTTCAGTAAGAATAGGCTTTGGGCCAAGACTCTTCAGACAAAATCAACTTTGCTTCTCCTGTGCTGTGTCTCGTTGGCTGCTAGCACCAGCGTGATGGGTTTTGTGCCTGTCTGCCTACATCCACATCGGCAGCCAAGCTCTGACATGCTGCCGGATGCGTACAGGTCCCGTGTGCTCTGGAGTCCTTCAGGAACAGGAGAGTCATACAGCTGTACATAGTTTGAATGCTCTACTTTTTTCTATAAATTAACTTGTAACATCATTATTTTTTTGTGTCTCTCACATTAAATAAATCCTTTGTTATGATAGAGCAGTGATATTAACAACCTAGTGCATGACCAGAGGAGCCGGCTGAAGCCAGAAAGGAGGGAGGATATGAAAAGAATTAGTACTGGTGCAAAGCATGAGCCCCATCGGTTCAGCAGTCACAGAAAGGATTAGGCCTAAGTCCACAGTGCTAAACACTTGAGCTTTAAACACCTCAGTAGTAGCCCTACTGAAGTCATCAAAGGTTATTGCTGTGATTTCACAGCTGTGCTGAGTGCTGTGCTGGCTTGGGAGCTTTGGTGCCCGTGGTTTGTCCGACAGACACTGAAAATTTAGATAGCACTCTTTGGGATTTTGTATTAGCAATATGGGCCCCACACTACAAGAGGACATCGAGACACTCCAGGGAGTGTGTCCAGAGACGGGCAACAAAACTGGTGAGGGGTCTCGAGCACAAGTCTTATGAGGAGCGGCTGAGGGAGCTGGGGTTCTCTTCTCTTCCTCTGGAGAAGAGGAGGCTCAGGGGGAGACCTCATTGCTCTCTACAACTTCCTCAAGGGAGGTTGTGATGAGGAGATGGTCGGCCTCTTCTCCCAGATAACTAATGATAGGACTCGAGGAAATGGCCACAAGTTCCACCTGGGGAGATTTAGATTAGATTTCAGGAAACTCTTTTTCTCTCAGAGTGGTCAGGTGCTGGAACGGCCTGCCCAGGGAGGTGGTGGAGTCACTGTCCCTCGTGGTGTTCAAGAAACACCTGGACAATGTGCTACAAGATATGCTTTAGTAGCTTAGTGGGTAGTACTGGTGATAGGAGGATGGTTGGACTAGATGATCCTGTAGGTCCTTTCCAACCTTGTGGTTCTATGATTCTGTGATTATTGTCATACCTATGTATGGTGTGGAAGGCTTAGCCCTTAAGCAAAAATAACATTTAAAAAACCACTGGTCTTAAAAACCTTTGTCCTGGAATGTGGAAATACTCAAATTTGTCATAGTAAGTGATTCTCTAACTGCTACACGATATGGTGGCCAGTATAAAAAAGGATTTGGGAGCTGTCTACACTTAGGTTTATTTTAGGGGCTGTTGTTTAAGGGGGTGGCAGAGTGTCGGTGTAACTGATACATTCTGCAACACCATTTCTATCTTTGGGAGGCTGCAACTGGTATTTTAGAGCTTAGCATGTCAAAATCCCGCTTCAGAGCCCTTGCATCCCGTGAAGGGGATTAGCTACCAGAAGATGCCATGCTGAAAACCCCGCGCGTAGTGCGATGGTGGGAGCGTGGGTGGCGCGGAGGCAGCACCTCGCGCTGTCGGACGTGCCGGGGCCGTGCTCGCGATGCAGGGGAACTGAAGTGAGCAGCAGGCAGCGAGGGGCTGGTGTTAGCGTGCTGCTTGCTGACGGGATGGTTGTGGAGAAGCTGCTTCTGATGTCTGCAAGGGGCAGTCGGCACCTTGTCAATGCACTAAAGGTTCGGCCCAGAAGGCGGTGTGCCACCGTGTGTTGTCCATGTTGTGTTTAACAAATTGTGTGCAGACTTGTGTTGTCCCTGTCCTGCCGCACGTAGGAGGACCCAGCCAAAGCGAAGACACTGCTGCGTAAGTAGTAACACGTCATCGATGCATAGCATGGCAGGAAATCTGCCCCACATTGGGCCTCATCCAAAGATGCGTGGAGTCGCCGGGGGGGGGCGGGGAGGAGCGAGTATCTCCGTTTCGGTGAGTTTGGGACCAGGCCTGAGCACCCAAAGAGAGAAAGTCTGAAGGTCGTGGCAAATGGCATGCCTCACACCTGCACCGCGTTACATCACTGCTGAGGTGAAACCCAAGGATGGGATTAGAAAAAGCAGGTGTGGTGGGCTTCCAGAAGGCTTTTAGTTCATCCGTGCAGGAGGATACCTCACAGATACTTTGCCCCTGTAACTCTAAATTCTTAAGAACATTTGAGAGCAAAGTTCCTATTGTGGTCTACCTGAAGTACTGTGTAATGCATAAGGCAAGGTACCCAAAATACTACTTAATGTATAAGGCAAGGTAAACTTGTTTTAGTTTCAGTATAAAGAAAGGTAATTTTATCTGAAATTCTTTTATTCTGTGTCAGCCATTAAAAACATTCTGTTACATGTTTTTTTTTTTTTTTTTTTTTTTTTTTAACAAAAAACAAACAAACAAACCCACATTTCTGTATTCTCTATATTTTTCTGTTTGGCTGCATTGTTTGCTTTTACTTTTTCTTGTTTTGCTTTATTTCTTGCTATAATCTGAATATTATCTATTTATCCATAAAAGCTAAATGCATTTCAAACTGACCACAAAAGTCAATGACAGTTTCTTTGTTGGCTTCTAAGAAGACCAATCCCCAGTGCTAGGAACTTGGTGCATGCCCACACTTAGCATTTTCAGATTTGTAATCAAAATTTATATGCATTGTTGAATGTACTCACATACTCCTAATAATAAACACACGTTTCCTTCGTGAAAAATAAAATGCTGCCAAAGTATTACTCTACATGTGCATTTGCATGACAAGATCAGAGACGTACTTGGACAGCCCCTGCAAATGTATGGCATGCATTTACTTACAAATCCTTAATTTATGACTAATGTGGAAAGTAGATTTTGGGAGACTTAAGAAATCACTTCGGATTTGCAAGTAAGTGCTCAGAGGAAGTTCTCTGCTCTGCAGGTATACAGTGTGTGATCCAAATACGATAAGCCCTTTCAAGATAGTTTAGTATTTGACGTTTCAGTTCCAGTCTAAAGCATTTGAAGGCACACACATTTTCAATCATGTGAGCACCCCACTGAACTCTAATGAAGCCACTTTCTCAGGCTTTGGCAGGGCTGTGACATATACTTACAGCTAAACATATGCTAACCTCTTTTTATGGATCAGGATCATGTTTTGAAATATTCTACATGTGTGAAGACATGGAGATTCTAAACAGTTGATGCTTTCCAGTTAATGAAATATCATCATAGAGGAGGATAGGTTAATCCATATAATTCGCATGGAGTTCATTAAATCATTTAAAAAAAATTAAACACAGAGTTATATTTAGCTTGATACTCACAAGTGTTAACACCATGCTTTTAATGTGACAGATTGGATTTGGAAAGCAATATAAAACATGGTTTTGAGTGTATGGAATTTTTTATTTCCACAACTTAAAGACATTGTTAAGATCCATGTGCCTTTTTAAGATCTATTCCATCATTTAAAATCCAAGTAGTGCTGGTTTGCTGAAAACATTTATCTTTATTAGCTTTCAGTGCTCTGGAGAAGTTAGAAGGGGGACCTTTTATTACCATTTTTTTTCCCGTAGGGTAGTAGTTAGAAGTGAAGACTGACATTGTTTCTGTTGTTAGCATAGAGATTTTTTGTTCATGAGACAAATGAGAGTATTTCAAGAGTAATGCTAAGTTGGAAAGAAACAATGTCGTCAATTCATGGCCAAATAGTTATCTGTATGCTTTTCTTCTTCTTTTTCCTTTCTTTCTATCCTTTTTTCCCCTAACAGGTGACATGTATGCAGTGGTTGCAAGGGGACCATACAATGCTGGATATGATTGAGAAAAAACGTTGCCTCTGCAAAGAAATAAAAGCTCGACAGAAATCAGAAAAAGGACTCTGCAAACAGGACAGCATGCCTATTTTGCCAAGCTGGAAAAAGAATACCGGGACCAAGAAATACAGCCCTCCTCCTTACTCCAAACAACAGACTGTTTTCTGGGACACTGCAATTTGACAGGCGTGTGGAGGATGCCCTCTCCACCGTGTTGCACCATGCACAGGTAGCCAGCTTTCTTAATAAGGCAAAGGCTCTAACATAAGACTTACCTGCAGGTGGTGAACTTCCTAGGAAAAAACACACCCATACAGTGCTCACCTGTCAATCAAGAGAGAGATTTAAGTTTCTGACTGGATTAAGGCATACATATTTATCCAGGATTTTTTTTGGATCCAGAAGATATCAGAATGTAAATATTTTGCCGATATATTGAAAACACCCAAACTAATGACACTGCTTAAATATATATATATATATCTATAAATTCAAAAAAATTTATGAAGAATTTTACTATATAATGTTACTGTTATACTGTTTTATTAACTATTTTCTATGTGGTATTCTAACACTTCCCCCTGACCCCCTTCCCCCCACCATTTTATTTCTCTTACCTGCCTAGATTTGGACTCTGTACAAAAGCATGTGGTTGTACCTTTTGTTTAACATGACAATGTACAAAACAACTCGGTGCTAGGGCTGTAGAAGTTACCTAGAGTTGTGCTCATTAGACATCCTTAGCTGTTTTGGGGGAGGGCTGGACAAGGGAGAGAGTTTTGGTGGGAAACAACAAAACTGCAAGCAATGCAAATACAAGTGCTCGATGTGGATGCCCAAGTTGCATTTACAACACGAATTGTTCTGCATCAGTTTTCTTGTAATCACATAAATTGCCCTTGGTTTTATCCTCATCAGTTATTAAAATCTCCAGCTATAATTATTTGGCCAAGAAGGGAAACTAAATTTTCTGCAGAAAAGCCTGCGACAGAAACTCCTCCTTCATGACCTTCAGCTGGCTAGCGGAGACCATGGTTCACTGTGACTGAGCGTTGTACAGCCCGTGGCGAGGAGCCCCAGTCGTTAGCAGGTCAAGGCCGTGGCCCTGCAGCCACGGCTCCTGTCCTCATTTGTCTTTGGTCCAGAAAATAAAGGTGACAAAACCTGTTTACATGTTTATTAGTTTAAAATCCAGCAACACGTCCTGTGTCAGATTACCTTGTGTTACCTATGAAGGCTGGCATTCAGACCCCCAAAAGCTGGTAGGGAGATCTCCCTCAATTTCATGTGGTTTTGGAGCAGAGGGCATATAACCATCCTCCCAGGTACGCCACGTCGTCTCCCTGGCTGCCTCTGCAATTGGCTTACAATCCTGTATTATATCACACCCACTTTAACAGAATATTGTGTCATGACCAAAGAATTACGACCTCCTGGTTTTAACGGGAGAAAAAGATGGCTTATGCTGATTATGAGGGTGAAATCTATGAGGTGAAAAATCTTCCAAAAGAAGCTGTTGAGAACGAGGGAAACTTGTACTGCTGTGGAATTGTGGAATGGGAAAAAAAATCTATGGCATATATTTTGTATATTTAAATTTTTATGTGTCTGAAATTTGGTAGCACAAAAGTTCCTCTTTAAAACAATCATTTTAGTATTATATTCTCTGAGAAGAAAAGGTGTGTTGTTTGAAACTTCTTGTTATATTGGCTTTTCTTTGAAATTCTATTGACAGCATTGCCACAGCTGTAATTGCTGATCAAAAAAACCAAAAATATCAAATTTTAGAAGGTTTTTGTAATCTATATTGCTAAAGTTTGAGTTTGAGTAATGCTTTATCAGTAGTAGTTTCTTTTCAGCCTCTGAAATAAAGTTTTTAAATATTTTATAACTAACTAATGTATATTTTGATGTCCAAACTGAGATTTCTGTAAAAGATAAAGTGTGTGTTTATATGTGTGTATGTATATTAGCATTATTGTGTATGTATATATGCATATGTATACACACATATATATGTATATATGCATGTATCTCTATTTATACTCATAGATGTCTGCATTAAATATTTGTGTGCGTTACGAATATACAGTGGCTGCAATGGGTACGCAATTGAAATGCAGATTTAAAGAGCCCCTCACAGCCCAAATGAGAGAAGAAATGAAAAAACTCCAGAGGCTGTGAAGGAATCTTTGAATACATGTTACATCCACAACACCAACTGTACATTCTGCTTATTCTCTTTTTTTAAAGAAAGAAAATGGCAGAAGAAAAACTCAAGAGATCTCGCAAAGTTCCAGAATCTCCTGGAAAGAAGACGACTTGTTGGTCGTGAGAAATCTGTTGAGATAACAGGTTCATTGTTCAGAAAGCGTTTATGCTTTGTCTTCCTTGTTATGGCAAGAGAAGAACTTCTCATAACCATGTGTGAAAAACTCAGCTCAACCCTTTCCCTCTGCTGCACTAAATCTCTGGCAACAAAAGCAAAGCCAGCATTCAGGCAGTCCCGGTACTTCTCTGCACTGTTCTCCTCCCGGAGCAGTCACTTCAAAGCCCTGCCGAAGCACTGGCTTTGCAGTCCAGACCCGTGGGTATGCTCGGGCACTGCGGTGTCAAACCCTTTGGAGGATGGCAAACATTAATGTGAACAGTTACCGTGTTTAATAGTGTTTGTTCATGTTGTGTCCTTTTCATATCAATGCGTAATAGGAATAATGATCAGGGAATTGAAGCATTCTTGTCGTAAACAGACTTGCTTGTACATTCAGCCTGCCATAAAAGCCACTCAATGTTTTGCTTCTATTACTCAATGCTATTTATGTTGTCCTTAAATAACTGCCCATGTGCTTCCAGACCTCCATTGTATCCCATGGAAACAATGGGTTTTTGTTCTAAAGCGCGACACCACATGAAAAAGTAAAATATAACTTAGCACTTACCTTCCAAGCACTTTAGAAATGTGGACTGAACCTCACGCTTGAGAGAATCATTTTACAGAGGAGGGGAGAGAGGCCCAGGCTGAGTGATTTCCAAAGGTCACAGACAGAGCCTGGGCTCGACAAGCGTTTCCTTCTGTCCGGTGATTGCAGGCTCACCCCATCGCTCGAGTAAAAGGTGAGTCGTACTGCCCAAAGCGTGCTGTCAAAATGCCGTTCACACATTTCCCACGTCACCTATTGTCTCAGCAGTTTCTGTGTCACAGGGTGAATGACAGTGCTTAGTTACACGCACTCATTGAAGCTGTAGTCTGTATAAATATGCAATCTGTATATACATACAGATCACATATATACACACACTTATGAAGACTGTATATATGAAATTGTTTGGTATGCACTTATTTTGCTTTAAACTCCTGAAGTTAAACATTATTGTGTAGCAATTTGTGTAAAGTGCACTGTGATTTCAAGAAAGCACAGTAAAGTCACAGGTCTTGTTATTCTTGCACTAAAAATGTGTTTACGTATATTAGCCAATGTATGTCTACTTTATTGCTCCTTATGACAAATTAAAGCAAATGGTATAAAATTGTATGTTTTTTTGTTTGTTTGTTTGGGTTGTTTCTTTTTAAGTGGACAACAGCACTATGTTTTTAAATGACAGGGTTTTTAAATAAAATGAAATCATTCTGTGTTCATTCCAATGTAATACATTTACCAATATCTTAAAATTGAATGTCATGTTGCTTTTTTTTCATATTTCATTAGAAATTGTCAGGTATGTGCCTGAGATTGTGTAGGAGTAAGGAGTAGCTAGAGGCTAACTGTAATCATATATTACTAGCCGTTTCTATATACACAGTATAAATACATATTAATTTTCTTTTCATTTTTGTACTTGATTTTTTTAGGTAAGATGTAATTAAATGTACTTTGATACTTCTGAAGTAATAAGATGTTGTTTGAAGATCAATTCTGCTTTCTTTAGTGCATTGACAATATTTTACAATATTTTAGTGCTTATTTATTTGTGCTCCAGTGTAATTATAATAAAAAGCAATAGTTTAAAATATTTGGCTGTTCATTTTCATTCGATGGTTTCATCTTAAAGCTGTGTTCTTCACTAGGGATTAGGCAGAGATTGCTTGGAAGGAAAGTCAAGTCATAGATGTGTATTTATAGAATTCCCTAGGCACATTCGTAATTGCATCATTTGTTGAGGGAAATCAGTGAATTGCTCTAATAGGTTAGTATTCGCAAGACATGCCTGGTTGCATCTAATGCCATGAGTGCCATCCTGCAGTAAATGCTCAGGATAAGATTTCTCTGAAGAGCATCCAGAAGTTTTTTCTTCAAGTACCTATCAGAGTATGGGACAGAGGATGGTCACATCAAAGACTCTTCTTTGGAGATCTCCCCATTTGTAGAATATCCACTAAGGGGAGAAGGACCCATCACACCCTCCATAAAGCTCTAAAAAACCTATCTGAAAGTCAGTGTAATTTTATGTGGATCCAGCCAGAAGCTTTACTCCTATCGGGATGTAAATCCCAGTCCTACCAGTGGACTTCCATGGGGCAGTGGGGGACAGGGCAGGAGCTGTGGAGGAAGGAGAGCACCTGTACAACCTTGCAAATGATACTGATCTTCTAGCACTGTATTTCTTTACATGGGTTTTGTTGATGTTTTGTAGACTGGATTCTGCAACTGAGACTCTCCCATCCTAAATTTCTGAGATGAGATTTTATAACATGAAGTTTCCAAGAGGAAGTAAGCAAATATTTAAAAAAGAACCCAGTCAGGAGCAGTAATGCTCTTTCTGTAGCACTGACACCAGTGCTACATTATTCGTGTTTGTATGTATCTGTATGCAGAACTGATCTAGTGGGACTCTTTTGGTTGTCTTCGGCAGGAGCTGGTTCTGAATCAGGTTGCAGATATCCAAAAAGTGCTTTCCAAGAGCTTTCCTGCTCCCGGACCCACATGCTTTCTCTGAGACACAGCCCCGCACTCTTCAGCAGCAACCCCACTGCTAATGCCTGTAAAACAGCTGAAGAGCTTCGCTACCTCCTTCTGCTCTTCTTCCTCTCTGCAGCCACTGCCATGGACGTTCAGAGTGACTCACCCTCCAAAGCAAACTGCGGCCTTTTGTCCTAGGCTTGGTATTTTACAGGGAAATCTTACAGGGATGACTAGAAATGAACAGAACAAGGTTTTGCGGGGATTTCTCCAAAGATCTCCAGACCTAAAAGCGGACAAAGGATTTTTTCTGTCAGTTTCAGAGTCATATTGTGGTCTGTTCTTTTCAGCGGCACAGTTCACAAAGTCCAGCCTCCTAGCTCCTTTCTAAAGACCTTCCAGCATGCCCCCCAACATCCGTGCCCTCCCCATGCCTTGCCTGACCACTGCTGGAGGCAGTGGCAACTGAACCAGAGAAGGAATGAAGGGGGAGGATTGCCAAATGCAGCAAGGAGCATAAATCTGGGGCAAAATCGGATTTTTTTTTCCTGTTTAGAATATGTGCATTGGCTTGCTTTGCCACTGCAGAAACACTTTCTATGTGCCACTGTTTCTTAAACAGAAGAGGTTTAAATTAAAAGGAGACAAGACCATAAAAAGCAATGGTTGAGTTTTACACTTGCATTTTCTCTAAGTTTATTTGAAAGTTGAAAGGTGTCTGCAGTGCTATATCTTGGGTCTTTGCTCCCTTTGCATTTTAAAAGCTGTCACAATAACACTGGCTGGAGTTACTGCTGTTTCTTTGCTGCAGTCATTCAGAGTGACCTTAGCTGGTGCCAGAGTGGCTGCGAAGCAATTAAAGCAGGCAGGGGCCTGTCTTGCTGGGGAACAAGTAACCTGCCCTGAGCAAAGCGGAGAAGTCGAGCAGTCGTTAGAGGAGCAATGGGCCAACATCCCTCAGATCTATGGCCAGAGCTGACAGAGCTGGCAAGGGAACTGCAGGAAACTAAATAAAATTTACAAAAACTAAAGACAACTGAAAAGAAACACTGCTCAAAGGCAAGACTGAACACATTTGGCATTTATTTTCTAAACCTGCCAACATCTCTTTTATGGTACAGTTTTGCCTTTAAAACAAAATTACATACCTGTCACCTATTAATTGAGATTTTTGGCACAATGATGGGTGATTGTTTTAGTGCTCTCCCCACCTGTGGCACATTCTCATCTTTCTTTGTCCTCTTCTCTCTTTCTGTCTCAATCATTTCTTTCATGGTGTGCTTTGGGAAATATATTTGTAGGTACCAGTGAGAGTTCCCCTCTCCTCTTTTGTTTCTTTTAATGTTGTACTCTGTTCTCAGCTGGCTCCATGCTCTCTAACCCTGCATGGAAATGTACAAAGAAAGCAGGAGCAGGAAGCATCATCAATTTCATTTTAAATAATAGCATTTATGGCTGCTGCTCTGAGTGTATATACAGCAAGTTTTATGAAGGGATTCAGATGTGCCTAAAAAGAGTGGATAAAACCTCGAGGCACTGAGAAGCTACATACTGGGCCATGGCTACTGGCATACTAACCAGTCAGCAGCAAAGCTAATGGCTAGGGTGGTGGTCGCATTTTTCCTGGGCTCTAACATCCTCACCCCAAAAGCAACTTTGGGTGGAGGAATAGAAAGAGTAGGCATTAGGGGAGAGGTTCTCTGTCTGCAGCTGGCAGGACATCAGCACAGGCTAGGAGGAAGTAAAATGAAGTATATTAAAACTAAGGACAACTTTTCCCATACACCTTCTGTCCCAGCTCTCACCTCTCTCTTGCGCCATGAGCAGCCCACAGCGGTGGCTCAGGAGCTCTGCCTACCTCTCCTAGCCCCGAGGAAGCTGGCAGAGGAGTCCAAGAACTTCACCTTCAAGCAAGGTACGGGTGTGAACCTGGCACCTTCCTGCACTGTGCCTGGTCCTGGGGTTGGAGGCAGCAAAATGGGTGACAAACCTGCCGGGAGCTCACCGCAGCCTCTGAGGAGCATTATAGGATATTGTGTAGGGCACATCAACGGGGATGACAGGAGACGATGGGATCTGGGAGAAGATGGGCTTCTGGGGTTGGGCTCCTCAGGGAGCTGGGTCGCTTTTCCTTCAGGGGGCCAGTCGTGGTACATGCACTTCTGGCACAACTGGGCCTTGTGCTCAGAGGCTTCACTTGATCCAAATCCAGCCATAACATGTGACTGGATCATTTTACCAGAATACATGATTTACTCTGAGATGCAGTTTGAATTTAGTAGAAATGTTTTCTAAATCCTTGAGAGAAACGTGAAATGTGTTGGATTAAACCACTTCACATTTATAGATGTACAGCTTTACAGATGTAACCAAAATAAAAATAACACTGCTGCCTCAAGGTTACATTAAACAAACAAACAAACAAATAAACAAGCAGGCATTTCATGAAGATGAAAGGCATGGGGTGGCCACCACAGAAGGGCCCCATCCCGAGGAGGACAGGGAAGCAGCTCGGGCTCCCAGGCTGACAGCCCCACGGTGAGGGACAGGCTCTCATGCCTTGACAAAGGCTGGGTCTCACCACCCAGGCTGAGGGAGTGTGGCAGTTGGAGTTAGGGAGTGAGAAATGGCTGGGAAAATGGCGGTAAATGGTAAACGTCAGGCTCCAGTGCAGGAAAGCCACTGAGGTGAGCCAGCAGCCAGAGCTCTGGTCGTCAGCCTGTGAGACAAGCAGGGGCACAGCTACCCCATGCTCAGGTGTGCTGAGCGGGCTTTGGGCTGACAAGATTCCTGTGGGTCATGCCTGGCATTTTGAGGAAGCGTCCCAAACTGCCTCCTGTGCTCTCGTTTCAGATAATGGCGGCGTTCTGCGTGTTTCCTGTGGGGACAGGCCCTGTGCTGGCTGAGGTGAAAGCAGGCAGAGCGCTGTGGCCATCTCAGAAACATCACCCCAGATGACAGGAGATCACAGGGGTGCAGTTCTCCAGCATGTGTGACACCCACCAAAAGGTAAACTCTGAAAAATTATTTGACGGCTGTGCCGTGTTCCCACAGAGCGGTGGTGCTCTGGGGAGGTGGGGGAGGCGCGCCCTGGCTGTCAGTGCAGGAGGGGAGCCTGCACTTCCTCAGCTACCACTCCTAATTGAATTTCTCTGGACCCTGTGCTCTATGACCTTATACTTTGTTTAGACATTAGCACCTCTGCAAAGTGGGTGTTAAATGGTGCTGTTATGGTTGGTAACGTTTTTATGTCCACTTGAAGAGTGTAAATGATTCTACAAGGTGCCAGGCAATGGAAAATCAGCTTTCCCTTGGTCTCCAGCTGGCTGGTGTAATTCAAAGTAACTCCTGTGGAATTCGGCTCCCATCAAAGAGCTCTTCGTAAATTCTTCAGGTTTTTGTTAGCTGTTCTTGTAAATACAACAACTGAATCTCTAGTGTAGAGGCATTCCCTTTCTGCTTGGCTTTTAGTCTCACCTGAGTTTCTGCTGTGTGGTCCATCCAAGAAGTCTGAACCCAACACTTTCTTTCCCCTGGCTCTTATCCTGTGTGTGAGAAAGGTTGTGATATAGTGACAGAAACTGCATATGCAATAACCCGACAGGAAAAATTCTCTATGGCAAGTGTTTGCCTGGCCGGACACTGCCTGGCTTGTCAGGCCATAAGGCAGTGAGCTCCAGCAGGGCTGGTGGCACTTTCCTACAGGTTGCTGTGGTGAGCTGGGCTGTGCTGGCACACACTGTGGCATTGGGAACAATGGGTTTGGGAAGCGGAGCCATTATAAGGTCTCCATGCAAAATTTTGTAGTGACTGATTTGCAGCAGGCTGTAAGGTTGTGTCCGCCCCAGTCTGTGCCATCACCCCCTGGATGCTGGTTTCTGGGCTAGGCAACAGCAGATGCTATTCTAGACTGACATGAAGATCAAGAGATTTCAGGACAATACAGATATGAGTCCTCTTTTGTGTATTTTTAAGCAGTGGAAGAAAGTCAAGCAGGAATAAAAAATAAAGACTGATTCAGAAGAATGAATGCACCAGGGGAAAACATTGCGTGCTCCTGCATACATTTCTGCTGTGCTGTTATAAGCATATGAACGGTGGGGATGTTGCTTCACTCTCTGAATTGTTCCAATTGAAATTTCCACACACACCATCTGTAAGCCTTTCCTGCTATATTCTGGCCGTTTTTCCCCTTGACCATTGTGACAGTATGTTTGGCCTAAGTTCTTAAAATTCACATAATCTAGTGGTACCACAAAAGAAGAGATGAAATAACCAAAATAACTTAAATCCAATGTGTTCAGGGTATTCAAGGCTACAAGCAATGCCTCAGTCAGGACCTGCCAAAGCACGACAAGGAGAGTGTGGTCAGCAGGGGAAAACCTGTGGTACTGTACACCGAGTCAAATGTTTGAAAATGAACATCTAGAAGGGTAATTAGGCATCTCCTAGACCCCGAATATCCTGTTTAGAGCATCTTGCAGCACTATTTTGGGTGTGCAGAATCACTCTGAGGAATGGAAAGCTGAAAGCTGGTGCATCTTTGAGTCTTTGAGGGAAAGCCCACCCAGACATCTCAAGGGAACACCAGATCAGGGGCTGCTCTGGCACTGTGTATGCCTTCGTGTGTGACCAGGGTATTGCTGTAAGCCCTTCAGAAACAGGTACTGCACATCGTTACCACAGATGATTCTAGAATGATTTTAACAACATGTGTCAGGGATTTAGTGCTATGGACTGAAAGGTACTAGGAATTTGACCAGTTACACGTGTTCTGCGTTGTACTGCTGGCATTTCATTTCTACTCGGAAGCTCTTTTATCACTTACGGCTATTTTTATGGCTATTTTTGTAGATACAGAGAAATGTACAAATCTCTAGTGTGCTGTCTGAATTAATACTTTGAACGTCTGTCTGAGAAATGCTGAGAACCCTTCATAATAACACTTTTTGAAATGAACTAAGTAACACTTCATGTATTTTTTTTTTTTTCCAAAAAAAATCAGATTCCTTACTTTCCATCTGGTTTGGGCATTCAAATACACGTGATATTTTGAGACTTGCTACCAAAAATAAATTTCACATTTTGACAAGTTTTAATCCAAGTTAGCATAATCTAAGCATAATCTCACCTTCAGGAACATAGGAGAGCAAATTTGAACTCAAGCTTTCTGTACTTCTGTAAGAAAGTGTTCTTAACTGCCTATTTCATTTCCATAGAGACACAACTGCTTTTGTTAACAGACTTCTACCACATGTAAATCACTGTTCTCCCCTCTCTCTGAGAAAGAATTAATACGTAGTACTTTTTGCTCAGGTTTTCCTTTCTCTATATGTCCACAAGATAAATGAATGCTCTGTGAAGTGACATTAGTGAGTCTTGGGGGAGGGAAGGGTTGTTTAGTGTCTTGGTATGGTGAAATATAGCTGTTACATGTTCTGCTAGTTCAAGGCGTGTCTTAGAAAACTTTTATACTGTTTCCATGACAAACTAATAGAAAATCAGGCAAAATGCTGACCTGGGATTTTTGCTTATGAGTAAGAGTCCTCTGTCCTTCAAATTGTATCTCTACTGAAGAGCACTTGATAATACAACAGAGAATAATTAATGTTACATTTCCTGCTGTGCTAGCTAAGAGGAATGCACTCTTAGATTTATTCTAGACAGAGATTATTTTATACCAGTTTGATTTATCTTTGGGTAGACTGTTATTGGCTGTCTGATACTGTCAAGGGTAAATCAAAGCCTTAGTGTGAGTCCAGTGTCAACCTGTCTCACTGTATTTCAGAGAACATTTTAAACTTTGGAGATCTCAGCCCTGAGTGTGCCCTTGCCTCCTTCCCCCCATTTCTAAATATAGTCCCATTTTTTATTATCCGCACCTTACAGATGGTTTACAGATTCCTGCTATTAGCTGGTTATTTTCTCTCTCTCTCTCTCTCTTTTTTTTTTTTTTTAATTATTTTTATTTTTATTTTAATGTCTTGTGATAAGCTTCTCTTCTCTTGAAACTCTCCTGTAAACCTCTGAATAAAGAAGACATTGGTTTGCCATGACAAAGAGGGGACGTACCACATATGTGCATATAGTACAAGAAAATGGTTACCAGATTCCAAGTGCCTCTGAAAAAGAATAATAAAATAAGGTCATCTGTTTTTTTGGCATTCATGTCTTTCACGTTAAGGTGTTATACTGTTTATGTTAGGACAGCTCCAACTCGAAATCCTAACAATGTAATTCACATTACCATAGATTTAGGCACTTAGGCATGTGAGTAACTTTATTCTGAGGAGTACAACATTGCCTTCGTAGGGGGAAAGAAGTGACAGTCACCACCTACTCTTGCAGAATCCAGCCAGCAGTATATACTTTAGTTTAACAAATTATAATTGTTTTAAAAAATAGTTTTCAGTGCCACATTTGTCATGTGTTATTTGATTGATACAGTTCTGCAAAGGATTGTGAAACTTTAAGATAGAGCCTTCTTTTAAAAACTCTTCTGGGGGGCATTAAGCTCTAGTCTAATTAATGCTTTAAATATTCTTTCCCATCAGTTTAATCTTCATCCATCGCTTTGCTGCCTTGTTACCTAATATTAACTGCTCATTGAAATTGATTGTTTCTGGTCTTTTCAAGCGTTGATTGTTCTTCCATGGCTGAACATTTTAAAATAACACCATTGATTTTTCTCACATTATCGCTCTCCTCATAACTCCTAACTAGAGAGTGTCATTGTGGCCTAAGAACACGTGGGGACAGTTACTAATGATAAATTCAGGATGAAGAATGTATGCTGAGTTCAATATTCATCCAAGCACCAGGATCTTAAACTAGTACTTTGGTTTATTTTCTTTAAAAAATAGTGGAAATATTTACCCACAACTATGTAATAGTGTGACACGGATCCTAGAATGTGTTGATTGGAACATCTTGAGTCTCCATAAGGTTCTTATTTACTGAATTTCCACAGTATGTTTCATGAGATCAGAGCAGGACTAGAGAATAGTTTCTGTCCTTCCTCCCTCTGCAACAAGGCCCTCGTACTAGCAGGTGTCATCTCTTGTACCAGGTGCCTCCTCTGTGCTCTTCTTCATCTCCAGTGACTTTTCCATGGTCATCTGTCTCTGACACAAGAGGCCTGGTGATTGCTGCACCCCACCATGACAAAAAATGCTTTGTGAGCATCAACAAATGGCAATGTCTTCTGTCATTTAGCACTTCATAAAAAATAAAGTATTCCATGTCTTCCTACCTCCTAGCTTACATAGTGATTTTCAAATCAAAGAGACATCTTTAGGGAAAAGAAAACAGAGAACGCCTGCATAGCTAAGTGGCGGCAGAAGAGTTTTCCTGCCATACTTCCTGAAGCAAGTGACTTTTTTGAAAGTACAGTCAGTTTACAGGGAGAGAGGTGCCTACAGCAGGCGGCTACGTGTGTACAATAGTTTGGCCACCGATGCCATCTCTCACACTGCTGAAAGCCCAGAGCACTCGCCATGTGCTCGGAGGCGCTGCCAGGCTTGCAGGGTGCTGGTGGCTGTGCAGAAAGGAGGCGTGCATCTGCTCCAGGCTGGCAGGACGAGCAGAAGAATGAAGGATTGCCAGGTGGGATAATTCATGCCATTAGTGGTCTGATATTACTGTATCACTCAGCCTTGGCTTTAAGGACGATGTTAATTGGATTGCTTTCCATTTTCATTGGGGAGAGGGGACAGTGTTAACAATGGAACGAAATACCACATGGCCAAGAAAAACTTGCATAGGTAATATAAATGTTAGGACATACCAGGAGGATAAGTGCACAGAACAGGAAGTACAGTTGACTAGAAAATTATTGCCAAAAAATTTGTCTAGTTATCCTTTTGTATTGATACCAAAACATAAGAAAATTCTGGTTTTGATTAAAAAAATATGAATCAATTCTTGGATGTTGAGGTGCCCTATGATTTTATTTCCAAGTAGCTGTTCTTGGAAGTAGCTATTAATAGTAGCTATTAAGTATTAATACTTAATAGTAGTAGTATTGATAATAGTAGTATTAATAATAATTAATAGTAGTATTAATAGTATTAATATTAATTATTAATAGTAGTATTAATAGTAGCTATTAAGTAGCTGTTCTACATTTATATAAAAATTTGAACATGTCAAAATCAACTTTTTGGTGCTGTTCATGAAGTTTAGGACCTGGGAGTAGGAAAGAGTAAAAACTTTGTTCCTTTTGGCAACAAGATTTAAAAACAAGTTTTAAAATGATTGTATGATCTGCAAAGAAAAGATAAAAAGTTGGAGTGGACCTGGTGACACGTTAACACTAGGTCAGCGGCCATGGTGTGGTCTTTCAGAAGAGCTGTCTGTGGGCATAGTGTCAGTCGAGATCATGAGTATTAAGAAAATGCCTCTGAAACAAGCCCTGAGACTTATGAAGAACAGTTGTTACGTGAAGAGCAAGCACACAAAATGAGGAGAGCCTAAAAACCCACGTGGAAACAAACAGTAAGTGTCATGGCCTATTCTGTCTTTCTACACAAGAGAGAGACAGGTCATCTTTGTCACAGTTGATTCAGTTTGCTGCTTTCACTGTATTGTTTCCATCATTCGACTCACAATGTTTTCATGAGTCTGGCGTGATGGTCCCTGAAGGCAGATGACTAACGCAGACATGTGACTGATCCAGAGATCATGCTTGTGATGATTATGAGAAGAATTTGGTCAGGGTCTTTGCCCAAATGGCAACTGAGAACTTTTGGGTAGATGAGACAGTGCACCCAAAAGAAATCAATACATTATAATTTCCCTGGGTTAGGAAGGTTAAAAATATTTTCAGGAAAAATATTAAAATAAA
This sequence comes from Nettapus auritus, assembly GCA_011076525.1. Taxonomy (NCBI): domain Eukaryota; kingdom Metazoa; phylum Chordata; class Aves; order Anseriformes; family Anatidae; genus Nettapus; species Nettapus auritus. Next base: position 3,997,165 of record CM021773.1, on the reverse strand, counting down.
TAAATAAATAAATAAATAATTCTTTCCTTATATGTTACAGATATTGAGTATTTTGTTGGTTTAATTCTGTAGGGGATTCTCACAAGTGCCTAATGAGGAATCAGGCAAGTGAGCGTATTAACTTAATAGCCGTACACCTGTAGGCCAGCCTTCTGTCCTTTCCTGAATAACTGACCTTGCATCTCACCTGGCAGCAACACTTTGCTGTCATTCCTGTCCTACTGCAACAGCCCTGGCTGTGTGTGTGGTGTGCGGTCATCAGCCCTGACCAGCAACACCTGGAGCCTCCAGCACCCACCTCACCTGCTGTGGGCCCAGGAGCTGCATTTAAACTCAGCCCAGGGGCCTTGCTCCCTTCCGAAGCAGCACGGAAGTGGGGCTGGTCTCCAGTTCTGCCGCAGCCCTGTCCTGCCTGGTGGCTGTGGGCTTGGCTGGCGAGCTGGGCTCCTGGCTGCTGCCATCTCAGCATCTTCAGCTTGGTGCTCCGTGGGCTGAACAGAAACATCTAAGCCGGGCTGAAACCAGGTAGGAGCAGAGTTAAAGCAGCATTTTCTAAGTGCTCAGGAGAGAGAAAATAAAGCACTGAAAAAATGGCGTTTGATCCAAAGTAAATAAATAAATAAATAAATTATGAATTATTTATGAATAAACTGGATGTGCTCTAGTGGAGGAAGTAAGAATTACAGGGAGGCAATAGATATTTACCAGTATCTTGAATAAAACAGTTAAATAACACTGGGAAAACAGCCAAAGATACTGTTATAATTTAAAGCCAATGCAAAGAAACTTGGTGTATTTAAAAAAAAAAAAAAAGGCAGCCATTAATTGAGTAAGTAGGAGAGTAATTCCAGGTACTCAGAGCACCTGCATCACCTACATGGATGCCTGGCACTTGTGAAACAGCTCTGAGGCTTATGGTATGCTGGACTCACCAAGGTATGCTGTAAATAGATATTTTTTTCCACATTGATAACAGCGTACTGTTTTGGGATAACTTTTCGCTCGGTTTGCTGCAGGGGATGACTGTTGGCAGCCACCGTGAGACATTCTCGTCCTTGGATCTTGGGCCCCAACTATGTACTTCTGAAGTCTGGATGTTTTGCTGTTAAAATGTTCCTCCCTAGCTTCGGAAAGTTGGAAATGGTCATGGGAGTTGCTGTTTTTTTGTAACAGCTCCTAAAATCGGTGTTGTTGTAGGGCTGTTCCGCAGTGAGCTAGCTGCTGGGGTTTATTGGTTGTCTGCAGGGCGCTGTCGGATGCAGAGAGAAACTGGGTGGTCACATAGGAAGGTGCACCAGGCCTGGTCTATAGTATTTCCTCGTATTTTCCTGCTGACCATGCAAATCTCTTGCCTTGCTTTATAAGCTTCTAATTTAAGTTTCACCAGCACGGGGTGCAGCAAGGTCTTTGGCCTTGAGCAGGGCCCCTGGCTGCCGCACGAGAAGTGGTGTGGTGGTGTGCAGCAAGGCAGCACGTGGGGGCTATGGGCAGGAACCCCAGCTCAGCCCCAGCTGCTCTGGTTGGGCTGACTTTGGGCAGGTTACTGAAGCAACTTGTGTCCCTGGGCTGCAAATATAAAATCAAATTCTTCGCGTGTTCGTGACAGCGGTAGCAGGAGAGGAATCTCACTCGATACTGCAGGCGTCATGCCAGGGGATGTGTGCGCACTGAGCCTAGAGCAGGGGTGGCAACGCACCCGTGTTGTCTGCGAGGTGCTGTGGTGGTCGTGGGAGGATGCTCGTGAAGCCTTGCACAGTAATCTTTGAAATACCCTGGATTTAATTTTGGTGTCAGGCTGCTTGTTTCTGCTGAGAACAGTTTACAGCGGAGATGTGTGTTTATAGAGAACTGTTAGGCTGCCCTTTAAAGTGTTTAAATAATATTGTATCAACATGGTGCAGACTGATATGTATCTTAGCAACTGTGTCACGTTCATGATGGGCTAAAAATCCAAACAGGAATCAAACAATCTGGAGCCTCAGAGCTTAGAAAGCTGAGAATAAGGAGAAAATTACAAGGTTATTCTGGGCCCAATGGATGCTCCCCTTCAGCTTCACACTGTGCTAATCATAGGTTAACAAGTATCTTGAAACTCTAATTAAAATGAAAGATATGTATACACATCTCCAGAAATGAATGCCATAAAGAAACTTTAGGACAAGACAAATATTGGAATACCAGAAGTACAACTGATGCTTGAAGGAAGGTTAAGTCTAAAATGAAAGAAAATGCACTTGCCTGCTTTCATGTGTTCTACTCATTTTCAGTCTGTTCTTAAGACTGGAATACTCTATATTTGAACACTGCATGTTTACCCCAAGTGCTTTTTGAGCAAGAATAGAGGTGCATCTCTGTCCCTGAGTGTTAACAAATGCATGCATGGTGTTACTGTGGTGTTACAAAGAGGTGCAGCACCGAGCTGTGCGGAAACCTGCTCCAGAGTGGTGTCTTCAGGCCTCTTGTTCTCAGGCAGGTTGAGTAGGTTGGAAATTGTCCCAGAGCCAGCAACAGCCACTTGGCATCACGTTTCAATTATCTACGCTTGCTTATTGTGTGACCATTTTGGATCCTTCCTGATCGTATGTATGAGCTGTCGTGTTTAATTTCAGGAGGCTGGGTTGGTACTGTCTGCAGCACCCGATACAGGTCTTCAATGACTCTTACACCAGGGAATGAAACTGCCTCCGTAAGGCACGTTTCAGCTTTCAAAAATGTCATGCAAGAGTTGTTCAGATTTCCCAGGTACTCATTTATACAGAGATCTATGACTCAACTAATGGCTTGTAAGAAGCTGATATTTAAAGGCATTATTAGTTAAGCCTGTTAAGTACCCCGAGGATGATTATAGGTCTGAGTTTCGAGCTGTCAGTACCTCATCAGAACTTTCACTCATCAGGTGTCTCTGCTGGAATACTTACAAGGCAGGATTGTGCTTGCTTTGTTCATCTTCCTTTCCAAGAACAGAAAACCACAAAGATTTCAGTGCTTCTGCTTGATTGCTACAGGAATGGTAAAAAGAAGTATGCAAAGAGTTGTGTATGAAGGTGACAAAGGATCACAAATCCATGAAGTAGCTTATTAACCAGGTGATACCATGTCTTAGCTCCAGACATCCAGAAGTGATTTCCAAATGAAGCATTTCTGCTGCGGCAGAGGATGCTGCACCTGTGCTGTAAGGGATGAGAAATGTAAAGACTGTTTGTAAAGTAAGAATTGGTACCACCAAAGGTGTAAACAGCTCAGAGTGAGGTATCACCTGCAGGAGGAACCCAGGCTCCCAGCCTTTTGAGGAATGTGAGTGAACGGTAAAGAAGCTTTCAATTGGAGTAGCTTTGTCCCTGAAAGCTTATGCCGAAGAATTTAGGTATCTATTCTTAGATGCTCCTGACCTAAGAATGAGAAGGCATTGGATCTGTCTGATTATATCCCCAAGGCCAGCAGGCACACTGCTTTCAGATTTTCTAGAGCAATACTTCCCTAAGGTCAGAGTGAGCTAACTATGGCAAGAATTTATTCTGATTTCTTCAAGAGGCTGCGAGTTCAGCTGAAAAGGGGAGGGTTTGAATGAAGATTTTGTGGCCACATGGAGAGTAGGAAGAAATACATGAATTCATTTGCATTTTTGCAAGGCTTCCTGGTTTAGAGTAGTCTTTGCAGAGGTGTTTGGCACAGGAAAACCATAGTTTTCTAGTAAAACATACAGTAAACTAGGAGTTGTTACAGCATTTGATTTTTTTGTTGTTGTTATTCAGCCAAATTTAATTGACGTAAAATTGCTGGTTTTTATTCTGCTCTGACTTTTCGGTAAAGCCAGGACAGGTGAATTTTCAAATGATGCAAAGCATAAAGTGCTGTTTATTATATAGTACTGGCTACATTGCAGAATAAGGGAAATACAACTGTATTTAACTGTGTTAAGATATTTTGCATTTGATGTTCCTTGCTCAGAGATTCGTAATTCATTATCTGCAATTAATGAATATTTTTGACTCGTTCTTTGAGCACGTTTATCTAGAGAAGTGACACTGATTTGTTTGTGTCATGGATCTTCTAAGGAATACATTCAATAGTTAAAAATTGCTGAAAGAAGACTTAAGAAAGAATGAAGTAATGTCCCAACCTGAAACTGATAGGACGTTTGTTTTAGGCATTAATGGTTCCAGACCTAGAGCTCCTGCATGAATCACTGCAGTAAGTACCTGGGAGCCTCAGCAGAGCATGGGCAGCCCCCTGAGGTTCCAGCAGGGCTTTGGGAGGAGGTGTGCTGTGTGAGAAGCAAGAGATTAAGGGATCAATTTGGGAACAAGAATGCAGCTACTAAAGTTAAAAGGGCCTCGAGCTCGATTCACTGCATGATGCTGCGGGGGCACAAGGGGGTTCTGTGGTTACGCTGCTTATTGTTCCATGTGAACCTCTAAAGAGTGGAGGTTCCATTTAATCATTAGTTACTTTGACCTTCCTGGTTCTTGTGTCATGTCTGAGGCTGGAAGTTTTACTGACCGTTTATGCTTGGTAACTGAATCTTCCGGCTGATGCCTTGAGCCTTTTCCAGGAAACACAACGGATGGCCTAGGCATATCTGTATGTTAAGACAGACAACATTTCACCTGATGAGGCTGAAGACTTCTCAAACCCCAATGGCTCCAGACAGGCACGTGAAATACCGGGGTATTGGGAGGAGCAGCAGAGATGGGAAAGAGCAGTGACTCCGAGAGTTGGACAGGAAGCTTATTTTTAAGTTATTCCTTTGGAAACAGTTCTTTATAAAAATAAAAATGAGGATCTAAATGGAAAGGCAATGTAATGATTTCTCAAGAGCTAATAACCTGTTCCTAACAGCATAAACAAAATTTAGTGAAACTGGTTTTATTGGGTGATAAAATCCCCCGGGTCTCTTAAATAAAATGCCCTTTTTGGTGAAATCAAATATTTTCTATGGGAAAGAAAGTATTTTCCCCTCAGGAAAACTTTGTCTGAAGAAAACGAAATTGAGTTCTTTGTCTCTGAATGTCTTTCTGTGAGATGAAGATGCCGAGTACCCTGCAGCCTCCCTGCCCCTTCAGCAGCCAGTCAAGGGAGGGAAAAATATACCTGGGTGCTCTGCTTCTCTATCATCCTAGACTGTTCCTGTGAAAGCACCAGGATTTTTTTCAGTAGACATCATGAAGAAAAAAAATTGTGATTCTCCCCAAATAATGCTTTTTAGAATCCCCTTTCTTCAGAGCAACCCCCCCAGTTCTGAGCTTTTACCTCCCTCCAGAGCAAGGGGGGGAAACATTCAAAACTTTCACTTTCTGCAGGAGTGGAGGACACCTTCCAGACAGTTCTGAGACGTTTGCTGGATACTTGTCCAATATAGCTGTTGTGTAAGGAGCGCCATGCCATGAGACGGAGCGTTGTGCCTGGTGGGGGTGAATGCCGCCATCTCAGTGGGCCTGCCCCAGGATCAAAGACATTACAGGCCTCGCAGGCAGCCTCCTTCGTCCTGAAATCTCCAGCTGGGTTTCACAAATATTATTGTGTTAAATTCTGAGAGCTGTCTACTGAGATTCCTTTTGTCAACCAGTTCAGATTTTTTTTCCACTGCTTATCTCTTTCTCTGGATTCTTTTTTTTTTTTAATCACATTTCTCTTTATGTAGCACCTACTTTTTTCCTATACAAACTTCCTTCTTGGGGAGCAGGGAAGGGGCATGACATGAATCTGTAGGATTCAATCCCATTTCCTCCTGATAACAGCATTTTAATCTTCCTCATACTGAAAAAGACTCCTTCCAAGATATGTCAGAAGAGAACTAGACAGTGAGACCAGTAGTCCTTCTGGCAAAGAAAATGAAATGGCACAGCTTGAATGCTTATGCCATGGATGATTAAAACAAGCGTGCACTGTCTTAATACTAAAAGTCTCTCCCTGGATGACAAGACAATATCAGTACAACTCTGTGATGTATGTATTTGTTCTCCTCGCAAACTATTGTGGTATAAGGGCCTTGGTGATTTTTTGCTCCTGTTGACTTGTTTCCTATTCTGGAATTAATGATGTTGATGATTCCCTTGAACTGATATTTACACAGTACTTTCCTATTGACAAACTAGTTCTTGGGCCACAAGTGGGAATAGATCAGCCTTTGGTTGATAAATTCAGAAATTGTCATATGTATTTGTCTGCTCGCGCTCCTGCTTGGCAGGTACATATTTACTTAAGCCTGCAAGCCTCCTCAATTTTAAATGATATTTTTTTTGGTGATTGCCTGTCAATTTCCTGAGCAGTATTTTTTAGCAGAATTTCCTAAAACAGTAAAGTTTTCCATCAGAAAAAAGTAACCACATTCACTTCTGACTGGGCTGATCGAGGGGGAAGAAAAACCCTAGTGCTGTTGGCAATCTTTTTGTTTGTAGATACTTACAGTGAGAGATTTGTAATAATCTGATACTTACGATGCGCTAAAGTAACTGAGGGCTTCAAAGAAATATTAATTCCTTCACCTCTTCTTTGAGGTGAGTGTAGGTCATGGTTCTGAACTAGCTTTTGTCTTACCTCTACAGTTACACGATTTGACACTTCAAGCCACTGGTCCTCAGTGGATTTGATTACATGAGAACCTGCTTGTTTACCTTTTCTAACTAGACTACTTAAAATTGCTTTTCATGTCCATTAATTTCTTTAGAATGACACTTTAAATTATATGACTGTTTTTCCTCCTAGACGTAGTTTAACATTCAGCTTCCATGTTTTGGTTTGTGTTCTATGTTGCAATGTTCTCATTTGTTTTGAAATTAGCTATGGTTACAATATTTGGCTTCAGCTTTTTTGAACGCTTTGGAGTAGAATAGTATTTAAATCAAAGATTAATCATGTTGAGTTCTGTCATTAGAGAGTTCCATCTGCTAAATTTAAAATTACTTTAGGTTGAGTAATTTAAAGTACTACCAGCAAGACATTTAAGCGTGGGCTTTCTTGAATTCTCTTGCTTGAAATCAGAACTCTTCTGCTTCCTTTATACTTGCTGTCAAATCACAGTACAATATTTACAAGAACACTTTGTCCAATTCCATTAGTCACAAAGATACAACCAGATGACATTCTACTTCTTTCAGCACCTGGAAAGCTTTTATTTAAATCTGACAAAATATATAATTTGTCATTCTGAGATATTTTACATCAAATACGCAACAACAGCATTTCTTCTGTCTTGTTGGTTATCACTTTGTCCATGCCTGGTGACTGGACAGGCTGTGCTTGAGTAATGGGAAGTATGTGCTAGTAACTTCTCTCGGTCTCTCATTAGCAACACTTGGCCTGATGCTTCAAAACAGATTACAATAGGAACACAGATCTCTCTAATTTCATGAAGACTGGGTATTGTGCTCATTTATATCTTTTATTCCTAGATGGTGGACAAAACTGTTGAAATGTTCACTCTGGAGAGCACTGCATGCACATAAGAAACCATGCTGAAGCTGGTGAGCCTCTTTGTAGAGGCAACAATTAGCTGTCATGATTAATGATTTCAAAAGTTAGCTCATGCTTGCGTACCTTGCAGGGTCTTATGTCCAAATGACGTTATTGGGTTTGTTTTGACTGTTTTTTTGTTGAGTGGTAGTTAGGCTGGGTGCTGCTGCCTAGCAGCAGAGTGGGTTTTGTATCAATTTTCTCTGAACCATCGAATTTGCATGAAGCAAATTTCTGTAAATCATGCTTATATATTTATTGGGAAAGATTTCCAAGTATTCTTGTAGAAATTGGAAAACTTCACCTTAAATTAAGTCTGAGCAATCAATGTCTCTTGTGAAATAATCTTCAATGGAAATTTTCAGGAAGGAGAAAATAGGTAGTACAGTATCTCCAGTTCTATAGTCAGCAAAGCAATTCATTTTTCATGTTATCCTTCTAATTTACTGTCCTAGAGTTGATTGAATTAACCAGCATGTTGGGAAATTAATTGAATATCTTGGGTCAGCAGGTGGTACTGATGAGATGCTAATCTTGCCCTGTCCTCCCTAGGTAGATACTACTGCAAATAGGCAGGTGAACTATTTGGAGCCATTCTGTTGCAAAGATATAGAAGAATATGGAAGAATAAGGCTTGAATTGCTTCTTTTGCTGGAACTACAAATAACTTGCAACTCTTTTCATTAAAGGGAAGCACCAGAGGTGATGTCACTTCCTTGAGAGTCACCCTGAGCTGTGAAGCCGTAGCAGCCCTCATTGTTAAATATAAGGTGAATTCCAAAACCAGTACCCCCAAATTGCTGTGTCACTGGCTTTCTATACCTTTTCGCATTTAGCCTTTTGAAAGTTTTTATAGTAGTTAGTTCCAGGACTGCCTATAATTACAGGTAGGAGACAACTGAATTTCTGGTCCCAAAAGCTGCTCTTCATTGGAAAATCTCAAGTCCAAACCCTTGAGAACCATGCCATATTTTCATTTTACCCTTTCCTTTCGTTTATCCTCTGTGTGACCATGAGGTGAATCTTTAGATGCTAAATTTCACCAAAGAAAAAAACCATGCCTTAGTTTTTTTTATGCAAAAAATCTGCTTTTTCAGGGGTTGATTAGTTATAAAAAGATGAAGAACCTTCATTCACCTTTTCATAATAACTTTCAGTATCTTATAATGGATTTTTTGCATCTAATTTAGAAACTAGCAATACAGTATTATATTACTCTGACCTAATACAAGAATCAGTCAAAATAAGTGTGTTACCACTGTGGAATTTAATCAATACAAATATATCTTCTGTTTTTATGCAAGAGCAAATGCCAGAACATGTATGGACATAAACTGAGGCAAGCTGCATGAGCTGAAGTGTGTATACTAAGAAAAAAGACAAAAGTTTAACAGCTTCAAAAAAAGTCAATACAAAAATAATCTATTATTCCCTTTCCTTAGGGTCATTGGGCTTTACAGAAACCATGAGGATCGTTCATTAGGACAGTGTTTTCGTTCCAATTGTTATATATCAACCCCAAAAACCGCTTGCAGTTACATGATAAATATTGCTCAGTGAAGAAGCACTGTAAGAAAAATGTGTAACCATGTAATGATTTTTAAACTAGTAATCAATTTTGTATGTCTTAAAGTGGACAGGCCTTTCTTGAGTTTTGTTCTTCTTAAAGGGGAATATAGTGCTTTAAAATGAATTAAATACACAGTGAACGTGGGCATGGTAAAATTACTTAGAGGAAAACAAAAGCATCAATCTGAACTGCTCCAATGTGCTGCAGTGTGATTCCAGGCTCACTGGGGAAGTTAACTAGAGTGTGAGCTTTGCTTGGGTTTGTGGTTCTGTCACTCCAGATCATCCCAGGTTTCATGAGTGAAAGCTGTTATCTGTTGAAAGACCATTTGTAAATAAGCATGGATTACAACAAGTTTTGGTGGTTTTGCTGTCACTGTTGCACATACCTTGTTTCGGTAATTGCTGCTTTGAATTTTTTAAGCAATGAGGAGGTAGGAGGCAAGCTGGCTGTGTGCACACCTGCTACATGCGGAAGGCATGTGTGGGATCAGCTGGCATGTGGAAACCCCTTCCTGCCTTTGGGAGTAACAAGCAGAATTTCCAATGTTAGGTTGAGTATTGAAAAACTTGCGTTAGGTCTGACTAAGGAGCCTCTCATCTTAGGAAGCAGAAGCTGTAAGAAGGGAACGGCTGAGGGAACAAACCTCACTCCAAGATTTAATCACTCATATTCTAGGAGATTTTTGGCTCTTCCAACAAGTTTGTCAGAAGCAAATGTGAATTTGGGTAAGTTAGAATAAAGGAGTTATTAGGAATTGATTGGATTTATGTCCACAAGACTGAAATAAGTGACAATTGTAGTTTGAGCTTATAATCAGTCAATCTTGGAGCATATTGTCTTGATTTAAAAGAAATACTTTAAGTCATTTCCAGAGGTTTCAATATAAAAATCAAACTTATGCTAAGTATAAAGTTTTTTTTGTTAGTCCAAAATATGCTCAAAACATCTTCTTGCAAGCACTGACTGTTAATAGTTCAGTGCTAGATCATGAGTCCATGTTTTGTCAAAGCAATTTCCAGTAGTGAACTTAATGCCAGCCCCAGTTTCTGGAATGGAAGCACAGGAGAATATTTGTAAATAAATTACCCTTAACCTCCATTAAGCACTTTGTAAATTAAGTCCCAGGTTCACAAGGTTATTTAAAAGCAGACCTCATATGTAGTTGCCTAATTCTCTGAGGGAGATTGAAACAAATGTGAGTTAAGTGCTGATAGGGAGTTCTGGAACTGGGCCTAAGTGAAAAAGGCTTAGCTTAATTTGCCTTAGGTCTACCTTTCTCTATCCCATATTAATAACAAGGTTAAGTGTTCAGACATGGAAATTTGGCACTCCACTGTTCACTACTGAAGTTCACTTCTGACCAACAAAGGAAAATGCAAGTCGTGCTGTTATTGGGACTGTTTGTGTGTTTATAAAGTGTAAAACTTAAATTTAAATTATTTTGCTTTTCAAGCATGATCATGCAAGGTACTTGATGGGTCGCAGGAGAGTTTGCTTCCTCTGTTTGTTTCTTCTGGACCATTGTAAGTCTTAAAGCCCATTAAATTGGGGTATAACCGGGAATAATAATAACTGATCTGAATCAAATGAGAGTGGTGAAAATGAGATGTGCAAGTTAATTTCCTTTTAAAAGTTTTGTTGTGGTTAATGGAAAATAGGGGGACACTTTCTAGTTTTAATTTCATGATCTTCAGCAATTGGTGGCCTGACAAACAGAATTTTACTTAGTTGTTGAAACAGCAGCAATACCTTGACCCCAGCCATCCAAAAATGGTCAGAAAATTTCCTTATAGGGCAGGAAAAGGTTCCTTGACCTGGAAATGTCTCCAGGCAGGCAAACACCTGTGTCACTTCTATGCTGCACTTTGCTTTTCAGCTTATGGAAAGCTGGAGTGCAACCATCCCTCAGCAGCAGAATAACTTTATTCAAAGGCTAAAGAGTTCTTAGCTGATCCAATTTGGTACATATATATGATTGTGATACGTGTTCATGTAAAGGGGGTGAATAAATGCCTTCATTTACCCTTTTTGCAGTTTTGCTGTGTCTGTTCTCCAATAGTGGAACTACAAAACCAGTCTCTTTCTGGGAAACAGTATCATTATACCTGTTGGCTTCAGCTTCTGGAATATTCATTTTCCTGTAAATTAAATTTCAGGATAGATTTGATTGCAGTTAAATTTGATAGAAGCTGAGTAAAGACAATGGATAAACTATGAGTATAGCCAAAGCAAGCTAAAGCAACCAAGCTCTGCCTTGGATGCCTTCCACAGATTGCTTTCCATTGTATTAGTACTGTTTGATCCGAGAGTGCAAATTAATTTCTGAGCTCTAGAGGTTAGTTAGGTACCAATATTATTCTGGCATAATATCAGGAAAATAATCAACACCTTAGTTCTTATATCTTTTTAGTAGATTTTTTCCTTGGTTTGAGATAGAAACTATGGCAGGTGGGTTTTGTTGCTTACCTACAGCTCTGATTTTTTGCATGTTTATTTACCACCTGAAGCTCAATGTGAACAAGTCAGTAGGTTTTTCCCTGACAAATCTACATTATAGATAACTATTGAGTTCCTTAGGGACTAAGTGAATGTTTCTTCTTTTGCTGCCCTTATCTTCTATTAAGATTACTTTTTTTTTTTTTTTCTATTATAAGCTACTATTCTTGTTTGTGCTGTTAATAATAAGTTTTGAGAGTTACTGGAGGGGAAGGAAAGTTGGGGACCTAGCATTGAGCTAAATGAGTCTAAACATTTCTAAACACGTAACGTGTAAGATACTGGCAACTTTAGTTTTAATCGCCTTACATTCACAGAATACTTCTCAAATTTAAAAAGGTGCTAACTAAAAATGCAGCATGACAGGAATTTCACAGCTGCATTGTGCACTCAAATTAGGGACAAATAGGGTTTTGTCTAACTTTACATGTGCCGATTATTGTCATGATCATACAGTGTTGCAATCTAAAGATTATATTTAGTATTGCAGTCACATTATGGGCTCACCTCTGACAACGTAAACATCTATCTAGGAAACACTTGTATCTTTTTATCTAGCTTTTTCTTATTTCCCATTGAATAGTCTGAAACTTTTCAACATTTTGTGAAAAGCCTGAGGGTGACAGAGGCAAGGTCAGTTGTCTGGCAGTGAAGACATTCCCTCACACCTCATACTCCCCAACTCTGTTTTTGGTCTACCCTTGCATCATGGACCTGAGAAATTTCAGACAACATTGTTGCAATCACCCATGCATTTCAGGAAGGTGGTATTAAAACATATTGAGGAACCATCTTTCGGAATTGGGAGTATTGCATATGGTATCTGCCACTGTAACTGCAGCATTTGCGGAAGTTTGCCACAATGTCCAACATAGCCACAATTTCTGCCTGCAATTGGAAAAGAAGATACTTGTGGTTAATTTTTGGTAACAGTTTACATATGATAGTTTTTGCTTTCTTTCACTTTTTATTCTGTCAAAGGATACATGGGCTTATGTTGATAAAGCTTGGGCTTTGTTCAGAGACGTTTAAGGCATTGCCAGTACTCTGGGCCAGGTCTTCATGGTTATCTTTTCTCTTGTATAGCTTAAGTGAAAGTCATGGGGTTTAAAAAAAAAAAAAAAGCTTTATGTTGCTACTGCACTGTTTTGGTCCAGAGAAAGCTGCTGTGTTTAAACTGTTTAAAACCCTGGCCATGATGTTGCTTCACTGCTTCTCCAGCACAGGGTTGTGGGATTGTTTCCTTCGCTGCAGCTGCATGCGTGTTAACTGCCAGGAGTCTCCTGGAGAGAGCCTACTTCCCCCAGCTTCCAGCAACTTTACTCAGCCATGAGAAGTCTACCTGTACCTACTGTGAGATCTAGCTATGCGGGGAGAACCATTAAAGAAAGCTGGCTACTTTTACACAGGCTGTACCCAGCTGTCTTTCACTGCCCACAGCCAGGTAGGAAGTCACATAAAACCAGTGAAAACAAGATGAAACAAGATGCCCAAGTGAAATGAAACAGACACAGGGTAGGCCTTGCGTAGTACAGAATACACCTTTCTGCTGTGCTATCTTTGGGGGCTGCAGTAAATATGTTTATTATGGTGTCTTTGTACTGTCTGAAATCACAGTCTGTTGAATTACGTCTCTGATCATTTAAGATTATATATCTGAATTTATACTTCCAGTAAGATCTGTTATTACTCAGGGAATGAAAGCCCAAGAACAGTTTTTTCATAGGATTGCTTTAAATATTTGGTTTTTGATGTGGTTCTTTCCTTTTGCCTGACTAATCTCACCAACAATTTAGTATCTTTTCCCATGATAAACCAACTGTGCCAAATAGTAAATAAGATGGATGCTGAGTTTTGGGATAAAACATGAAAGTTCAACACATTCAGGGACTTCTAAAGTTTCTATTGCCATGGAGGGAGAAATTGCTATTCATGAGAAAGAATCGGGGTCTTAATTCATGGGTGGCACATGCGATGGAAACCCAGCATGTCTCCAGGGGGATACTTGCCACATCTTTAGTGTTCAAAGCGTGTATATTTATAGCATGTGATGACAGAAGCCGGGGAATAATGGTCTGCTGGGTTTGCAGACCAGCATGGGATACCCATGCAGTATTGGCAAGCAGAAGTGGAGGACAATGGAAAGTGATCTTGTTTTAGTGAGCTTATTTGGCAGGCTCCCTTCTCTCCATCCCACTACATGCTCTCAGTCAACCTTGTCTCAGTCTCTCATTTCTCCCAGTCCTGGTTCTCTTACATTCTTTTTTTCTTTGCTTCAAACTAATCAGTCAAATGGATGATCTGCTGTAGAGAGATCTCATCTCTCAGTGAGAGCCTACACGTGGAAGAGGAGATGTGCAGGAAGCAGTCTGTTTTCTAGAGTACTCTCTGGCCAAGATCTGATAGAGGTTAACAACTACAGAAATAAGCTTTGCATTCACTCTTACTTTGTTTAGACACTTTTCTTTCATTTTCTTGGCTAGTGCCTTCCACAGAACTTCCTGTATGCTTGCAAGCTGTGGATACACAGCCTGCTTCTGTGGGAGGCTCTGCAGGAGCTAAGCATGTCCAATCGCTCTCCAAACACTGTGGTGGGAGCAGCCTTTCTGAAGGATAAGTTAACTGTGGCAGACTAGAATGACTCAGCCATAGTTCTAACCACTAAGGATCATGTAGCAACATATTTTCAGACAAAAATGCCAAGAGTAAACCAGATGAGTTCTCAAACCACACGGCAGAATGAAAGTGGTGGTTATGATACAAGCTGTTTTATCACCCTAGCAATTTTCCAGTGGTCTTGACTATAATTTTAGTAAATCCAGATGTAGCGTTTAGTTAAAAAAAAAAAAAAAAGTTTGGAGTTGGTTTGGGGTTTTTGGTTTGGCTTTTTAGTTTGGGATTTAATTGAATGAGTTTTCATATTCTGTAAAAGGTCAGAGATGAATGGGAAGGGTTGAAGCATTTCTCAGCGAGCTCTACCTGTCTCTTTAAAAACTGTATTTTGTTCCCACTTTGGCCTGACGTTTGCAATTTATCTGTAACAATCTGTATCTTGTGGTCTAAATCAGCCTTACTCCAGCAGAGAAAGAGAGGCTTGGCAGCTTTGAACTAGAGACATAAAAAGTAGCAAGGTTGTTCTTTTATAATCCCATAGCATACTTTTTACAAGTCTTCTCTCTAATTGTGGTGAACATGATGGCCACCCTCCCTTCAAAGTCCTCTTACAGGGAGCACATCTTTTTATTTCTGGCTGGCAAATGAGAGGGATGGCCTGGCACAGGCAACGCTGCTGGAACTCAGCTGCCCCTGCCAGCAGTGGCTCCCAGATGCTTGTAAGATCATTTCTGAAACCGTGATAGTCTAAGAGGGCGGCAGGATCTGTGGGAAGAAGAAATAGTTTTTATTAGATTGATATTCTTGGAAAAAGTCAGGCTTTCAGGCACTCAGCCTGTCTTCAGGTCTGAAATTGGCTTCTTTTCTGCATAGCCAGCCCTGGGCTGAGAGGCTGAGTGCCTGCAAACTACTCAGCTTTTTTTTTTTTTATCTTCCAGTTGTAATGAAGGCTGGTACCTCTCCCTGCAAATGCTGACTTGACTATCAGATAGTACTGAGACTTCAGTGGGTGGCAGAACCTAAACTAGTCTGCATTACTTCATCACAAACCTGAGGTGGAACAAGTCGAGGGTGACTGGAATGGGTGTGTGAGTTTCTGTCCACCTGAACAAGTCCAGGGCTTAGTTCTCCCTTTGTTTTGCCTGTAGCAGTGACCCTGTAGGGAGACAGCAATTGAAATTCAAATAACAAAGACAATACCAAGAGGTTGGCTAACACGATGTTTTCCTCAGCTGCTTGTGCACTTCTTACACAAATATTTTCTTCCTCTTGACATTGGGCACTGTTTCACAGCAGGTCCCTTAGTAGATCCCTTGCCCAATTATACTGTAGCTGAATGATAAAGTTGTTGCAGGTGTGACTCCAACATCTTCCTCTTAAAGGTCCGGATAGTTCCATCAACACTTTCTAGAAACAACAGCATACATATTGCCATGACTTTTTAAATTCTGCATAGGAATACATGAATATCAAAACCAAAGCGTACTTAACAATATGGATCCATTGTTCTGTTTTTCTCATGTTTTTCTGAACAGCTGAATACAATGAAGTTCATTTTTATTGCTAATGTCTTGAATTTGGCTCTGCAGAAACCTTGTAGTGGCACCTGCCAGGTGTCTGTGCTCATGGGCAGCCTGGCCAGCTGCTCCTCACCCTGGTATGTGACTCTTAGAAGGTGAGAAAGAAGTTTCCTGGAAGGTATTAGTTTCCTGGGGTCTTGTTTGTGCCTGCTAAAAGGCTTCTTGCTAATTACTGAGTGAGTCATGCAATCCTATTGAATTACGGTATATGCACCTGTAAAATGCTCTGCCAGATAAAACAGATTTTCTCAGGTATATCTGGATGTTTCGGTGTCAAAGACAGCTTTGTTTGGGATGGGGTGAAAAGTTTTACTTCATGTGCAACATCCAAGTGCACCCACAACTGCCAGATTAACCACCCCCAGGTGCGATAAATGTGCCAGCCGGAGCACCTGGGCCTCTCTTGGAGCTGGTGTCGTTTTGGGCCATGAGGCTCAGCTGTCCTGGGAGCTTCACCTTCCTGCTGCCATGTCTGGGGCTGGAAAGCTGTGAGCAGCACGAAGCTGGGTTTGGCTCTGTGATGTGCAGCCTCTGGGTGCCTTGGAGGTGAGGGGTCTTGGGGAAGGGGTGCAGTGTTACTTTGTGGTGCTACCGAGGTGTTTCTCTCTGGTGTAGTAAGTTAAAAATCCCCTAGGAGCTGAGCTAAGTGCTTGCTTAATGCTGGGGTCTTCCAAGGATGTCCTGTCCTGGCTTGAAAAAACCTGGGGACCAAGTGAGAAAACTACTCAAGGTTAGCACTAATACTAAAGAATTAGGATAAAAATCTAAGCTTTGAGATGAATCACCTATGGCACTGAACAAGTGAGATGTCTGAAAGGGCCTGTTTGTGTGTGGCTGCTTTATCAGTTGTTCCCAGGGAGCTGGGGTTCACATGGAAATCGTGGGGTCCTTCCTCCTGTAACAGACCCCCTGATGGGAGGCAGAATGGTGAGGAACAAAGGTGGGCTAGCTCCAGAGCAGGCTCAATGGCCACTTGCAGGCTTTGGAAGCTGTGGCGGCTCTGCTAACGCAGCTCTCCTTTCCCCTTTAGGGAGGGCGGTGGATGTGGACTGAGAAGCAAGTTGTTTTTTCCAGAGCAAAGGAGACTTGCAATGAAGTACCTGGAAACTGGGTGAAGGTAACTCAGGTCCTTTTATGTGGCTCATTTCAGACACTTAAGATTGTTATCTAAAAAGTCAATTATTATATATAAATGTGCTTGTATTTAACATTCATTGGGAGCAATATGTGGTTGTCCTTTTGATGTCTTTTTTTTTTTCTCAGAATATCAGTGGTATATGAACTCTAAAAGGAAAACAGTTTTCATCACTATTGCCTGAACTTCTTAGAGTGATGCTATTTTTAATTGCAGCTTTGAGACAAATTGTACCTCTATCTTATGTTGGTTTAGTCCCTTCCATAATTGATTCAAAATGCAAAGGACTTTGAAACAATGTTTTCAGTTAGGGTGTGTCCATTTAACAATATCTATCATGGATAGGAAATTCATGAAATTCATGTGCTTGAATGTAATAAAAAAAAACAGTGGGGGGAAAAACACTTGCTCTGTGAAGTATTCTGATAGTCCTTCAAAAATAAGAGCTGCTTTAAAATGTAAGCTTTTACTGTTAACAGGAATAAGCTCTGAAAAGTAAGGTCTCTACCTTGAACCTTCATTATTTAACCCTGTGAGTCTAACACAGTGATTTAGAAAAGTTGTAATTCACTTTAACTACATCAAATATGATTACTAATGCTAGAGCTGTTTATACCACACCAGTGATCTCAAAACTGTGTGGGCTCTTCCATGGCTACTTTCATCAAGACTTAATCTGTGATTTATAACTTGTAGTAACGAGTCAGACTTTTGGTGGTTTCCATGTTGCATCTGGAGGAAGTGTTACTTTGTGAGCTAAAGCCATAGTTATTTACCCTGTGAATAAATCCTAAAAGTGGCTGGGTCATTTTATCTGGTTTAGTGTCTGACTGGACACACCTAGCTACTTCCATGTAGCTTCTCACAGTACATGTTAATGAGGCAAGCTTTCTTGTTCAAAAGAAATTTTACAGAAACTTGAAATATTTTGTCAAAATTTTTTTCTGGTTCTTGCTTTATACAAAAACTTAATGTTTTAAGCTTATAGAGGTTCTTACGATTTCCCTACAAGTCTTATAAGTAACAAATTTTCTTCAATATCACTGCTTCATGTAATTTTTGAATCTAGTTTTAAACTTGAGGTTGAATTAATTAAGCACAGCTATTTCTATGCTGACCTCCTCAGTAACTCTGACTGTCTGTTCTCCTGGAGACAGGTGTGAAAGACTGGGTTTAACTTCCTTCGTACTGATCCTGTATTCTTTGACCTAGATGGCACTGCTGAAACTGTTTCAGAGAGGTAGAGGCACCTGCCACAGCAGCTAGAGCAGGCCTTTTTCCCGTGTTTCCCAGTCCCCTGTACACAGACACTCCTTAGCAGAAGGCCAAAATCTTCTGCAATAATTGTGCAATGCATTAAATATGAAGAAATGCCTTGTCATCTCTAGTGCCTGAGGCATGGGGTTCATTAAATATATCTTCCTTCACAGTGTGCCTGGCTTCTAATTGTTAATACTGGTAATTAAGTCACCCAGATTTTTAATGACAGTCTTGAACTTAACTGCCCTGGATCTCGATCTTGTATTATTTCTGTCATAAAGGATCAGAAATCCCCTACCCTCATTTTCTCTAGTATTTTTCTTATCAATAAAGCAACCAACTTAAGTGGCCTTAAATTTTGAATGTTTTTATATTAAGGCTGTAAAGTAGGTAATAACATGCCCAAATGTTGTCATGATTATTTTAAGATCTTGGGTTGAATTGCTCTCTACTTGTGTGAAACTAGCATCTCCTGTGTCTGTGAGGTGAAGTGATATCCATGTGCAACTGACTTCGGGAGAAGCCACGGAGCCCAATGTGCTGTAGCTCAATATAGTAATTGATTTCGCCTAGGGAGAGAACATGTGCACTGGTCAAAGAAACTTTTTTTTTTTTAAAAAGAAAAATGGAGTCAGCCAGAGTAGATACATATGTATGAGTACACATGCACGTGTATGTAGACAGCTCAGAAATCAGTGAGGTCCCCAGAGAATCAGAGAAGAAATAGAAAAGCAGGGTACACATGGGGATCTGAGAAGTGATTGCTTTGTGCAGTTTCTTGGGAGACATCTTGACATAGAAACTCGCTCAAGCTAAGGGGTGGGTTAATAGGTGCTGTTTGGAGTGATTGCTTCCCGTGTATAAATTTTCAGAAGTTTAGGGGATTATACTGCCATTTCTAAAGAGCACCAAGTAGAACTAAATACTTGTTTGCATTTATTTTCCAACAATACAGACCTTACTGGAAAACATCTTTCCTGTCAAAACTGACTTTTTAAGTATGGGTGAAAAATGTCAAAAGTTTGTGGTTTTGTTGTTAAGGAGATTTTTTTTTTTTTTAGGGTTCTGGGAACTGAAATGCAGCCTAAAGCTAAAAATGACACGCCCAAAGATGAAGTTTAGATAAAATCAGGCATTCTAAAAATACTTGAACTTGGTCTAGCTTCTTTTAAGTAAGGGGTAGTTATAAGAAATTCTTGTTTGATAAAACTGAATCCAGACTTCAGTCATGTCCAACATTAGAGTGGTGGAAGCATCATTGAATCCCTATGAGGAAAAAATACAAACTTTTCTGTATGGGCTTGTGGCAGAATCTATGAATTATATTGATCCCAGGGGGGTAAAAATCAAGCTTCACAGTAGATGGAGGCTGTAGTAAAGCCACAGCTATTAAAGCTGCATTCTTTTAAATCTGTGATGTTATTTCTCATTCTGTCAGTGGGAATTACATACCAAGATGTCTGTGCTTTAATTGTTTTTAAATTTTCTAATTACTTTATTGTTATAAAGCTACTGTATTTAAGCAATTAGTTCTAATGTGTGAAGACAAGTTCATGGGGATTTGTTCACTGAGCACGAACATCGATAGGTCAGGAAATGTTCTTGGAGGTGCAGAATTGACGTTGTCCCTTTTGGTGTGAAATCTCACAAAGCATACATCAAAACACAAAAAATGGCAGAAACACACAATTTTAGAGTACACGGAAATGCTGTGCCTTGACAAATTTCCACTTGGTCTATTAATTTCTCTGGGTGAAGGTTAAGAGCTGACAGAAGTCAAGTGTTGTAGGGGAAAAATAGCTCTTACATTCAGCAGGAAAAGACACAAATCCCATGACAAAAAGTGAAATTATGTAAATTCAGACTAGAAACAAGGGAGTCTCTTATTAGCAAGGATAATTATGACTGGAGCAACTTCCCTAGACATGTGGCAGTTTCTTCAACACAGTATTCAAGCTATGACTGAATATCTCTTTAAAAGATGCTATAACTCAAACACAAATTATCAGCTATCTGTCTTAGATAAATATCCCTACTGAGCTTGAGTTTTATGTATTTGCTTTCTGGATCAGGTAAACAAAAGCACATATGTGCATTTGAATAACATAGCACTTAGAGAAACTTGGTCCTGTGGATTTTCTGAACTCCTCTGTTACATTGCTCACAGTTCCATGGAACAGTAATGGTAGGAAAATCTGTTATTATCAGCCTCATTTCCTTAATTCCACTGAAGTATGTAGTGAAATCCTAGTCAGGTTACGGCAGTATTTGTGGCTATCTGCTAAACTGCTGCAGGATAATGAAATCTGAAGGACAGCTTATGATATCAATAAAAACAACAGATGTTATGTGTGGGCAAATGTAATGAATTACCTGACAGTTACAATTGATTGTTAGTGTAATGGCCCCAATTTGCAGATAGTAAGCATCTTTATGCATTATCCATTATTAAACTGAAATCAATTGGACTATTCAGCCTGTAGGAACTTGAGACTTGTTTGTCTAATTAAAAGACCAGACCTTGAATCAGCTTGTTCAGATTTGCATCCCCTTGCTGTGTTTAACAGCCTATCTCCTCAGATTCCCAACACTCATACAAAAAATTCTAGCATGGGGATTAGTGGTGGTGATGCTTCTGAAGTCAGGGCTCAGCTGTATTTGTTATATTGCGAACTGGGAGCTCAAGGAATGCTGCCTCTAATCCATGTTAAAGCAACAGATTTCACCAGCTAAAGATAGAGGTCTCTTTAGTGAAAGAGTTGTTGGCCTTGAGTGTGACTTTCTTTAAAATAAGAATCTCGAAGGACATCATGTTCTCGTCAAGGTCAAACTGACATGAGCAAAAAAAGGCTAGATGAGTTACAGAAAAATCTATTGTGCTCTCTGTACAGACTCCTTAAAGGAGCATGCCAGGTTTGACATCATGGAATTCAAAACAAAATCTGACTCTTATTAACTGTAATTAAAATGTTATTTGTGTCAGCTAAGTACATAATGCCCCTAAAAGATTTTTATCTTGGGATCTGCTGAGGTTGAGCTGTCTCTACAGCAAAACCTGAGACTGTATTTCAGAATTCATTAGATCACACTGAAAAACCTGTTAAATCCCATTAACCCAACACATCTTAATTGTCAAATTCCCCTTAAAATAGGTATTTATTTCTCTGAAATTATTGTAGCCTATCCAGTTGGAGTAATTCTAATTTGTGAAGAGCTTAATTCTCCATTTGGTAGCTTAATGTAGCATGGCCATGCAGGCTACAGAGCAGTCTTGTTTTTTCCTCTAGGGGTGCACTTCAGCTTCCCACAAAAACTGCTGTGGCCCCAGCTGTCCCTCCTCAAGGTAGCATTAATGAATGCTCCGGACCCCAGGGGGATCAAGCAGGGACAGTTTTCAGGGCATGGCTGGGGGAAACATGTAGTTAGAGGTGGGCAGAGCCTGCTCTATGGCTCAAGGATTGCCCTGGCTGCTGGGCATCTGCACAGCCTGGGGGGGGTCCCTGCCAATGCTCTCATTGTGTTCAGGTGGCATTTCTGGGTGATGGTGAGAAGTAGGGAGAAACCTGGATGGCCAGCAATAACACTGCAGGTGGGATGAGGTGCCCTAGTGCATTTGTGTGGGTGCTCAGGGTGTCTGAGCTGTTCTTTCCTTGAGCGCTGCAGGTGTGGGTAGCTTCTGACATGGTTCTCAGTGTTTCAGTTACCTGAGCAAGGGAACACTTTCTTTAGTACTGAGTAAATCCTGATTCTGCAGGCTGATCTGTAATGTGGAGCCCATCCCAAAGCTGAGAACAATTTATATCTGTGTAGGGCCAATTTGAAGTGTTTCTAGCATGCTTGAATGTCAAGAGCAATTGTGAAATTTTCTGTAATTGGAAAGCCCTAACTCCATTGCTAGATGGTGTTCAAACCTTCTTGAAAAGCTTAGGAAGAGCAATTCCTGCAGCAATGTTAGAACATTGGCACAGTGTATTCTTGGACAGGGCTGTGGTGTGCTCTTCTGTTTTGTGATGAAATGTGGCATTTTAGAATGGAGACACTGCTGCAGAATTTCCTGATTAACTCTCATCTCTGAACCATGCAGTGAGAACCTGATCACGGCTTGTGGCAGTGCTCAAATGCATAGTTTTGGCATGCTGTAGTTGTAGATGCAAATAGTTCCACAATAAAACTACTCTTTTTGAGAGCCCTTTTGCTGTAGCAAGGAAATGATCAGTAAGTCTCAAGACACTAAGAATTGCAGCCAAATGCTTCTTAAAGTACTCTTTTTTTTTTTTTTTTTTTTTTTTAGTTAAAACTTTCGTAATGCTCAGTCTCTTTATTCTCTTAAAATTCTGGTCAAGCACTACAAAGAAATGTAAAAACTTAACGTGGTTTTGCTATCTTTTTGTGTCACTGAAATATTTACCTGCAGATATGAACAAGTGTTCAGAAATGCAAAGGAGATTGAGGCAAAGCGTCCTTGTGGAGCCTGAGCTAAACAGAATGACATTTGGCATAAACAAGCTATTTCAGGAAAAAGCAGTTTTCAGCCTTTTTTAATAACTTCTATTAAACTCACAGATGAAGAAAAAACTTCACATGGTATATAATAACTTAGAGATTGTATCACAAGTGTATTTAATACTTACTGTTGTATTATGAATTGGGAGGACAAATAGTACTTTGTAATGAGCTTTCACAACACTTAGTACAGCAAGACAGGACAGGCTTGCAGTGTTAAAGTGAATGAAGGTGAGAGAATTGATTAAAGAAATAATTACTTGATATTGAGCATATGATCCACACTTGGTACCACACTTAATCATGTTCATGATCGCGTCCTTACCTGTTCTGCAGACAAATGGGGGCAAACAGTTTTCTCTTTGAAAATGGTTGTTGAGCAGGTGATCGTGTTGCATCTCATGTCTGTTAAACTTGTGCACTAATGGGTCTCTGTGCCCGCTTTCTAGAAACAAACCAAATGCATGTTAGTTTTGCATCCTGAAAAACAAAGTCCCTTACAAGCTAAGGTCTGAAATGAAATGTAATGCAGTTTAGTTAAAGAAACAATCTCTAGAAATGCAGAATTCCCATCTCTGAAGCCAAGGGGAGCAGAGGTTCTGCAGGTTTAATCTCTGCAGAAGGAAGATCAGGCACCTTGTCTTCAGATGCAGAAGGTTAATTTTGCTTAACTGTGGCTATGTAGAAATTCAGTGAGAATAAGATAAAGGTTTACGCTGCCAATTTAAACAGAAAAAATCCAAAAGATGTCATTCTTACTCTAAGTTATTTACTACTTTTTTAAAATAGTTCAACACTGTTTGCTTGATGACTGAGAAGGAATGTTCCCACTTAACATCCATGCCCATGTGTACAATTTATCTCTGGATTAATGCTTGGAGGAATAAATCTCATTTGAAACCTTCAGTGTAAATTAAGCTAAAAGTCACGATTCAAAAAGCTTCCTATTTAGCAAATGTTTTGATGCTGAGTCAATGTTGCATAACTAGACTTGAAGGGAGGGAATTATTACCCGTTTCTACTTTTATTTCATCTCAAACTCTTTTTTCTCAACAGTGAGTCTTGAGGCGTTGTTATAAAGCCTGAGTAACTGGTCTGCATTGTGCAATCGTAAGGCTGTATGGCTGTAACTGGGGCAGAAGGTAATTGCTTACACAGCTTTTAGAGAGGTGGTAGGGAAAAGGAAGTCTTTTAAAGACTTCACCAGTCTCTGTTACCATGTTCAGAATGGGATGGCAAGAGCAAGGGATATGGTGTTTTCTTTGAATATAAATATATATAAATTAATCATATCAATTGAAAAAAAAATATACAGGTGAGAAATTTTTCTAAACTCAATTACCTAAGTAATTCTATTAGGCACTTCTGAAAACTGCTTCATCCAGGCACATGCATTTTTATACTTCAAAATGTCCCTTAAGCCTTGCTCGGACAACTTGGGTTCCTTATTTTTGTATCCTAAAAGCTAGCATCCTGTTTGAAAATGGAATACAGGTATGATGTGGCAATATCTATAAATTCAAGTTGTGATGCCTGTGAGATGATGGTTTCTGTTTTGTTTTTATAATTCTTCGTATGCTCATTCTATTTAATGCAAGTTTTGTAACAGCTGGTGAATTTCTTTTTGTACTCATGGGATCTTTTGTGTGCAAGTATGGTGTATGTCCCAGAGGTCATGCCTTCCTTCTACTTAATAGTTTATGCTTTTGGTATAGTCTGTAACAGAAAATCTGGCAGTCTCAGTCAAATTCATCTGTAGAGGAATTTGAGGTTTGCATGGATGTATTACACGTTGGGGAAAAATTGCCATGGAAAATTGAGGAAAAGATGTGAAGGGAGTAAGAAAGGTAGTTTCCAAAGAAACATTTTGACTATATAGGAGTGGTGATGGTGGTGTAAAACTTGTCTGAAATCCAGAAATTAATAATTTGGGTGGTGTCATGAGCTTCTTGAGTCCTGTTTCTGAACCTGCTGTGATGTGGGGTGCAATTTCCCTGCAAAATAGATGCAAGTGACACCCATGCCATAAAATAGATGATGCTGTGGCATTATAAAATAACTTCTAAAAGTTTGGCTGAAGTCTGGATGCTGTCAATATATTAAAATACTTTAGAGTGCAGGTTCGTTTCAAAAATTAATGCAAGTAAAGCCTATTTTCATCAAAAATCTTTTTTCCAAAACTTATCTTGCTTATTGCAAATGCTAAGCCTTTTACAAATCACTATAAAAATTCTACATTCTTTATCATGTTTAAGTAGCAGCATTTATCTTTCATTGCATGCTTATTTATTGTACATTAAACTTAAAGCTTTTGTTTAATTCACTGATGGCCTAATTTGGTAACTTCTGCTAAGAAATTAACTCTTCTGGGGGAACCGTTAAAACAATGCCTGCCATGCAGTTTCTCATCACTTCCTAACCACTTCCTTAGCTTGAAATGCAGAGATCATGTCCTTTTCCTTCTGAAGAAGCCCACGAGTCAAAAGCTGAAATGCTCTGTATGCTTTGACCAAACAAAAGTAAGCACAAATAGGCAGGGGGGTCTCTTGTGGCTTGCCCCTGCTTGTAATCCTGCAGATCATTACTCCATAGCTGAACGTGCTGCGGTTTCCTAGCCAGTAACAAGCAGTTGCAGTGCTCTCTGTAAGGCGAAGTACAAAATGTGAGGAAGCGGGGTTCAACCAGTAATGAAAGTCTTCAAAATAAAAGTGTAATGGAAGTCTTTGAAAGACTTGGATATCACTAAATATAAATTAATGTTGCTAATCTGTGTTAGGTGTAACTTTTGGAACAGTGGCAGAAACACGAGAGGACTACTAAAAAAACAACCTGCTCTATGGGGGTGTGTTTGATCTGAAAGTTACACTCATTTTTTTTTTTTTCCAAGGTGGGGTCAACTGTGCCTGCACTGTTTTCCACCTGTTTCTTTGCTGCAAAGCCTTATAGTGAAGGCCACTTCAGTCCTTGCTGTTCACTCCTGCCCTTCTGAACTCTACCTTTGGATGTCTTTTCCTTGTGTCCTTTGGTGTCATTTCCATTAGCTGGAGCCTGTTAGCCCCTAAGCCTATGTGGTGTGGGGATGGAATGAATTCCTTTCTCTCATCACCGCTCATTGTCTGCTTCAGCTTCTTTAATGTTAAACAACCCCAGTTCACTCACTTTCCTCATATGTTGTTCTTTCTAGGCCTTGACTATTTTTGCGCTTTCCCCTGATCTTTCTAATTGACCTAAGTTGTTACAATCTGGTGTCCACAAATAGTCCTTCCCCTGTGGCACCATTGTGATCAATAGCACAAAGGGACTGGCTTGTGTAACCCATGATTGCAAGCTTCTGGAGCTCCCTGGTTCTTTTCTGTAGATTGCTGCTTGTACAGTCCTGTTTGGTGCAGTTCATTCCTCTTGTCCAAGAAAACTCAGTCTCTTCACCTATTGACTCATATCTGTGTGCTTGCTTCTGTTTGTTTAGAGTTCAAATTAACTTTGACCATCCCAATAAATAGCAAGCAGTACCAGAGCCAGTGCAGCCCCTTGCAGAACTCTTCTTTGCTGTACCCTTGTGCCTGACGGTGAGCAACAGACAGCTGCTCTCTGGATATGGCTTTCCAACCATTTTCAAAATCCTTATTAAAAATCAGGGTATGGTATCTACTGCTTCTCCTCTACCCACTGCCCATACAATCTGAAGCAAATCATATCAAATCAGTCTAGTTTTCTAATTCCTTTCTGTTCCAGGATAATGTCTAATATGTATGTGTCAATTGCCAGGTTTCTTCTAGGTATTTCTAATGGCTCAAAGTATTTTGCCAGGTATTGAGGCTAGGCAGGGTGGTGTATATTGTGTCCTGTCTATTAAAGCATCTGCTGATATAACACTGCAGTTGCAATAGCATGCATTTCGTGTTAGAAAGTATCTAGAAATTTGAGGGGTGATTATCTCAATCTTCAGACAACGACAGATGTTCGTAGCAAGCAGTCTTTACAGCCTTCTATGTACAGTTTTATGCAAAGGCCTGAGCTCGCTGATGTGAAGAGGAGAGTTCAACTTTCCTCTGCAGCAGCAACTAGTTACAACTTGGCTCAGTGAAGCGCAGTCTACACAATAGTTAAATGTGAGTCAGTAGTAGGAGCCATTTTACAACCTGGTAAGTTTTGCCAATGCTTACTCCAAATTTTTACTTACGCAAATAAATCATCTGATCCAAGACTGTTTAAGACTTTCTTCCCCTCTAACTCTTAGTTTAGTAAAAATAGTCTAGTGTGGTAAGACAAATTAACGGATGATCCATTTTCCTAATGAATAGCTGTCAGTTTGAAATGAAGGACAGAGTAATAGTGGAGGCAGATCTTAAATATGGCCTTCCATGTTAAATTAAAAATACTTTTTTATTAGGTTCAAAATATAGGTGCCAAATTAACAGCTGAAGCTTATATTGTATACAGACCATCTGACTGTGGCATGCTAGTCTAAAAGATTTCCATGTGTTTACATAGAGTGAGGTGATAGAAGTGCCTGGAAATATATTACAGAACTATAAAAGGTGGGGAATGTAACAACACTATCTAAGTGCTCCTACACTTGGCAAACAGGTATTTTTACTGTAGATTAAGTTTGCTAGAAAGCTCATATAACTCATGTAATTTGGCTTCCTTAATTGAAGTGATTTTAAAAATTGCACCGATACGCGAGAAGAACTGGATTCTGTTCAGCTACCAAAAATGTTTTACCAAAAAGACTGCTTCACACTAAATTTAAAAACATCAAATCTGGGTAATGTTAAACTCAGGAAAGTTGCTGCTAGCTGTAAACATGTCTGTTAAAAGCTGCCTCAGTAAAATGGCTCTGATCATTTAAGAAAAATGAAACGGATGTAGTCCAAAAAAAACAAGGATATGACAAGCTGTGGGTGAATTGCTAGAGCCAATTCCAGTTCTTGGATATGCTTGTGACTTGTGATCATGCACATTAGGAAGCAGAATTTGGGCCAAATAGTATTTTTTTTAACTAGAAAATCAGATATAGAGAGGTATGAAAATAACAAAAGAACAGCTGGCAAACACATTCTCTAAAAATTGAGAATGAAGTTGAAGACAACATGTGAACAAAACCATGAATTCTTGCATTCATTTCTTGAGCCTATTTTTTTAAAAGCAAATTTCAGTGCAGGAGAAAAAAATCTACCCTTAAACACTTTCAGGAGTGTGATGTCACTGCAATTCAGCTGTGTCAGTACAGCTGATTCAAATGCAAAGCTTCAAGGATATGAAGCGCACTGCGAGAATCGGCCTATAGGAGAGGAAGTCCGTAGAAATTGGAAGTGGAAAACAGAAGTCTGAAAGGCAAATGTCTTGTCCAGTGTCCAGGTTACTTGTTATAGTGACACGCATTTATTGTTTTAAGAACAATAAGGTACAGTAGCACTACACATTTTTATAGACCTTGAGGACAGGATCGAAAAGGTCGGTTGGCTAGCAGTGGTTTATGAAATGGTTTGAATGATTGTGGGAGAGGTCAATTATTCTGACAATGACTGAAACAGAAGAGCCCAGGAGTGAAAAGGATGAATGTGGAGATGCCCTATTTTTGCCAGCCAAGGAGGCTACATAATTCTGCTGACAGTCAATGGTTATAGAGGAATAAAACATGCTCTTGCTTGTATATAGAACAAGTCCTGTATTTGTAAGTTATCTGTTGATAAGGTCAGCAGTGCCTGATATTTGTTAAAGCCATTCCTTTTCCTATATGGGTTTAGCCACCTGTTGTCCTTGAAGCCAATTCCATCTGAAAATGGAGTACTAGTATCTGAGGCATTCCAGTACTGTTTCTTAACCAGGAGATGGTTTGTGCATCATGGAGAATGTGTAAAGCATTTATTCAGTTTCATGCTGTTGGCAAGCAAAGGGAATAGATGTTTTTTGCATCTTCCTGTTGTCTAGGGGGAAAAAAAAATGCTCATGCTTAGGAGTGCTCAGTCAAAGGCCTGAACTTAGATTCCTCTTGTCGAGCAAAGGCACAAAACAAAACCTGAGTTTTGATAGCTCCCCCCCACAAATTCTCCAAACCTGACTTCTGCAGACTCTTGAGATCAACTCAATAGCATTTGCAAAGCCTCTCTTTTGCATTTTTTTCTTACAATCTTTTCAAAGCCATTAAATTATGTATTTTCTCTACTGTTATTTGAAGGTGAGAGATGGTTCTAGCTTTCATTTTTAAAATGCAGCAGTTGGACAACTTTATAGAGAAAGTTCATAACCATTAATGACTGGGTCAAATAAAAAGGAAGGAATTCATATGCACTAAGGATATTTATGTTTTTAAAAACTGCACATTAATCTTCTTAATAAGGGACAGACTCTTTAAATATTCTATAATGTGAGGATATATTTAAGGTTGGGGGAGGTTGGCCTGAATAAGTAGTAAAATTCAAATTACTAAAATTAAGAACAATGGAAATATTTCCTTGCTCTTTTTGACATTTAAATAATTTTAAGTGGTGTGGATAGTCAAAACTTAGGTTCTTTAGACCTGGCTGGATCCAGATCAGCTCTAGTGGTTTAGGCTTGTTGTCCCTCTGAACTAATGGCTTGCCTTTGACAGCAGCACATGCTGAAACAAGGGGTGTAAGAATGGGGCAAGCATATAATAGTCCTTGCTGTAAACAAATAGTTTTTTGGCAGTCTGTGGTCATCTTAGACAAGGTGATCATAACTATACGAAGCACCAAGGAGTGGCTGCACTGCAGATTAGCAAAGCAGTGCTGTTTTTCTGTTCATTACCCTTCTTTCACTTCCGATTGCATTCCTTAGTGCTGCTGGGCATGAAGCTGCATTTTCCACACAACTGTCTACGTAAAATCCAGTGTCATTTTCATGTAATTAGGCAGCAATGAATTCTAGTGTTTTAATTAATTTCCTTTCATATGCAATTTCACTTGCCATTTTATTGATGGCTTGGTATCTGAAGATCCTTCTGCAATTTTTCACTTATTTTGGCACCTGCTCAGTTGCTTCATAGAGTAACTTTTCTTGCTCTTGAATGCTTTTTTTTTTTCTGCTGTTTATTGTGCAGATTCCCCTGCAGTTCAGTTTCCTTCAGAGCCCTTTTAATACTCTTTACCTTACTTTCTTACCTTACATTCACTAGTGGGCTTTGCTATGACCTCTGCCTGCTAGCATTGGCTTCAGCTGAAGTTCAGCACTTAGAGACCCCCAGGCTCTATGGAAGCGTGTCAGCTGTCTGAACCGGGGTACTGAGCAGAGCATGGAGAAGTGAGCACTGTCAGCAGGTCTTGAAGTTCAGAGCAGGAATGAACTGGAAGGATGGAGATGTGGAGTCTAGGGAGATGTGGAGTCCAGCAATGAATCCATGTAGGACTGGTACTTTATTTGGTACTTTCTATAAGTCACCTGAATGTGAATTTTCATATTTTCAGACAGTATGCATTTTAAATTCTGGCTTACGGTAATTAAAACATTCATGTCTTAGGAACATTAATTATGTTGGCCTTGGATTTTTTTTTTTTAGCATTTTCACTTTCACGGTTGCTCATGCTCACCCTGTTAGTAAACATGTCTTTGATTTTTTTTTATAAGTAAAAATCTGTGTGCTAGTTTTCAAACATTGAAGTCTTTCAAACTCAGATGCAACTTCAAAGAAATGTAGAAAGAAACTCCAAAATAATCACTGCATTTTACCACTCTAAGTATCCAGTGGCAGAATAATACTTCCTCTGCAAGCTCCTGGAATTTGAAATGCTGCTTGCAGGGAGTAAGTGAATTTTTAACAGATGGAGCTCCTTGTTTTTGTCACCTCCATGAAAACTGAAATTGAAGTCAATGCATTTTATAAAGGTGTAATCTCTTTAACATGTCAGTCATCACATTTACCTGCACTGTATTAACTAATGTCAATTTTCCTTGCTTTCTAGGCACAGCTTAACCAGTTAAACTAATTGGCAAATAATAAGTGTTTTCTTGTAACTCTTACCTCATTTGGTAGTACAAAAAATAGTGAGTTAATGACTGATCTTAACTTCACTTGCGAAGGTGGAAGCTTAGCAGCACTTGGTTTTAATCCCAGACTTTGTAGTGGGAAAAATTGTTCCTAGCTATGGCTTTTGGTAAAGGAGGATGCCTTCCTATATCAGATGTAATTCAATCCCATGTAAACTCAGGGAGAAATGAGCCGAGTTTGCAGTTTGAGATTGTGATGTCCCCTTGCTGTCAGGTTGCATGGGACTGCTGCAGTGACAGGGCAGGTTACAGACCACCTCCTGACATGCATGGTCCAAAGCCACCCTCCCTTCTCTGCTACTGTCTTTTTGGCTGCTGACACTCAGCAGGAGGCTGTATGTTGGTGGCACATATAATTACTTGTCATAATTATTCTTAAATATTGTTATCAATAGTTAAAGTAGTTAGGCATCTAAGAATTTAGTTATGAAGCTGCTTTGAAAACAAGCGTATTGTTACACCTAGGGCTCACCTTGACCTCGTGAGTAAAGAGTGTAAGCAATTAGCCAGTATCATTTGTGGTTTGACTGGAAAGACTTTTTGGATGTTACCTTAAAGGAGGGAGCCGATTTACTTGAATTTGGCCATCAGAATGAATCCAAGCAAAAATGTGATCAGCTTTGGTAGTTAGTAATAAACAGTAGTGTGATAGCCCCAATATCAGCTGTAACCTACCTTATAAGGTTATGTTGATACTAGGGAACTAAAGTATTTTCAGTAAGTAAGTTTCATGGTCCAGCTTTACTACAGTTGAGGTCTACATTTGAGAGATTAAACTGTAGAGAATGCGGAGAGCATTCTTTCCTCAAGCCCTAGAAGATGAAAATCTATCCTACGGTAATAAATGTAGAGAACACAAAACCATTGGTATTTTTCTTATTCCTCCTTCTCAAGGTCCCAGGGGAAGGCATGCTCTTTACAGAAATAAGTCACTTCAGTTCTGGCAGTTCCCTTCTTGCCTCTCTCCTGAACACTTAAGCTGCTATGAGCCATACTTGGTCCCATAATGAATTCAAAGGTAAAATCAAAGCTTATCAGTCATAATGCTTCCTTTAATGTACTCAGAAACACCTACCTTCCTGCAGTGTAGACAGCATCCTTACACTTGTTTTATGCTTCTGTGACTGAGAAAAATTTTCATAACGTGCTTAAACTTTTACTGTTTAAGTAAAAATGTCTGCTAAAAACCCAAGTGCTCTTTGTGTGTTGTTGAATAACTGCATTATAACCAAATTACCTTTTTTCTTTTATCAGACATGTTATGCACAACTGTTGAATGCTATTTCAGAACAAACTATAGCTAACCAGCAACGCTCGCTGCCCTATTGCACAGATTTATTTTGCTTTTGGCTGTATTGCTGCAATTTGGCTGTCAAACAATCTGTTTAAAAAGTTTGTTCCAGTTCAGCCCATATTTACGTACGCACAATTGTCAGCACCCAACAGTGACTTAGCAAGTCCAAAGTGAGTGTAGATGCTTAGATGGAAACACTGCCTGTAAACAGAAGAATTAACCTCTGTCATCTAGGTCATTTTTTTAATGTTTTATTTAAAAACAAAAAACTAACCTTGGAGCATGGTCTTTAGTCTTACAAATCAGTGGTTACTTGTGTTTAATATACACTTTAATAATTAGTTGGTCTAAAAGCTGTTTGTCTTATTGATGTAAACATAAGTTGCCACTTAGACCACCTAGAATCTGTAAGCACATTTGAATTGATTGGGTGCAGCTGAAGGTACAGCTTGATCCATTGGGGTTTTTGCTGGGGCTTTGTGTGCTCTGATTGTTTTAACTTTCAGGTTTTGAACTAAATCTTCAGGACATACATGAATTACCTACAACAGGTTTTTACATGACCTGTTTTATTCTGCTTAAGTTAAAGATCTAATATATGATAGAACTAACCAGCATTAATTGATAAATGGCCATGTTGAAGATGTGCAATGGAAATTTTTTTGTGTACACACATGTAGGATACTCGCATACTGTTCATATTTATAGTTACCCTCCTGCTCATCTGAACCCAGCTCATTGTAGACTTCAAGTTCAAAGCAGCAAGTCCTATTGCTTTGGAACAGCTCTTGGTGCATGAAAACTGTGCTAGGGCTGCTTATGGATGTTGCAAGCTATCAGGGCAGCACTCCCAGAAAATGAGGCTGAGAGTGGCCAGGCTATCCTAGAGGCTCTGGACCAACTGCACTGTGGTAAAATATTAACTACCTTTATGATGTCTGTATTTAGTTTTTAGTTTTCTCACCTTCTGGTAATAGGTGAAGGGTTTGAATTCAGTGTGAATCATGTTCCTATAAGTAATGTCATGTGCTACACAGGTGATATTTAGGTCTTTTTCACTTATAAGTATTTCCATGACTGAAGGCTAATTTTATACTCAATTCTACCTTCTCTGTCCCCCTCACTCCCCTCAACATTATGGCTGGAAATATGATTTCATAAGATAATTGATACTCTCTCTAGAATTCAGATTCATGTTACCTACAGCACTGTGTGCCAAGAAAACTTTGAATTCAAACAAAAAATAATCTGGAGTGATGCAAAAGGTCTTGTCCCTACCTGCACAGTTCAGTCAGCAGGCCCCCACTTTAACAGTGTTTCACATATGCAAGTAACGATCCCATGCATTTTAACAGAGAAAGCAGAACTTGGTTTTGTGTTCTTCAGCAGAGAGAGAGTCCAAACTTGTTGACAGGGAAGCCCAAAGCAAAAGTTTTCTTCTAAATCTGAGTAATGCAAATTCAAAACCCCCAAAGTATGGCCACGTGTTTCTCTGCAAAATGCTTTCACTGTGCAATAATGGCAAAGGTCTGAAAACTAATCAAAACCTCACTTAAGAGAATAAAACTTTTAAAAAGGCACCTCACAACCATGATTTGTACATTGCCAAATTGTCCCTGGGCACATGATTTGAGAATACGTGGATATATTGAGGGGACCTTAGAGACTTGTGCATTTGTAAGCGCTTTAACTGTATGTGATACAGTTCTGTGGCAAACTTTACCTCTGAATTTATAACGTGTGTTCATCATAGCATTTGTGTGAGACCATTGCTCTTGATCCAACAAGTATTTAAAAAAAAAAAAGTGACCAAAAATAAGGAAGTGGAGGACAGAAATCTCCAGTTGCTGTTAGCAAGGAGCTGGGTTTACAGCAGCACAAGCCCTTGGCTAATGCAAGAATCGGGCAGAGCTGATGTTGTTGGACAGTGAGCATCAACAGTTAAAAGCTCATCTTGGGTCAGTTCCTAATGCGCTTATTTTTTTTCACATGGGCATCTCCAACATCACAGATTCGCAGAGCCAGCCCAGGGCTGTGCTGCCAACAGGAGCCCTTTGCCTTCAGCGAGGGATTGGAGCCCAGCTCTGCTTTGTTCCGCAGCTCCTCTCGACTTGTCATGCTCCCTGGGAACAGGGCCTGCTGTGTGGTGAGGTCTGGGGGCAAAGGAATGAAAACCGAGGCAGAGCTAGTGGTGGGACAGACCATCTCTGTCTGCAGCCCTGGGCTATCTCACCATCCCCTTGTGCAAAGAGTTCAGAAATGCTTGGATACTTCTGCTTGCCCTGTGAACTCTTCAAGTCACATTCCCAATCACTAGCTGTCACATACTTCTGCACTAAAGCAAACAACCACAATTACTAAGCACTTCAGCCAATAAAAATCTGATTTTAAAATAATAATGCAAAAAAGATGGATTTGGCAGAGCATTTAGGTATGTGCATAAGTCCAAAAGGTCTGATTTTGCAAAAGTTTTGTTTTCTTCAAATGATAATATTTTTGGCATGTGAAGCCTGATTGTTTCATAAGGCCACAAGGGCCTGCTCTGGTTATCTAGGCCAGCCTCTTACATAACGCGCGGCACATCGCTGCGGCTCCTTGGGCCCGGGGTTGAAGCTGGTTATTTGTTTTAGAGTAATAGCCAGTGTGCAACCCTGACCCCACTGAAGTCTTTAGAAATAATGTTACAGCCTTGGCCTTCAGAAAGGCAGAGCTCTTTCACAGGGCCTTAGGGAACTCAGTGAAAGTTGGGTGTTGAAGGCTCCTGGCTCTTGAAATTCTAGTCTCCCAGTCTCACACATGGGATACACGTGACTAACTTATGTAATTATTCCTGTAATAGTTTCCCTGTAGAAAGTTTACATTATTTTCCAACTAGAAAAAAAAATCATGCTTCCTTTTATATGTTCATAAGCCCGTGTTGGAACCCTCAGCTGTCTGATCCTGTCACTGAGTGTAAGGACTTGGAAGTACTCACCAAGGCGCCCTCCTATGCAAGGGTCATACTCTCAGAAATCCCAGTGCTGAGGCATCGTACAGGGAAGATGCAACTTTTCTTACAATTTCTTAAGAAAATCTCTCATTTCTGCTCTACGTGATACAAAGCTCTGGATATGGCACAACCCAACCCAAAGTCAGCAGTTGTTAATTGCACAGTTTATGAAACAAGTGGGAATGAGGGCTCTGAGTTTCAGCCATCAGAGTGTAAGGCAAAAGTGAAATTAAATGATGCAAGAAATCTGTTTGTCTAATAATTTAAGGTTCCAGAATTCACTTCAGTTTAAGTAAATTGGCTGTAGTGTGCTTGTGGGTCCCTATTAGTGTTTTATGACTGATGTAAGGACCCTGAGTATCCCTTCTCTCTACCTGTGAGTACTGCACATCTCTCTGATCAACTGTTGCACCTCTTAAAATGTTTGAATTTTGCTGTTGGGGAATCTTTATTGCATTGTGTCTTGCTATGGATGTCAAATCACCCAGATCTTTTCTTTTTCTAGGTTACCATTCCTCACAGCCAGTATGGAAGGCCTTTAGGGACTATTAGGTGCAACTGGTATAAACAGTCTCTGGAAGACAACAGTGATGGTTAAATTCCAACTTACCATACAGAGTTTTCCCTAACAATCTTGATTGATCTTGTCACAGTATCAGCGCCATCTCACTTGAAGGCAAGCAATAACATTATTAAGAAGTAGGATAAACTAATCTTAAATCCTTTATTATAA
This sequence comes from Nettapus auritus, assembly GCA_011076525.1. NCBI lineage: Eukaryota > Metazoa > Chordata > Aves > Anseriformes > Anatidae > Nettapus > Nettapus auritus. The sequence goes on along the minus strand of CM021773.1, from coordinate 3,961,527 downwards.
ACTGTTTATAAATCTTCTTTGGATACTTTTTCTCTTGCTTTTACTGGTGTATGCCAGGAACTAGCTGCTCTGCTGTATACAGCAACACTACTTCAAAGTAGCAGATTACTTTATGTAATCTGCAAAGAAAACTAATTGTTTTACAATAACAGCCATCCTTTTACTACATAAGGAAGACATCTTTTTAGCAGTTAGGGATATAACTCTTGTTGAGACTGACAATTGCTTTCTGTTTGTCAGAAGTAGAACATTGGGTTCTAGAAGAAATAAATACGGAGAGGGCACCTTTTAGTTTAAAATCCTTAAATAAGAGATGCAACATCATGGTGCAACTGGAGAACATCATGGTGTCACAGGAGATAATGCAAAAATATTCACACACCACAATGCAGTACAGACTTCAAGGCTGTGTGAACATGAACGCATGTGTGGGCATGCGTGTTCATGTGTGCATGAATTCATCAGAAGTTGGATGAAGCTGTCAAAACTAGGTGGTGTCCTCAAGAAATTGTCATAGCAAGTAAAAAATCCAGAAAATCATTTAGTCTTACTGAAGATTTTCCATCCTCTTTTGTCACTAAGCTTTCTCTCATTCAGGACTATTTCTCATTTATTTGAATGTGTGCAGTAAAAATGGAAATTTCTAAGAATGCAAATGTCCTACATCTATAGTATTCTTAATACTGTTTTCTAAAAAAAAAAAAAAAAGGTAATCATTTTGGCACAGAAAGAAATAAATGCGAAAACAATGCTGTTAGGGCTATGCTTCAGGATAAATGACTCATTTTTCTATGTAATATCTCTTTTATTCAGGGAAAAAAATGAAAAGTGTTCAGTGTAGTCTTCTAGTGTAAAATGCTTCTTAGTGACTTGTTAGCATCTATGAATTTAAATAGACAAACTTTTCATTGTTTTCTTCTAATTAAATTATAAATATAGCCAGAAAAAGGCCATTTGCCTGAACACATGTTATTGGCTCTTCAATTGTGAGAGATGCATAGCACAAAGTAAAATAAAATTGAGAGTCTGTTCTGCTTTTATGTATTTATAATTCATGTGGATGTTAAAGATTTTGCCCGTAGCAAAAAACTAATGGTGAAGTTTTCCTGGGCACTGAATTCACAAATTAGGTAGGATTTCTAGCCACAGAATTTGGCCCAAGGAGCTCAAAGGAAGCCCTATGCTTAGCTCAGTGTTATCCCAGTACAAAACCTAACAAAATGTACAATCATGGTTATAAATTGCACATCTTCCCCTAGGAATACGTCTGTCCCTGTCACTGGATCATAGCTCAAACTGGTTATTGTTTTTGTTTTTTTACAAGACCACCCAAAACTAATATTTAGGAACCCAATTCTTCTTGATTTATCAAGGAAAATCACAGAGATGCCAACTGGAGAATAACTTAATGCAGTGTCAGTGACTGCTCAAGAATCAGGAACAAGAAAATGGGAGGATAATTTGGCTTTTGCAAAACCTTCATGGTCAGGGTGTTCTTCCAAATCACTTCCCAGCTTTCCTACAGATAGGGTATTTGAGAGCCCGATATTGTCACAGAAGGACTGGTGCTTGAATGCTGCTAGACCACAGCTTGGTTTTAAATTGGAAAAGAGGAGATTTAGGTTGGATATAAGGAGGATTTTTTTCACTATGGTGGTGCTGTGCCCCTGGGATGGGTTGTACAGAGTAGCTGGGGGTGTACTGTCACTGGAAATGTTCAAAATAGCATTGGACAAGGCTTTGAGCAACCTGCTCCAGTGAAAGAAGTCCATGCCTGTGGCAGGGAGGTGGGCTAGATGATCTTTAGGGGTCCCTTTGGACCCAAAGCATCCCATGATTCTGGATTTGTTAATGCAACTCCTCCACTCCCTTGTGCAGCTGTGGGCGTATTCTGTCTTATATATAATAAAAATAATCTTGAATCTTAAGCATAGAGTGACAATAAGTAACAACACTGAGCTGCCCCAGGAGCTGTAGGACTACAGTCATCTGGTGTCCTGCGGCTGTCTCCTGTATGGATTCTCTGATGTGTAACGAGGAGTGAGCTGTTTGCCACGTAGCCTTTGCTGGGCATGGATAGGGTCTTTTTCCTCCACCCATGTGCTTATTTTTACTAAATTAGTGGAAACTCAATATCTTTGGGCTCTCTTTTGAAATGATCCATTGGGTACAAATGTTACTGGGGTAGACTAACATGCTTATACACACAGCATGATTGCATAAATTTCATTCCCTTAGGAAATCAGACTAAAAAAATCTGAAGAAACCTGCATTCTTGACAATCAGTGTGGAGCAAGCCCTGGGCTCAGTGAAGCCTGGCAGGAGTCTTGCCATTTGGTTCAGTGGGATCCAGATCTGCTTGCAGAATTTTATGCTAAGTCGAAGTGGTTCTGCGTTTTGGTATTGACAGATGCGTAAGATATCGAATACCATAATGCTAGCTTGTTCAAATCTTAATTAATTTCTTATGTGAAATCAGTACTTGGCCTTTTCTAATACAAAGACAGTGTTAGAGACGGCCAGTCAGAACCTGAATTGTTCAGTGCTGTCTCACAGCAAGGGTCAAAACGTACAGCAGAAGCTGGAGCATCTGGGTGTAAGAGGGACCCATGTTTACACATAGATTGTGGTTCTATTCAGGACGAGTTTTTCACTTGTGCAATGCAAAACATGAGGCTGTGCTCCTGTGTAGTGATGAACAGCTTGCCTTGGAAATTAAGGATTATGGAAGCAGCAGCAGGGTTGATTTAGGTACCTTGAACAAAGGAAAGAACCCAGGGCTGCTTGAGATGTTTGCTTATTAAGAATGCAGAGGAGACGCACTGGAAGATCTCAGGCTGGCCTGCGGGTTTCTGGAGTAGCACTGTGGAGGCCAGGCAGGCTGCTCTGGGTACCCAGCTGGCACTAGATGTTTGCCATCAGGCAAATAAGCCAGTAAACACTAATATTCATACCTTTGTATACAGAGGTCTGAAGATTATATATCGCTTTTCTCCCTTTGCTCACAGCTAATTCAAGACTAAAGGAAAGAACTTGTAGCATAAAAGGGCAACAGTGTGATAGATTCTATTCATTTGCCCAGGAATTATAGACTTCCTTTATTCATACAAGAGGTTGGAACAAATGAAATTTACTATCTTCCATTGTGTCTGGAAAAGAAGAGAGTTTTCTGGCTTGAAACTGTTGAAGTGAGAAGCAAGAGCTCTTCTTTCTATCTGAAATGTGGATGTTGAGAAAGTTTGAATTCAAATTTTAATCAAGGGCTTACTAGGCTTTGCTGGCCATTTCCCTGTCTGAAACTCTAACTTCAATCTCTTTCTCTGCCAGAGAAGACCAAACGGGGTCCTGGTACTGCCTTTACTCTAGTAAGAGTGTCATCCCCAAAGACTTCAGTGTGACAAGCTCACAGAGTCACCGAATGGGGGTGATGAACGCCTTTTGTTCCTCTGTCTTTACACAGGGACTTGAAGAAGTAATCCTACAGCTGATATTTTTAATGAGACTAGAACCAGTCCCTCTTGGGTGTAACTGTTGACTGTCACTAGATTTTCTGTCAGTAGAAGCTTTGGCAGTGCTTTACCCCAGTTATGAGTGCAAAAACTGCCTTGTTATACTTGGACTGCCTATCCCAAAAGGACTGGAATGACAAATAGCTGAAGCATTAAGATATAATGATCACGCACCCTGGCGAGGAGGAATTAAAACCTCAGAGCTTGCATAGGTCTTCCACTTCTTGAAGAGCTCAACTGTAGTGAAGACAGCATCTCTTCAGGGCTGTGTTCCTCGTCTAGAGGCCATGGGCCATAACGACATGGCTGGGCTCAGAAGGGGATGTGGTGTGGTGTGTATCCCCTCTCTGCCATCAGCCTGCAGCTTTGAGAGAGGCAGAGAGGATTCTGGCTTTGTTCTCCTTTGTTCTCCTCTCCTCTCACAGACCCGTGGCCTCCATGGCTGCTCCTAAGCCAGCGTCATCTCTTCTGCTGGGGTGGCAATTCACTGCCAGCTGCTGTGCAGGGTACGGGCTTTGGCATCAGCTGGACCAAGGGTGGTGCAGTGGGCCACATCCTGCCCAGAACTTGTGCTTCTGTGCCGCCTTAACCCTCTCAGAGACATCGTAATGTGTTGCAGGAGGAGGATGAAGCCCTAAAAACAAATATAAAAATATGCTCCTGAACCAGAAATTTAAAGCATCTGTGTATTTAATGCAGTAATAGGATTTGTGAGGAGGAAGGACCCAGTCCTTGGGGCAGAGGAGAGACGGTGAAGAAAACTGTGAAAAGAAAACACAAAACACATTGAAATCAGTGTAAGTACTTATTTAATAATGCAGCATCACACTCTTTGGTGAGTCCCAGCAGTGTTTTTTAGCTATCCGTTGAGTTTATGGGTCAGTGAAGCTGTCCTTCTGGGGCTCTCTTTGTCTTCACCGCATATGCCAAGTCTCAGCCACCCTGTAATTGTCCTCCGGTCAGACCTCATGTATGCGTGGGGTGCTGGATGCTCTTGGTGGTTTCACAGAGTTCAATCATGGGTACTTATGACAATGCTGCTGCATAAAATATGCACCATGTTAGTTTTGGCTTCGTCGTTGTCCTGAGTACAAAAATACAGTTGTCATCATGTCCAGGAGCTTTGCTTCTGTTTCCATCATAGCCTTTTCTGCTAAGGCACTTTCACCAGAGTCCTTTGCTTTGACTCAGCCTTGAGTCGAGCTTTGTTCATCCTTTTGCCTTTCTGATCTAGTAATTCTGTGGAAGTATCTAAACTTTGAGATATCTTACTGTGGTGAGGCTGAACTGTGTGTTTGGCAAGAGCAGTCAGGCCTGAGAATTATGCATGGATCCATGAAGAAACCCGGAGAGAGATGCATGTGTCCTAGAGCTGATGTATAAGCTAGATGCGTTAATGTCTGCAGGGCTGCTGGTACTTAAACAGAAAAAGTGCATCTGGCCAAAGCAACCTCAGCACGCTGGGGACACTGAAATATCAAGGCAGCTTAGGACAGGACAAGTTACTAAGTAAAGGGTTTCTGGCAGCAGGACAGCTAGGGTCACAGGAACTCCGCAGGGAACAGGCTCCCTGCAGAACGGATTAGTGGCTGCTCCAAGGAGAGATGCTTAGTGCAGCCTAAGGTACTAAATCACTTTGAAAACCAGTCTGATGTATGCACCAGCTACTTTAATGCAAGCTAACCACAGTTAAAGTGGTTCAACAACCCAATGGAGACATGGCCTAAAGCAATGCAATAACACTCCCTTCTTTTCCAGGCCATTTGTGGTTGTGTTGGTAGGTAATGTAATCCTGGAGGTGGAAAAATTACTGTATTACCAACAGAAATTGGGATGGGAAGTCAATTAACAATATTGTTAGCGTTTTCATTGCAGAATCAGAAATTACAGTACAATACTCTGGGTCCAGAAAAATCAAAGTAGGGACACGAGACCTCAATCCCAGGAATACAGAGCCCATGAGGGCAAAGAATTTCTTGTTATTTGCATGTGAAACTTTTCTGCATAATCTATTTTGCAAACAGACCTATAGAGTGAAAACAGCGTCCCCTGCTTCCCGCTATATACCCTTTATTTTTTGGCATATCTCAGCACTAACTGTTTACATTTGGGAGGAATAACTTCATATATTTCAGCACTTTGTATTTATAGGTTCATAAGACTTCTAAGTGGCACTTTAATAACTTATTTCATTTTATATTATCAGTTTTGTGATGCCTGCTGCAGGATTGTATTTTTAATTGCTTGTACAGTTCCCTGATGGGTTCAATGTCAGGGTTGCTTGTCATTACAATAAATTAATTAAATGGTTGCTATTAATGATTATATAATGCAAGAGAAAATGGCATTTCTCAGCCTGGGGCACAGAGAATTAAGAACACAGATGTTTCTGGAGTGGTAGCTGAAGACTCCCAGTACACCAAGGTGGAACCAACACATCCTCTTCTACTTCAAAGAGTAAGGAGGATCTTTAGGTTTTGGTAACCTTGAGGGGCGTACAGAACATTTTCTTTCCTCACTGAGAACCTTCAGATACTTGTGAATAACCATAACGAATAAAGAACTTAGCCTAGGAAATATAATCCATGTCTTACAATCTTGTGATTTACCACTGTAAGGCAAACACTGAGTGTTCTTTGCCTTTTATTTTCACCCTTGAATGTCAAAATGAAGATACCACTGTTCATACCATCACACGAGCACAACAGACTCGTCCTGCATGTATAATCTTCCGTGTCATCTTCTAAGTATATTTCTATCAGACTCCAATGCTTATTTATATTTTTTAATTTCATCTCAGTCATTATCTTTGAAAGCCTACACACCAGAGAGACAAAGAGTACCTGCTCTGAAGTGGTCCCTGAAGCATTGATCCAGCTCACTGCATTGATCTATCCCTGCCAAAAAGGCTTGATGTCTAATGCCCCTCTGTGGAAATGGATTATCCCCAGCCAGAGAGCAGTCTTATAGCTGGAGACAAGTCAGCATTGGGCTCGCAGCATCTAAATCTCACTAGTTTTCTTTAAAGACTTGAAAGCCCAGTCCAGCAGAATGGTTCACTGACCTTCCAACAATGTAATGGCAGTTTGGGTAACAGCATTAGTCGTTTAAACTAAATTTTGCCTTAACTTAGTTTCATTGAAAGTGGCTTTTGAGGTGGATCAAGAAAAAGGAGGAAAGGAACAGGGGAGAACGAGAGTCACATAAACTAAGTGTTGTGTATGAACTGCCAGGCATTCCTACAGAGTTAAAGTGTATGCTGGAGTGAGAATTGAGGGCAATTTTGTCTTGTCTGTGCAGTTGGCACATTGTGAGCCTTGTTTGTGACCAAACCCAACTGTTGCTTCAGTCAGGAAATACTGCACAGTGTAAACCTAAGGAAAACACACCGTTGTTTTTTCCATTAAATTCTATGTTAAAATGAATTTCATGATGAATTTATAACCATACCAGATTCTGCCAGAAATAGCTCTAAAAACCAACCAACAAAATAACAACAAACAACCAAACACCAAAAAAGAAGCTGCTGGCTGCCTGCCAGTTGCACCGCTTTTATTGACCCATCACTAGGAGACCTGTGATTACATAAGCTCATCTGCTATTAGCATTTCTAATGTGAGGTGTTTCATATTAAGTGGTTTCCATAATAACAAAACAGTCATTGAAGTGATTTCTTAAAAGTCTGGGGAAAAAAAAAAATACACTGATAATTACAGTATTTGAGGTTAATTACTTGGGGCTTGCTTCCTTTCAGTCGGTATCCATTCTGTACTTCCTAAGTATGCGCATAAATGGTGCAGCTTGTGAACTTAAAGCTGAACGCCTTCCTTCTGATTTATATTTTCAATTCACTCTCTTTAAAAAGTCTGCTAGGCTAGGAGGGAACTAGAACAGAATGACTGAAACAAATCAACAGGCAACTAAAAGCAAAGGGGCAAAAAATCAGCCAGGTTCCCAGAGCTAACGGGAAGAAAGCATGAGCCTGAGTACCTTACGTGATGTCCCGTAGACTCTGCACTGAGCCCCATGTACTAACCACAGAACTACCTGCGGGACGTATCATATCCCACATGGGAAATCCCATATGGGAAAGATGAACTTTTCACAGCGGTCTGCATTAGTTAAAAGGGATTGGTGATTCAAACCAACCCATGGTCTTTCCACAAGCCCTCTGGGACAGCAGTGAACTCACTTGAATAAAGCCCAGAACCAAAGAAGGAGAGCAGCCAGTATAAATCCTGAGATGGGAGCAGCCTGGTAGATGTAGGAGGCAGAGACAAAGCTTTCTTCAGTTTAGCATTAATCACAGGTGTGGGAGAAAGAAGGCTGAATGGAAAACGTAAGCCAAGTCATGGACATGTCATCTTATACCCTCTAGGATATATGCAGCTTGTATCACAGAATTAGAGGTGTGTGCATAGGTTTACTCACGATTGTGGCCTTATCTCTTGTCTAAAACTTGGCGTAGTACCATTTTCTTGTACCTTTATTTGCACTTCACAACAAATTGGATGAGCCAGGTCATCAGGCGGCGTGAACAGATGCTTCTCCGGGAGTCCATCAAGAGGATGGCAACGAGCCTGACCCTTAGGGTTCTCTTGTCTGTTTTTAAATTCACTTCCATATTTTCACATTCAGGCCATCCAGTTCTGTGATTTATTGGTTTAGCAATTCTGCAGGCTGCTTTTGAATCACGTTTGGGAAGGAATAAGACTACCCAGCAAGAAGAGAGCAAAATGCATTTGGAGGCAGCTTCCCATGTGAGACAGCCAGCCTGCAGATCAGCGGCACTCACCCGGCAGGCTGCAGCTCTCTGTTCACATTAGCTGGTAACGGGCATTGCTAATGGATAACGTCTTCAGAAGAGACACATCCCTAGCTTTTTAATGTCAGAGCAAAGTAGGCATCCTTGCGTCTGAAAGGCTAGTGCCGCAGGTGCCAGCTAGCCGTGTCCTGGTGCCTGCCAGCTATGCTGCTGCCAAAAGTCGAGTGCTTCTGTGAGCTGGGGGTCCAGCCTGGCCCTCAGGTGCTTCCCCGTTACCCAGGGGAAAGTTGCCTGGGTGGCAAAATCCTCAAGCTGCCATGCCTATTAAAGAGCTTCGCCCCAGGAGAACATCTGTTTTTCCTAGCGGGATGAAATGTGAATAGTATCAGGATTGTAGTGCCTGCTGTATTCACAGGACCATAAGGTAGTGCACAGCTTTAAAGAAAGGCTATGCCTTGCAGCCCGTGGTGATGGTCCTAGTCGTAGTTTTATGTCAGTGATCAGATTTTAAAATAAGTACATTCAGGCAAGTGACTACAGCAACTAGATGGTTTACTGCTTGAAAAATGTGTGTGGATTCAGAATGAGATCTCTGATTTTTGGTGACAAAGGGTGTTTGCTGTTTGGTGTTGTTTTAATTTTTGCTTCTGACCAGCCATCTAATGGCAGAAGTAAGCTTTTTTTTTTTTTTTTTTTTTTTTTCCCCTGTGATCTTCTAGTTGAAGTTCAGGTGAAGACTGGATATATCTGGATCTGTACATTAAGAGTAACTATTGCATGCCCCATTTACTGGTAAAATGCAAGGGGTCAGAATAAGCAATTTTCAGAGCTGCTGAGTTGAAACAGGTAGCAGATGACAGGGGAGTTTGCTTCCCTGCAGACTGAGGATTTGCATATAGAAGTCAAACAGACCAGAAGCACTGAACCCATGTTATCAGCAGCTGACTCTGTTTCATATCTGCAGGGCCGGGTATAGCTGTGGGTGATCTGACTCTGGCTACATTTACATAGGTATACATTCACGGTTCACCCACTGAAATCAATAGACTTTACTATAAATGAAACTCAAATCACTGCCAAAGAGATCAGACCCAGGCCCCACAGTTCCTGCATACCTCTGGAGAGCCTGGCTGAGCCCATTTTTGCGTAGACTTTCACCTCATATAACCCCATTATATTCAGTGGGACCACACAAATGTAGTTCAGGGAAAAGCTGGCACCACATTTCCTGAAATCCAGTCTGTGAACTCCAGTTTCTGGGTGGATAAGCACATATTCTAATTCCTCTTCTAAAAATTGCATGTAATTCATCATGAAAACAGAAGGCCTCTCTTTCCCCAATGGTATTTATGATCCTCTGACCCTTTTACACAGGAATATGAGTTTGCCTTGGTGTTACTACTTAAAAACTTTCCTTCCCCACGTTGGCATACACATTTTGTGTCTTTTAAAAACTAGCTAGATATATTAGTACAACTGAAGAAGGCAGTTTTTTATTTTTAACCAAAATTACTAAGTTTATTGATTCTTCAGTGTTTGATTGACGTTCGCTGAGGAGCTGAAAACTAGACCAGCTCAGTTCTCGTGATGAGAAGCTATATTTGCCTTTCCATGGCCCTACAGTCAACAGAAAACAGTTTGCTTAAATATTTGTTCATCAGGCTATCTTTCATTAGAGAAGCACATTTAGAGTGATCCTCACCCGCAGAGAGGTGCTACTTCACAAGGCAGAGATGCCGTTCCCTAGCTGTGCCCGACAAACACATTTATTTCCGCTAGCGCAATACGCGTTTGAGAGAATTACTGGGGTGTCACAAACAGGCATCACTTCCCAGCTGATGACTCGCGTATTACTTTCCATTGATTAAATGAGGGTATATCCGGTGACATCTATTTTCTCTATTTTTCCCAGCTGAATGCAAGGTCCTAACAGAAAGCAGTTCAGGTTTTTGCGCTGTGGGAAGCCAAATAAATTTACCTTTGTCTGTCTGCATAGATTTTGTCTACACGGATAGTCCGTCTACATAGATTTTTCACAACTGCTCTCCCTTTGTTTGTGTTGCAGATGCAAAGTCGCACCTGCCTATTTCCCTGCCAAGGATCATGGGGATTTATTTTTCTTCCCCAGCTCCCCAGTGTGGCAGCAGAGCCCTTTGCACAAGCTGCTCCCCTTGCTGGTGGGCCCAGGAGAGGTGTGCTCAGCCCAAGGCTCTGCCTCTGCCCCTGGGGAGGCAGTCAGCACATGGACCCGGGAACGTGCCCAGGCTGCTCTGGGCAGCAAAAAGAAGCAAGGCACGAGAAAATCAGCCAGTACCAAGTGTAGTTAATTCAGTGGAGTTGCAAGTGCTTAAAAAGGGGTTATGTCCCACAAAAACAGGCTCTGAAGTTTACTGAAAGCACAGATAGTCACATTGGTAAGAAGTATGTGATTAGAAAATATAAACAATCACGATGGCAGGCAGTGTCGTGCACAAAATAAGGCAGAGCCGGATTTCAAAGGATCTGATTGCATATTCCTGCAGCATGTCTGCATTGCGGGTGCAGACATTTCCTCTGAGGAAAAGTTTAGTTTGCACCTTGCTGATGCAAGGTGGCACCATCTGCTGGAACCTTCTGGCTCGTGGATGGCAGGGGACCCTTGATGAGAAGACCACAACTTTCACCAGTCCCTTGTACGGGACTGACTTGTGCTGAGCACACACGTTAAGCCTGTTTGTCTGGGGTGGTTAGATTTCACAGCCGGGATTTTGGTGACTGCTCTCTGAGGCTTTCCAGAGGATCAGGCACTGGCTGACATCCGAGCATAGGCGAGGTAGCTCCGAGTGGATTATAGAAGCGATATCTCACATGACTCTCGGTATCACACGTTTGGCTACCTGAGAACGGGTACAGAATTTCTGCTTGCATGTTTCATTCTTGAAACATTTTTATTTCTGTCATATTTGTAGCCCCACATAATCAAAAGTTTGGAGCCAGGAAGGAATGCTGCAGTTTGTTGTTCAGCCTCTTTACGCTGTGCACAGTCTGTTGCTGTGGTCCTGGTTCAGTTTCCTAGGAAACAGCTGTAGGATGGAATTTATTTATTCTGTCTGAATAAGTGTCTGTGATATACACACGAGGCTTACCCTGCTGCTGTCTGTGGGAAGTTGGTGAATGTTTTTCTGTGCTATTAGGCGGACACCAGGTATCTCCAACTACACCAGGACAATTGGCACTGTTTAAATGGTTAACAAAAATCCTCTGTAATTCCCCAAAGAAAAGGGTGAAGGAGGAACTGCTCAAATGTATCATCGAGCATGGAAGATGTTGGGTCAGAGACAGAAGCCACAGGAGACCACAGCTGTCTGAACGGAGCGGGGCCGGCAGCCCAGCTGGCCGCTTGCACAGGAGATAGCAGTGTGCACCTGGAGGATGCCGCGAGCCCCAGGGGCTGCCCACGGCTCTCCAAAGCTGGAGGTGCAGAGAGGAACAGACGTGGGGGCAGAACAGCTCACCCCAAGCACGCTCCTAGGAGCCAAGAGAGTCAGTCTCTGAAGGCAGGCAGCTCTGTCCTAGGAGCCCCAGTAAAACAGCAGCTCTCATGGAGGAGGTCAGGCAGAAATCTAGGTGCCCTTGTATCCTGACTCTGTACAGCACAAAGTGGTGACCCGCTCAGGGGCTGACGCACAATTTTCACCCTTTGTCTGTGCATCCCACCCACCCCTTCCACGCACAGTCACGCCATGTGAGAAGCCTCCATTTCCAGGCCAGAAGCCATTTTCTGTTTCATTCTGGCTCCCACTGGGAACCATCGCTCTGCTGGCTCCTTGCCCTTACCCATTTCTTTTTATTTTTTTGACAAGAACACAGTGTTTTCCCAGAGTGGCTATCCCAACATGCCCTGTGAATTTGGGGAAGAGAGAGAAGATCACCAGCCCGTTCCTTCTGCCCGTCCTTCCTGGCTTTCCCCGCCATGTGGACGACCTCGGCCTTCGGTGGGCCAACATCACACGCCAGTGCTCACACGCAGCGTGTGATCTGCCTGACATATGCTGATGCAGTTTTCACATTTTATGCTACAGGGAAAGGTTAAATGGCAGGCAGATTACAGCCCAGGCTTCACACGGTGTTTTTTAGTCATTCAGGCCTGTCGTAGTCCGGGAACAGCCCTGCCAGCTCCAGAGGGTGATCGCATGTGTGCAGCAGAGACACCCATGTGTGGGCTTGGAACAGTGCCCCTAAGTGAGGTTTTTCACTTCTGTTTCCCATTGCAATTGTTGTAATTGGTATGAAGGCACAGCATCCATGTCTTCTTTTAGCAGTTGGTGTAGCTGTGGCTGCACTGGACACCAGCAATTGCTAAATCGGGGCAGTCTGAGCTGGATTTGGGACTTGGCCCCTCCGGGGTTGTTGCTTTACCTCCCGCTTCACAGCCCAGGAGCCCTGCCGACGTCGCTCTGTGTAATCAGCTGCGAGCTCTGCAGCAGAGGCCAGGCTTCCAACTGCATTGCTTTAGCCAGCACGTTGAGAAGAAAGCCTTGTCTTTCGGTGGTTTCAGTTAGGTGGCACGGGGAAGTCTTGTGCGAACAGAAACATTTTCAAAGGAATTTACCAGTTCTAATGGTAAATAAGCCTTTGATGGCTACCCACTCTGCCACAGGGTGCACCAGGTGCACCCCTGCTCCCAGACCACCCCAGGTGTGTTTCAGGTTGGTGACTTTCATCCTCCTTTAGCTGTGCTGTGCTGCTGCGAAGTGCAAGGACGGCTGTTGGCTGCGCTCTGCTTCATGCCCCGCGTAGTTCGGATTTTAATAGGACCAAGCAAGAGGGAAGCAAAGGCAAAACGTGGCCAGCCCCTGTATTTACTCTGTGTGTATCTTTATTGTAGTGTTTTGGTGTCTCTTCCAAGACCATAAAGTGCTTTACAAAGATAGTAAAATCATGAGTCCTACTTTATGGGTGGTAAAACTGACTCCAATTAAGAGAATAGCCTAGCGTCACACAGTGAGTCAAGAGCAGGAAGAGATTCCAAGTTTTTCTTTAACTCTACACTGTCTCCTTTAATTAATATATTATTTATTATAATTAATATAGGCTTTTCTTGATACTACATTAGCATAAAGCAATCCAAACCGCTCTCAGAAATCATTTTGAAAAGCAGAGGAAACTGTTAAACTCATAGTGTGAGCATACAGGAAATTAAAGCATTTAAGAGGTTTATGAATTTAACAGATGGCAATCTCTCAGCTCTTGGTGCATATGATGCTATGAGTTTTTTTAGGATATTTATTTGAGAGGAATTCATTACGCTGCTAGTGTAGAGTATTCTTAAGACAGGCTTGCTTTTGCCTCTAGATGGCTCACCTGGAACTGCCATTGCAAAAATGTTATCCATAAAGGAATTCCTACAGCGTATTCTTATGCCACAATGGCTTGCTTTTCCAGCAGCAATGGAGAGTCAGTCATGTAAATGTATTATATCTGTGTAAAACATTCGGCCAAATTGTTTTGCCTTTTGTAAGAACAAGAATAACAGATGGATTTGGGACAGAGCAGATTTATGAGTAAAGTAACTTTCTATTAGTCATTATCATGAGTCACATCCTAAAATATCTTAGGGAGGGCTGTCTTTCTGGCTATAATAAACACTTTCCAGGTGCAATCCTTGCTGTGGGGTAGGTGATATGTTAGACAGTGATCATCTTATCATCTGTCTGTTTTGTTTCTGCCCTTTAAATAAGAAGTGGCATTTTTCTCAGCGGACTAGGATGCGGACTACTGTATGCAGTCTGAAGACTTCAAAATATATAAAAATAATCATGAAAATCTGCATTTTACCTAGTAGCAATTAAAAACACAAAAGCACTGAGGGAAAGAGTGAAAAAGTTTCACTTCTCTTACTAAGCAATATGGTTCATGTGGCTTTGTGAATGTCCGAGTTCAGGTACATACTTCTCATTGTGTCCATAACCATTCACAAAGGAATGAAAAAGGACGGCTGGAAGCTGGTGGCTGAGAACACAACACAATCCACGCAGAGTTCAGAAGGGGCTGTCTGCACTGGGAAACTCAGAGGTTTGTGCCGGGAGAACTGCAGGGTGTGGGGGAGCCCCGTTACAGCGTGCAGACACTGGGAATTTGATTCAGAGTGCTCAGGGGACGCAAAACCAAGCAAGCAGCACAGAAATGAATGTCCTGCTCCTGGGGCTCCCGTGTGCCTCGCAGGAGTGGGAAATGACCTCCCGATATTTTCATTTGTTACGCTATGGGGTTGGTTGGGGTTTTTCCCTGCTTCCTTTACAGTGAGATAAACACTACCAGGAAAGCCGTATGCCTCGCACCGTTCCCCTGACTGCAGAGGAGACAGTATTTTCCCTTCATCAGCCCAACGGGAGCAGCCCCCTTTATTCAGCGGCGCCCTGCGCGTCCCCGCTTGCGCATTCCACCTTTGTTCTGCGGGAGGAACTCCCTTTGACGTGGATGTGGATATGTATTCCACACACCAGGCGAGTGCGGAGCGGCGATCCAGCCCTCTGTGCCGCAGCCTGGGGAGCAGAACAGCTCTCCAGATCGCCCCTTGCATCTTAATAGCAGAGGGAAAGTGGAAATCTCCATTTTTTGAAATGGAGAGAATAAATAACGGAATAAAAGGAAGGTCGGGTAATGAAGTAAGGATTTAACTAATATGATCTTTTTGTAATATGTTTATTATTTTATAATTCTGCTGCTCAGTCTCACCAGCATCTGAGTGATATGTAAAATGTTAAGAATGTAGCCCCAGTTTGCAAATATGAGACAGGGAGATTCACCAGACTCTCAAAATGAAGAAGTGGGACATACAAAGATTGGGTACGTGCCCAGGCTTGCAGGACCTTACAGCAAACAGGAAACAGGACTTGGATGTCTTGCAAAGTCCCTCCTGACTCTCTGGTGAATGATTTTTGGGGAGAATTTTGCAAATATATAGTCAAAACTGAAAAATAAAGAAAAACATGCACACACATACATAATATTCCGCACTGAAACCCATCCCCATCTTATCTAAAGTATTTATTTGTTGTATGCTACTAGTAAAAAGATCACCCCCAAAATCAAGTATTAAAAATATCTTATAAAGAGGTTGAGCATAAGTAGCTGTTACAGACGTTGATAGATGTGTGTCCCTAGAAGTAACACGAATTTCTCAGGGCTGTCCCATGATGTACACCTGCCTGCCTGTGTTGTAGTTCTGGTCCCAAGTTTTCTTCTGCGTATACAGAAATCTCATCTTTGCTCAGCTTCTGGACCCCCAGCCTCCTCTATCCAGTGCCATTCACCTCCAGAAATCAGCTGTCACCTCACCTCAACAAAGGGGCATAAAAACATCCCATCCCATGGACATTTCAGTGCACAGTCCATAATATGAAGGATGCTAGACTGTTGTGCCTCCTAAATGTGAGATGATGAGAAACACCATCCACAAGTGGATCTGATTTTTTTTTTTTTTCCCCTGGGAACTCCCCTGGGAAGAGAACTGCAGAGCCCACTGAATCCTTGTGGTCTTTTCTACCTGCTCAGGTGTGCAAGTTACGGCAGCACTCAGGTAGGCCCCGACTGGAAGAGTGGCACGTTGAGGAGAGGCCACTTATCAGAAGAAATTCAACCTTTTTCTGCATTCCCCCAGCACAAATCAAACCTGAAATCAGCCCAGCCCTACTGCTCTTCAAAGAATTTGTCACAGTTCAGTACAGCTAGCAAACCCAGCTCGAGAAAAGCCCAGAGCTACATTAACGCAGAAACCAAATATATGCAGTGGGGTTGTTGTGTGGAAGGGAGGTTCCCTTTAGGTCAAGGGCAAGGGCAACAGCTGAGCAGGGACGTGGGCTGCCTGCACTGTCACTGCTGTGCCTTTTGTATGCGCATAAAACTCTGGTTTCTAGGGATTTGCAGACACAAACATCCCCCTGACACCCAAACAAATAATCAGAAATAAATAACTCACGAAGCTGTTGATAATGAAGCCAGAGAATGGCCATTCATAGAAATATGCACTACATCACTCCTCCTGACTACACGGTGATTCATCACCATTTCCCCGCTCTCGCCTTTTATTCTTTCGATTAGCTTTGCTCAGGGATCCCTTAAACACTTTCCACCTAATTTTAGATACATTTTTGTTTGAAATGCTACGTCTTGGAAAAGCCTTTTTCAATAGGGCTATTTCCTATAAGTAGGTCACTGCAGTAAAGGGGTGAGACGTGCAGCCTTTGCTGACAAGATATTTTGTTTTCTAAAGCACTTAATTCTGCTTTAGAAAAAAAAAAAAAGGAGAGAGAGGGAGGGAAAAAAAAGATACCCATTTGTTGACCTTTGCTTGGTGCTAGGTACAATGTCTTTCTGACCAGCTCCAGAGAGGGACATTAAACCCGTGATGTATAGAACTATATTTATACTCTGAATAAATAGGCTAAAAATACCCCTTCAAACAGGGTAAGCTGTAATTTTAAATTGTAGGACTTCTAAAGAGCTTTCACTGATATCAGACAGTCCCAGGCTCCAAGCACCACGGCACTGTATTTTAATCAAATAACTGTGAAACCATTGCCACAAAATTGCAACCAAAATGTTTGTGTAATGTTATGTAGCTACGGAAACAAACTTGGGCTTCTAGAATTACCTTATTTACTGGTTCACAGCAATGGGCTCATCGCAGGATTTTGGCAGAGTTTTGTGTTAGGGTATGCAAGTTCTCCCCTTGCCCCGAGGATGAGTGAACCCTGTGTAGATCTGGGAATGGGCAGCCGTGAAGTGATGGGGTCCTGATAACCTGAGACTGAGTAAATTCGTACTTCACCATAAACAACTGGGACTGTGGGTCAAAGGTTCCTGAATGCACACAAATGCCACACAGTGTTTCTCAGTTGTTCTGTAATTAATAACAATTGTAGTGGTGTTTCTCAATTATGTTATTACATAACCTTTCCTTTCAGACCTACGTTATTTCAGTTCTAGCTACTTAGGGTGCAACACAAGATACAATTATTATCTATTTCTTACCTCAGAAAGCTTGACACTGAGGTTACTAGATTTTAAAAAGTTATTAATTACATTTAAAATTATGCATTTGTGAGGCTTACTTGTGTTCTTCCCTACTGAGCTCCATTTAGGCCTTCCTGAATGACTGATATCCATGAGTGCTTGGGGAGCAGATCCCTCTCCACCCTTCTTCTTCTCTCCCACCCCCTCAATATTTTTGTGACCAAACACCAAAACTCTTTGTGTGGACTGTACTCTGTGAAACAGGACAGTTTAATACAGGCCATTCATTTGCTCTAGGGGGGGAGAAAAAAAAGGCAAATAATAAATGAGGTATTCATTTTCTGCTGGGGATAGAACAGAGTTATATTTTAGATGAGAGCCACTCTTTGTGCACGAATACGCAGTTACCAAAAGATAAATATTCTGTAACGCAGACATGCTGGAGATGAGTTTCAATATTATTCTCACTGTCCATTTTTCCTGCCTTTTAATCTGACATAAAATGTCATTGGTATCTATTGAAATCTGTGTGTATAGAGGTGGAGAGCAGGAGAAGAGAATTGCGTGTTGCTGAGAGAGCGTTTTTGCAGGGCGTTTATTTAATGCCTGCCTTTGGGATGAGGAATACCCAGGCTGTGGAGCGGTGGCCCTGGTGGTGCTCCCACGGGCACGAAGGCAAGGATGGCACGGTCCCAGCTCTGCCGGGCCACCTCACCTGGGCTCACAGCCTGGGGTCCGGCAGCTTCCGATGGGCAGGGTCTGCCTCTGGTTGCTGAGCTTCCAAGAGAAGCACCCAACGTGGGTGATTTCTGGAAGCTATGAAACACAAGGCAAACATCAGGCTTCTTTCTAGTCCTCGGCCTTCATCGTCCTTAGGAGGCCATCTCTCCATCACTTCCAAAGCTGTGAATGTAGCTAGTCACATTCTCGATGACCAACTCACCATGCGACACCCCTGCCAAGGCCCCTGCTTTCAGCATGCAGGGGTAGTGACGGGCAGAGTCTTTGCTAGAGACACATCTTCACGTAGACGAGACCTGAAGCTCACTAGGCTCAGCTCTCCGCTCCAGTCCTCAGAGGACAGTGTTCAGGTAATTTCTTCTGCAGCCTTAAGCAAATGTCAGAGAAAAAATACTAGCTTATTTCCTATCTCAAGACAGTAGGGACTAGTACCTAAGCTTTCCCTCTTCCTATCCCAGCAAAATGAATATCAAACATAGAAACCTTCTGGGAAGCTGGGCATATCTAGGGAGCTCCAGGGAAAGCAGCCTTCTGCAGAAGCTTTGCAGGTGAGGATACAGGAGAAACCCTTGGCACAGCATCACAAGAGAATCCAATAAACTACCTATTGATTGCATCCCTAAAAATTTTGCTCTGGACTCTGTTGTGGGTACTTGATAGATGCTGAAGTACCCATTGTCTCTCAATGCCTACCAATCCAGCTAAGCAAGGCAGAGCAAAGAATGAATCCAACACAGGGTCAGGTGAGCCTGGTTTGAGAGAGGGGCCCACGAGGTGTTCAATGCCCAGCTCTGCCTGCCCTCCTGTCCCGTCAGGAGGGTGGGCGCCCTGCAAGGACATCGCCAGGCAGCTGGGAAGGCAGCCACGTGGGGAGAGATGAGATGGCCATTTCTCAGCAAGGTTTAAATCTCTGTACTCTCCTTTCCAAATGTGTTTTTCTCAATCCTGCCAGCAGCAAGAATCAACCACAGTTTGTTTAAACCTGCAAGAAACTGTTTGCTCTTGGGTGAGCGTCAGAGGAGCTGAAGATGCGTGTTGCTCTGAACCCAATGTAGAGCACTCAGCACAGTGCAGACACCTTTATCAGCAGTGCTGATAAAGCCCCACAAACTTCAGCATGGAAATCCAAGTGGGTCACGATCCAGAAATAATGAAAAAAAAAAAAAAAAAAAGAAAAGAAAAAAGAAAAAAGAATTGTTCAAGATGGCTATAAAGGACTTGTGTTTATGGTCTTCCCAAACAAGTATTGTCATAAAACTATAGCCACTAAAAATGTAAGCCTGCCAATTTCATATGGAAAATACAAAGACTTAGACATTAACATGAAGACTGCCTTGCAAAGCTGAAGTTAAACATCAATGCCAAATCAAAGCATTCATATTCTGTGAGTCAGGTTCCCAAAAAGTAAGAAATTGGCTTACAGTCTTTTTTTCTTTATTCCTTTTTTTTTTTTTTTTTTATTTTACCTAATGATTAGAGGTGGTGTTGTCTTCTAATTATAGAGCCTAAAATTCAGATTTTCAAGCTTTCTCCACAGCCGTGGTAACCAGATTGCCTTTTCAAATGTGTAAACTGAGATTTCCACCATCAGTCCAAGATTTTAGGTCTTAAAGAAAACATGAAATATCATCAGTTTTCTGATAAAATCACAAGAGCTGG
The DNA here is from genome assembly GCA_011076525.1 of Nettapus auritus. Taxonomy (NCBI): domain Eukaryota; kingdom Metazoa; phylum Chordata; class Aves; order Anseriformes; family Anatidae; genus Nettapus; species Nettapus auritus. Next base: position 3,941,856 of record CM021773.1, on the reverse strand, counting down.
CAGTGCTGCCTAAGCCTGAGTTTCTTATGAACACAAATTACAGGATGTTCCTAAGGTTTTCCTGGAAAGGAGAGCTGTGCCAGGAGAATGCCAGGCCATTTACAATGGTAATATTCAGACTGGTTGTTAATTTCAAAATTGGTTGTTAGTCTCAATAAATAAGAAACAAATTTTGATTTTTTGGAAGATCTGAACACCCACAATTGCCATAGACTTCAGGCAGGGTTTTGATTGTTAGCATCTCTAAAAGTCACGCTCACACCAACTTTTTTTTTAATAACACCAGAATTATTATTCTGTACTGAACCAGCAAAAGTCTCTCTAGCTCATTTCCTGTTTCTGACAGCGGTCAAAAACCTCACTGGGAGTAGAGAGCAGGGCAAGCGCACTTCAGTGGGGCACTCCTCCAGCCTCCAGGAATGAGCAGGTAGGGAGCTTTCTCATCCACAAGCATCATCATGGCATTTTACAGCTCTGATGGATTCTTCTTAAACCAGAATCCTCATAAACTTTAAGAACCTCATACTGCACACCCACTTTTGTGGTTTAAGTACACAAAAGGATGACCTGCCTCTATCAGAGAAGGCATGTCAAGGTTCACAGGTTCCTCTACTAACTGCCCTAGAGCTATGCGGTAAAGATCATTTCAGCAGATACTAATGCTTGTGTATGTTTTGGATTCCCTTTGGACCAGAGGATGGTTAGAGTTGTGACATCTTCTGCATGGTTTTTAAAATCACATCTGTATCTTCAGCAGCCACACTCGGCTTCCTTCCCACATGACTGCTCTCTATTAAACTGGCATCTAGAAATGCTTACCAGATGCAAGCACAGTATGCACTGAGAAAGAAAAAAATTACCCAGCAAATTCTATAAGAAAGAAACAAATGTAATTCTTTTTTGGACTTCTCCACTCCAGAAAGTCTGGAGACGGATGCCTTAAAGTAAAATTAGGGCACTTCTGACTTATAAAACAGTAAGTTGTTGCTGCTGTCACCTGTTCGCAAATCAGAAAAACTCAAAGACCTTGGAGATAATCAGTAGCTACCTCTCCATGGAGATATTTGAATATTGTTTGCCAGCCTTACTGTCACTGATGAGACTGTGTGGGAGATGTGTGACACCTTGCAGGAAGCACTGCTCATCCTTGGAGGTCCTCTTATGCACCCAGCAGAGAAAAGGAGGCTCCAAAGGACGCCTCAGAGCAGGAGCCTGAGGCTGTGGATCCCATCCCCAGTAGCTACGCTCCTCTGTGCCAGAGACTTCACGGCAGAAAAAGAGCACATCTAACCCTATTGATAAAGAAGTGGAAACAGCATTAATCAGATGTGAGCATGGTGCTACTGTAGCCTGCTACAACCTCACAACTGCACAAGTTACAGCCAGTGCAGGAGAGCGTGCTCTAAAAACACGGACGGTCTGTAGGACAGAGGCTGAGGGGCCAGGGCTGTATTGTGCCCAGATGGCAATGCAGCAATTGCTGTCAGCTGTCAGGAAAACTTCTGAAAGGGCTAAAGGGACTAATTGCTGTGAGTTTCTTGGCTTCCAGTTTTCATCACTGTCTGTGAACATGAGGGGGAGGAGTCTGTGTATTTGGCAGATCTGGTGGCATTTTATTTGTGACTGAAAGTAAGGGTTTGTAATGTGGACAGTTAATTCCTTCTAACGTAGTCACTCTGGGACATTTGATCATGTTATCTCAGTGTTCCTTTCTCATTTTGTCCTAGAGGCTGGATTTATTTTATGTGGAGCTGAGGGGAACGGTTGTTGGTAATGAAATCTTGATTGCTTCTGACGAGAACCCAGGAAGGTCATGGATTTGCATGATAAAGATGTGTTTCTCTTGGAGTTTGTTTTCAGTAGAATTGTTGCTTCTTTTCCTAAGAAATTACCGAAGTTATCACCCTCCCTTTACACCTGCCACAGCTTCGCTATCTATTTTGAAAGATCTGAATGAAGAAAATCCTGCAAACTAGATTAAATATATATACTTTTTGCTCAGGGCTTTAGGAAACATCCCGTAGCTCCTCTCTGAGACAGATTAGCATCGCGTACTGTTTTCAACAGCCACCTCCACCACTCCTACACTGTGCACCTAGTGAAATGTAATTCCCTGCAAATCCTGCGCAGGATAGGGGTGGACACTGCGAGGGTATTGGCATTTCTTGCACTGTGCATTATTCACATTTTAAGTATTATTGTTGGTTATGATCCTTAGCCTCAAATTATAGCACTTATATTCTTAAAATCTGGAAAACACATTGACAGGCGAGCAGCTGGCTGTTGATTCAGTGCTAACCCTACATGAGATAGCACCCCTGTGGGTCAGGATGAATGATTTGTCCCCACAAACCCTTGATTACGCTGCTGAAGAGCGATCAGTTGGAATTTGTTTACTTAAACTATTCCTCTCTCATCTGTGGTAAAACGTCCAGCCCAAGAGACATGGAATGGGGAAACCTTCCTGGTCTATTGTGGATGAGCTACAGCACTATGCAGCATTGTACATGAGCTACGAGGACTTGCAGAAATCCTAGAGTTCATGGTTTATTAAAGACTGCCAAAGAAAACGCCTGAAGTGCTGTTTATCTGCCATAAATTATTTCAAGCACTTTTACTAGTGGTGTAGTATTAATGTTCCATGCAATATTTTTATATAAATATTATATTTATTGCTAGTAGCTTGAATAGAAGCAATGCATTCAAAAATTCTGGAAGTCTTACAAAGGTAGCTTTTATTTTAGGAATCTATTGATTCATGTAAAGTGTCTGCTACAGGCATATTTAAATATGACTTAGCAGTCTGTAAATGGATAACAAAGAGGCAAAGTCAGCTACCAAAACTGATTTTTTAAATGCAGTGGCGAGTAACAATTTTTGTTTACAGCATTTATTCCTCATCAGGGCTCTGTGTAAAAAGACAAAAAATGCATAGGGAGAAATTCCCAGTTCTAGTGATTTCATAGAAAAAAACATAAAACATCAGAAGTGCAATGAATTATTTATTAAAAACAAAATTGATTTTTCAGTTCTTGCAATTTCCTGAAAAAAAGACATGACAGAAAATGATATTATTAAAAAAAAAAAGGGCAGAAGGAACTGTTGTGTATTAACGAGCTTTTCGCTTTCAATATTGACGCCTGCCTTAGGCACAGATCCTCTAAACACTTACTGTGATTTTAACTTCAAGCACAAAACCAGTCACAAAATCTCTCTAATGGGATTATTCACATGCTTACAGTTAGGAACACAAATATGTTTCCAGGCCCATGCATCTTCTGAAAAAGAGAATTCCAGGCCTTCAACCAAGACTCTGCTTCCTCTCGTACGGCTGAGGCAATTAGCGCTGGATTGCTCTTCTGGGGGAACTGTCTATACAGTTATTTCCAACATCATTCAAACTGTAAGTCTTATTTTGCTTGTTTTGTGGTCCTTCATGACTATTACCACATGATAAGAGCATTGCAAATGAATGCCAGTAAGAAAATGGCGTGGCCTCAAAAATTATCTTTGCTTGTCTGTAGCTGTGTGCTGCACAAAAAGCACATCCATCTCATTACTGCGGAGGAAATTGGTAACACAGACATTGTCTAAAAGCCGTTTTAAATACCATTTTTCAGTTTGTGCCAGTCGGGTGGTTAATAGTAGAGCTGTAAATCAGCACTAAATGCTGTTTCCAGGACTTACAGAGTCACTTGGTTATGGGTGTTCGAGGCGACTCAGCAGTGAGTGCGAAGGGTGGCGAACCAAAAAGGGGCTGAGTTAAAGGGAAGGCTTTCCCTCTGGGCTGAGAGCCAGCCCTCACGCTGGGAGCTCTTGGGGCTCGGGTTCAGACCAAGTGGCCCCAAGGCTTGGTTGGGTTCCTTAGCTCCCGCATGGTGCTGTCGTGCCAGGGAGTACAGCGTCTCTGCATCGTTTCTGCTTCTGAAGGGCAAAAAATAAAGATACCTAGAACCCAGTGCTGTCAAATAAATGGCAGCCAAAATATTCCCTCGTGAGTGAGAGTGTCTCAGGATATTGCCTGTTGACTTACATTTTACACCAAGCTGCAGAAGCTGGGAAGGTTCAGGGGGACAGCAATTCTACAGGACTGAAAGAGTTGTCTTTTTACGGGAGCCAGAAGGGAAGAGATTTCTGTGCTCTTATCCATTTCAAGTGTTCAAAAGTCCCTTTAGATAGTGAGCTACTTCTTGCATTGAGATTCTGGCATCACTCTGCCACAGGTAAATGGAGATGAACAGACTGTGTGGTTTTCCCAGCCACAGAACTGCTTTCTTTCAGTGACAGCCATACAGATGATGGGGCCTGTTTCTCAGATAATCGATTACATATGTAAGCATGATAGTTTGATCATTTATCACATAAATAAATTATTGAGTATTTAGTATTTTAGTATTTTAGAGTTAATATTTGTAATAACTAAAACTGTGACAAAAGCACAATTTTGGAATTCAGATAAGCGTTGTATATGTTACACATATGTACTGGGACTTGATACAGTGCATATAGAGCAACGTTTCCCATTCTGGGATGGGAATTTCAGCCTGGGCAGTTTCTTTAGGAAAAGAGAGGGGACAACAAACAGAGTGGGTATTTCCCATCCTCTCTACAAAGGTTTCTATTTAAGCAATAAATTTCTTTCTTTTTGTATTTCTTCTAAATGATTCTCCAAATCAAAAGTTTCATTATTCTGATAAATGTGTTTTTCCACCTGAGGAAGGTTTTTCCTCTTCCAGTCTGTTTTATGTGGTTGTTTGTTACTGAGACCAACACAATGACTAAATCAATACAAACTACCCTCTAGGCAATGAGACACCACAAGAAAGTGCAGCATCATTAAACTGAATTACAGACAAGCACTTAAGGAGACAAATAAGTATTTTGTTAATATAAAGCTTCACTTTTTTTATAGCTGTGATGATTGAAAATGTTTACAAAGCATGCATGGCACGGTGGTAGCAGAGGAAGAATGCGGCAGAAGGTGTTGTAGCTGGTTGGCAGCGAACTTCTGCCAACTTTCTGGGGAAACAGGCTGGGAGCTGAGGGACGGGGCTCCTGCGGTGTCCGGAGAGCCACCGAGACCCCGGCGGCTCATGGAGCTCTGCTGACAAACAGCCCCGGTGCGGGGCTGAGGAGCAAGCAGTCACTCAGGCTCTGAGTGAGCAACGCAGCTCCTCTCTGGTGTGAAAACCTGAGGGTAAACTCTCAGATGGGAAATGAAATCAAGGCCCTCTCTAAGCCCCTGATGACAGCTGACCACCAAGGCCAGACAACCCCGATTTAGACTGCAGGGTTGGTCACCAAAGAGAAGTGCACGGGTCCCCAGGGACACCTTTCAGACAGATAAGTGATTTGTACTTTAAATATGCAATTGCTTCCTTCAGTTTTCTCTGTTTCTAAAGAGCTCTTACTTAGCTATTGAATATTAATAGCTGTGATGATTTCTACTGAAATAATTTGGAAAAGTCATCATCCCTTCTGTAAAAAGTTGCTTGTCTGATTTCCAGCATCCTCCTAATCATGTTTTCCTTTCCTGTTACTTAAAAAAAAAAAAAAAAAAGAGATAAATCATGCAGTTCATCCAATATTCCCATGACAGAGCTTACAAGTTTTCTCCTTCCTCATCTGTCTGTCTTTCTGCCAGGATTGTATATGGACACCTTCCTTATAAAACGCAGGAGCAATGCTGAAATCCCTACTTGAGTTGATGTAGTCTTTGGCTCATCTCCCTTTGTGGGAGATTAGCCTTCTGCTCAGGCTAGGATCGTATATTTAATCTTTATGGTTTGCAGCTGGCATAATTATTTAGAGCAACAAAACACTGAGTAAGTTTCAAGATAATCTTAAACAAGGCTGAAAGCTTTTCTTTGAACTAAAGCCTTCTTTCTTCTTTAAGGCTGCATAGCTGAGGAAGAAAGATGTCTTCGTAAACAGAAAGTCACCTAACAACAAAAAATGTTTTATTCTGGTCCTCTGCCTCTCTGCAAAAATATGTGGGCAATGGCTTATACATGTGCTGAGCACATACTTGAATTCCTCATGCAAAGAAATCAAATGCCTACTTCTAAAAGAGCAAGGGATGCATCCATTTTGGTAACTGCATATAAACCACTCTGCCCTGATCGTGCGGTGTGAGCAACTGCTCGCTGAGACTGTGCGTCTGCATTGCTTGTGAATTTATACAGGCGGATCCTTAATGGGAATTGAATGGCTGGGTGAGGTTTTTGGGTGAGTTTTTCAAAACTGTTTAGCATTAGCCTAACTCTGCTTCTGTTGACAGAAATCCAAGAATTCATTATCGACTTACAGGAGATCAAACTAGGCCTGCGATGAATACTCTGGAAAACACTTTCTCCGTCATCACACGCATTCAGACCGTGGTCCAAAACTGACTAGTAGCCTAAAGTGTGTGGAAAGACGTGGCTATATGCTTGGGTCTTGATCCTTCTCTTCACTTCTGCCAATTGAACTGCATTATGATTCACTATAAATTTTTTCTTCTCATCACTTAACGACCTCACACCACATTCCAACTTCTTTTCAAGTCTCCTTCCTGGTGGAGGAGAAATCACCAGCATGAAGTCTGGGCAAACCCCCAGAAATATGGATTCATTAGGGAAGGAGTGGAGATAAAGGGGTTTTAGCCCCTCATTAGCACCAGTGCAATAATACTTCTGCAAAAATCCCTCTGCACGCTCTTTTCTCTCAGCCTAGAACTGGAGCTGGTCGGGAGGCGTACAGGGATTTCCCAGCTGCAGACTTCCTGTGCGCAGTTTTTAAAAAGCTGAAGAACGCAAATCCTGCTGCCTGTCTCCTGAATCTTGCTGGCCCCACCATAAATGATTACCTAGTTCTGGCCAAATCTGAACACTTGCTTTCACACACAGCCACGGAGTTTAGCAGCATTAGATATTTAGCAGCATTGCGTTCGAAGAAGTTATACATCTAAATTCCTATGGCTTTTTGTGACAGTTAACCATGGGAGCTGTGAATTAACCGTAAGTCCTTGGGAATACTGCACATAAATGCTTTTTTGATTGTAAGGAACTTGATATAAACAACTGTAGTTGCTGTACTACTGTTAGCTAGCCAAGAGGGAGAAGTGATCTGTGTTACTCCCCCATGGCAGAAGTAGCCCATAACACAAACTTAAGATATGATTCTTGCTGTGAAAATGTTAAGGTGCTCTCTGACGAGAGGATGCTGAACAAGAGGAAATTAAATGTACTGTGTTTAAATACAAGCACAATTGTCATTACCTATCAGCCTCACGAGTTACAGCATCAGTATTTTTTCAGCTTAATTTGTAAAAGTGAGTTGGTCTAACAATATGATCTGAAGGATCTATAATGCATTAAAGCTGTCAACATTACTAAATATCAGAATTAGAATGAAATAACTTAGTTTCCTTAAATCATGACGGCAGGGAGGCCTCCAGGGTTTTGTTATTAAAAAGTAAATAAATCCTCCTTTCGGTCTGAACTTTGGTTTCTATTCTGTTTCTGCCACTTTGAAATGGGTGAGGCATGGTGAGAAAGAGGACAGGACAGCTCTCATTCAAGGAGGCGCTGTGCTGGTCAATGCAAGCTGGAATTTGTGTCAAGGTCATGGGAAAGGTCAATGACCGAATTTGTTTTTCTGCTCTCAGAGCACTTCATATGCTTCAGGAAGAGGGGAGAAAAAGGCACAGCTCTGGGGCAGCGTGGTGGCACTATGAATAAAGCCCTCTGTCATCCTCCAAACCCCTGCGCAGAAAGCCTCTCTTTTCTACAGCTATGACTGTGACGAGCCCTCAAACCTCACTGCAGCCACTACCACCGATCTCTCAGAAGCAACAGGATGCACAGAAAGACTGTGGTTCGGTAAGGAGATCAGGCACTGCAAAATGCCTGTTCAGCAACTTACTTTCTCTGTGTATTATTCATATCTGGACGTGACCTGATCTGTGTAAAAGGGAACACAGGCAGGGCAACGCAGTGAAAACATCTCTCAATTCTAGAGGAATTTGCTTGTGTTTGGTCAGAGGAAGAGAGGAAACACCTCTAGGATCTCTCTAGAGTTTGTACTTGTGCCCCCGGTAAATCCGATGCCTGAGGTGGCTCAGTCTGTAACTCAGTGCATCTTCAGATTTAAGAATCACTTGCACACAGCAGCTAAAAAGAAGACTTAGCCCTGTCAGCCCGTCTGAGTAGACATCAGGATTAACCCAGCATGCCTTCCCACATCTCGCTGCACTGACTTATTAAACTCCTGTTATTGAATAGCACTAGAGTGAGGTAAAAAGTGAGAAAATGCCCCAGTCCTCCAATTTTCAGGCTGTTGGCGACACTTCTGCCTGCTTCTGAGGTGGGTTATTGCTCTCCCAGCACCTCCTCCCTCAGGAAGGAGCCTTGGTTTAGCATCACCGGGCATCAAGTGCACGTGAGCAGGACAATGGTAGATGACACAAAATGTAGCCCCCCTTTCTGTGCTTCAGAGCTAATTCTGGCAACTTTTTGGTGCTGGTCGGTCAGGCTGTAATTTTCCTTCCTGGTTCAGGGGCTGAGCCTACCAGCAGAAAGGCAGTGGAAGCCAGGAGATGCTGGTCAGCGGGTGTGAGGGCACGCGGTGCTGCACGAGGAGGTGACTCCCTGCCATGGGATGGTCCCCTTGGGGCGCCGGGCTGGGGACCCTCACTGCCCCATGCCACCTGCGCCAGGCACTGCTGACCCTGCCCAGGGCCTTGCAGGCTGCAGGGCCACCGGCCTTCCCCCTCATCCTCCCTCACAGTGACACCTATCTGCCTGCCAGGAGATGACTTGGGAAGCAGGAGCTGCCCCGGGAAGCACAAAAAGTTTATTTTAAATAAACGATGAAAAAAAGCTAGCCGCTTTTTTTCTAGTGTGAGAAGAAACGTCTCAAGAAAAGAGGTTTTGTTGTCTGCCGAAGCGTTGGCCTGTCTCCCCGTAAGGCTTGGCTGCCATCAGACAGAGGCGCCATGGGTAAGGAATTAATTGAGGTGGTTCATCTCAACCCCAACAGAAAGGAGATCACATTCAGTATTTTGTAATCTACATGAAATCTGTTCAGCTTATTCTGTTTGGTAAACTGGACTTAGCAAAGAAATTTAGCAAGAACTTGGCTAAAAGGTGACGCTTTTAGTTCAAGGAAGTCCTGAGCATGCTACCACAACCAGCCTGGTTGTACTTTTCCTTATGCTCAAGCTTTTTCAGGATTTTTTTTCCCCTTTGGCTGGCATTTCTTCCTGCAGTTACATATCTCTTCACGGACGTACTGACGTAGGTCCATCCCTCCTAGCATTGTACAGAAGTTTGTTTTTAAACATCTTTGAACAAACTTGTATAGAAGCACTGTTTTTAAAGTCAATCATTTCCACAGATATCAGAAAGCTGACTGAGAAATCATTAGCATCAGGCACTTAAAATAACCTTTCTTTAGTGCATTCATTAAGCCCTCAGTTACTTTAATTGTATATATTATATTTGCATGTGAATGTGTGGCTGTGCCCTTCATTTCTTCATGAACTTCCTGGTAACTCTAAATGTTTTTTATTTCCTTGGACCTCTTGGGAAGAAAACAATGAAAAACAAAGAGGTGGCATGAAGCAGAATGAAATGCCTCTTCACATCAAGGGAGTGCATCAAGTCCCACATGCACTTTGCTTTTGCTTTTCCTAAGGTGTAGCTACTGGGTTGATCCCTTAGTACTTGGTAGCACGGAGCTGGACTGAGCTGAAACAATCCAAAGTGGCACATTTCTTCTCTTGAAATGTATGGCTGAGGGCAATGAAGCTCTGGAGGGCCAGTCCTGAAGAACAGGAGGCAGTAGGACTCTGGAGAGCCAGCCGTGGGAGGAGGAGGGCTGGGTTTCTTCAGGAACTTCCCACGGGAGGCAAGGTTCTCCTGCCAACCGCCCTGGAGGTGCTTGGCAGGGACTGCTCAGAAACCCATACATAAACAGTCATCGGGGGCTCAAAGGGAGAAAACAGCACAGTCAGCCTCAGAGTGGGCCACAGACCTGGGAAAACCAGCTAGCAGCTCAGGGCAGGCATCTGGCAACTCAGGCTAAATAGAAGCTTGGTGTGTTGACTGCTGGTAGACACCCCAGCTTTTGCCATTTTAGGGACATGTTTTTCTCTAGTACCAGTATTGCTCACAGTCTGTTTCTCAAATCTGGGGTTGTTTGCCATCTGTGAGATTAAGTATTTATGTAGATAGATTAAATAGCTCACTCTGACACACTGCTTCCATTTCTATTGTGCTGGCGTATAAATTTACATGGTTACAACATTCTCTAATTCAGCGTTAAGAATAACATCTTCAGACACAGACGTTAGTACTATTAACTTCTGCCTTCCCAAGTATGGCAAGCCACTATTAGTAGCATTAGTATTGTATGGCAAGCAACGATCAGTAGCATTAGTATTCTATTAGCAGACATTTCACAGGGAATGAAATTCACTTAAATTAGAGCAGACTGAAAAAGGTAATACATGCATTAAATATTAATATAGTTTTCTCATGAAAATATTCAGAGGACACATCATAATTGTCATTTAGCTTTCCCTTCTGTTTGTGGAATATCTGTGATCATAATTTTCTCCCATTCAGTCCTTATTTAATGAATTGATTATGAATATTTGAAAGTCAAGCTGTGCTGCTCAGTTGTTATTCAGCAGAGAAGTCACACAGTACTTTTTACATATTCAGGCATTAATGAAGCAGATCGTCACAGTTTCTACAAATTCTCTATGATGTGGCTTTGAAACTTTTTTTTTTTTTTTTAATAATTTTGAACAGTTGTTCACAAGTGAATTTTAAAAACAATGGAATTTGTGTGTTTGGGGAGGAATTCTTGCTCCCTGGCTTTCAACAATACCGATTCGAGCAGATGAAAACATCCGTGCTCAGGACTGACCTATTAACACAGGAATAGAAATGCACATCTTCCAAAGTGCTTGCTTGTGTTTAAAGTTGAATTATACTCTGCTTTTTAGCAAATCCAAAGAGTTTTACATCAAATAACTTCAGTACCTGCAAAACGTCTATTCATTGCACCCCTTCTGGCCATATCCATCTCTTGGGAGTGCGGCACCACAGCCAGACACGCTGTTTCCAGATGGCTACCAGTGAGTGAGATGAAAGTGGCCAAAGAGTGCAAGTGTCAGGTGTTGCACAGGTTGGATGTTGCATCCATCGTGATCTGAAAGTGAGGCCAGGGACAAAAAGTACTACTTGACAGTAATTATCAGCACCTGCTTCTCTGGTTTAGTGGTAAATTTGAGGTCTTTGGGAGCTGATTTATTTATGTATTTATTAACTAAGATTTTCAAGTTCAAATGAAGCCATTTCTGTGAATCATTAATTTAATTCTGTTTGGCAGTAAATGCTGCTTATTGCACTTGTTCAGATAATTGCAGGCTCAGTGCTTGTTCAAATCATGTAGCATTATCCAACTGTATTGGAATGACTTGCAAAATTCACAGCCCACGGAAAAAATAGAGTGCTGTTTTATTGCCTTTGAAAAAAAATCTGAACTTGCTATATACTGAAACTTCTCAACAGAGCAACAGGGCTTCTGACTCAGCTAAACCACTCCAAATTTTAAAGATTATTTAAAGTCTCACAGAGCCACTCATGAATTCTGGAAGTAGCAGATAATGTTTGATCAATGCTGGAAGAAATATAATGAGAAATAAGCTTTGCATCTCAGAATATTATTGCATGAGGTTTTCAAGCACTATTATCTTTAGGAGCACTTGAAATATTCATGTATTTAGGCAATTGATAATTCCGGATTGCCTCGCAAAATATTGCTAGATTACTCATTTAAGACTCTTCAAAGCAGCCCAGCGTGCTTGCTCTCAGAACACCCAACATCTGTAAGGCAATTTAGGCTAACAAGCCAGAAATTGAGGGATTGCTAGCCAATATTAAAAATGTAGATCTTAGCTACATTGCAAGGAATCTGACGAATCATAGCACAGTGCACACCAAGATGCCAAGCACTGACTTTTTTTTAGAACAGATGTAGCCTCATGCTGTTGAATCTTCGTATTCAAATAGACACATGAGAAATGCATAGCATTTAGCACATTCCTTCAAAGCAGTAACTCCAAGGGCGAGTGAAAATAACTAGCATTATTTCTCTGACTGTTAACAAAAATAAATTCATACCGCATATTTTTGTCTATCTCTCGGTACAATATAGCACATTTACAGGGCCTCCATGCTTGTCTCCTTCGAAGAATATGCAGTAAAATGCTTTAATTTGCCATGTGGGCAATTGCGAAGATCGGGGATCTGTGCTGTACAAAAAGGGACAAGGACACGCTCTCTACCTGGAACGAAGCAGAGGGGCACTGTGTTTGAGCTCCACAGTCTCGTTAATTTTAATAAGCATTTAATTTTCTGTACAGCACTGGACTCTTCAGCTTGGCTTTAACAGCAATGCAGAGCTGCAAATGTGACAAGGACTTTACAGATATTAACAAGATGCGTCCTGGGTCCCAAAGGGCTTTCAGCCCCACTGGTCAGTGTAGCAGCTTGGGATAGGCATGAACAGACAGGCAGCAAGTTCGCCATCTATCCTGATTACCACTCTGTTTTATTTACCTCTGTATTCCGATCCATTCATTGTATTTAATTCAAGAAATTCCACTAGCAGTCACTGCCGCTTTGTTCACTGATTTTGATGCCATCTTTTAAAGCCAAGCCAGTAGTGAAGGGCAGGCCCACCGGACAGCTGGTAAGCTAGGTGATGATAACTCCAGCAGGAACAGTGATTTCACGAGCTGCTTAAACAGCATGAAAGTTCTCTTCAGAAATATGAAAATGCTTAAAAGTGCTTTCGATTTTTGCCATTAAAAAAGTGCTTTTGGTATTAGACTGCCACACTGCAACTATTAATCTGATAAATTCCAGGCTCTATTTATTGCAAAGCTAGTACAGACGTTGGCTTTTGCAGAATTTATCAACTATTCCCAAGTGTTAATGTTTGCAAAGTTGCTAGGTTGGGCTATGCATCTGCACAGCTATTTGGAGAGAGATAAAGGCAAAAAAAAAAAAAAAAAAAAAAAAAAAAAAGCCCTTTCTCTCTCCTATGATATTATTAGATGCTCTGTGGGTGGGTTCTCACTTGTCTAAGGTTATTTCATTCCAAAGATCTTATGTGTGGTCCTTAAGATATTACTGTCCTTGGAATCAGAGAGATGACAACAGACTATTGTTGTCCTGAATTAAGCATACAGTAAAGTTCCTCAGCTGCCTATGCCTCACTTTTTCTTTACATCTCTCATTTCTGAGGGTAGTTCTTATAACTTCAAGCCTACTTAATACAGTCAACCAGAGGAAAACAGGTCTATTCTGCGATAACTTTAAAGATCTCAGATTCTTTCTGTTCCAACCTGGAACACAAAACATGGTCTTTGGAAAATATCACAAAAGAGAACTGTTACATTGGTCTATTTTAAATTGGAAAAAAAATATACATTTTTTGATTCACTGTTTTTCCCTTTTCTTTCTCTGATTGTAAGTGATCTGCACCACAGGAATATTCACATTTAACAGTTGTTGAACCTGTACTTCTTCAGAAGTTGTTACGCTTTGGCAATGCAGACTAATCCATGGAAATACACTTAGAAATTTCTGCCCATTTCTCGTTTCAGCACCGGGGAGGTCTGGTTACTGGGAAGGACGCTGATATTTGCTGATGCATCTGACAAGTGTGATCTCCCTCTCTGATTTATTAATTAAGTTTACTACAAAGTCGCTGTGCTGTGGATGACTTTATCATCCTGCCACTTATAGCAGTCCAGGAGTCTCCAAGAAGAGCCTTCCCCTAGACGCTAATAAGGAAAATGTTAGCCTGTTCACTCACCCTGGCCTATGCTAGAAAGCATAACTCCTCCCCACATTAGAAACAGGATTAAAACTATATCAGAATTTGGAAAATCCTGGGATTTCTCTCCTATTTGCTGCCTGAGCTCTCCAGGCCATGCGCCCAGTTGTTTTGCTTGTGCACTCTCCTGGCTCTGCACAGGGTCTGTGCGCTCCTTGGCAGCAGTGCGGGATCTGAGTGCTGCTGGCTTTGGGATGTCACCAGAGTTGTTGGAGCAGGTGGCCTGCTGTGGCTGTCTCTGTCCCCATGTCTTCTGCTGTAGGAGCTGAGCACACCTTGCTCGTTCCTTTTCAGCAGCAGCACAAATGCCTGATCAAGCCCTCACCAGTCAGCTTGCAGGGGGCTGCGCTGCTGCTGTCCACCACTCCCAGCCAAGCAGCACTCCCAGCACTCAGACAGACAGGGGAGCCAAAGGGGCGACCCAGCACAGCTGTACTCTGTGCTAAGACACGACCCTGCCTTTCCATTTGCCAGCATCTTCATTCCAACCTTTCCATTGCTGGCACATCTCACAGCCCAAAGTAGCTCCCTCGGACAGGTGGTTGAAATGCTACTAACAACTTGTTTCTCCACGTGTGGTTGCGAGGCTTTGTTTGCATGTTTGCTTAGAGCTAACATTAGAAGAGCTTAGAAAGGCAACATCCAAAATAAATCTTTCTGAGTTCATTTACGACACATGGCAGATTTACATGCATCTATATAATGAGGTGTGGGAGCTTTGCAGCACTTCCCCAGGATGTGTAAGCTCTGCCTCGAAGTGATGGCATCAATAAATAAATGTATGCTCATAAAACTGCATTGACACTCATTGATCCCCTGTTACACCAAAGATTTACATCACAGCCTACTGTGTTTCTGTCCTGGTGGTTGTAATTCTTCCACAATTTCCTCCAGTCAGCCAACTACAGTGTTTTCAGTCTTGCTTGAACAAGGGGTGGGAAGGTGGCCTCACTAATGTCAAAGGTAACCCCCCTCAATGTTCACCAAGAGATTTTCTCAGCCCTTCTATGCAGCTCCAAATGAGGGGTTTGTGAGTGTACTTTCAGCAAAGCTGGCTTTTGCATTGCTAAGGAGAGCGGTGTTGCAGACAGCACCATGAGACGCTGCCACTGTAAATTCTGTCACAGGACTCAAAGGCCCCACAGAGGGTTCTAAAGAGGGGCAAAGAGCGAGGGCTGCTGCACCCGTGTCTGTGGCACGTAAGGGTTGAGCCCAGGGCCTGACCACACAGATTTCTCCCTGCTTGTGTGAATGATGTTCCCCAGTGGCAAGTGGCTCGTCAGGTCATTGCTAAGCTCATTGATTTAGGAGAATACAGCTAAGGCTGCTCTTTGATGGTTTCCTGAAAGGTCCTGCATGACAGATTTATTTATTGATACTAACCGTGCAAATGTACAAGTTCTGTAAACAAATGCAAACCTGTCCTCAGCTACGCAGAGAATAATGCAACCACGGAGTCATTTCTCTAGCACAGGTTCTTCAGCAGCAGTGAATGTGTCTGTTGGTTTCAGCTGTGGTTTTCAGCTTCCCACAAGGCTCTGTTGCTGCCTGAAACACTGGCCTGCAAGAAGGACAAGAGATGGAGCAAATCTACCTGCAGCTGTTGGTGCTGTAACTGCAGACTTGCAAAGAAAATAACAAATGAAAGCTACATCAACACATATCTGAGATTTTTCTTATTTATCATTGGGCTATTCCTACATTGTGTCAGTAAGAAGTTGGTCTAAATTACCTAGGAAGTGCAACAGATGGAGAATTTATTATACATTCCCTGGGAAGAAAGAAGGCAGCACTGAATTAGCTGTTGACAGAGAAAGAAAGAAGACAACATCTGTGTCTCCTCCTCACAAGAAATGGCTCCGTCCTGTGGTATATTTCAGGAGTGTATTTACCTTTGTCCTGTGCCCCACCGTGGTCTATAAAGACAGAAAAAAAGCAAACGTTCAAGCGCAGACTAGGTCTTTGTAGCAGGACCCAGTCCTACAGAGATACTGAGAACATGTGACCAAGTCAGTGAAGTTAATTCCTACTCTTCATATGGCTGGATTTCTCTAATATCACTAGAAGAATTCAAAAGTAGGTGACAAATAGGGCTTCATATGTAGAACTGCAGAGATTTATTTTGCTTAGATACATTATTTACCTAAATGAGCAAAAAATTGCTTTATGAAAATACAGTGCTTGAATGGCTATAGATACTCACTACGTTCCCTGCCTCATCTTTGGATGGCTGTGTGCATTTTAACTGCAGGACCTTGCAAGCCTGACAGAGCAAAAGACATTACTGGGAGCAGCTGCCAAATGGCAGTTCCCTGGAACTGCCAACTGTGGAGCCTCACAATTTTGTAACGAGGACCTGGAGCTTTAGCTACAGAAAGCAGAATTGAGCTCAGAGGCAAATGTGTGTGGAAGTGCACAAGGTTTGTAGTTTGCACCAAACCCTGTCTGAAGAGGTTTACTGCAAGAGGCAACACAACCCATGGCAGCAAGATGTCAAGGTTTTCCCTCACATACACAGGTAAACAACCATTCGTTTTCTTTTTACACCTTTAACATTAGGTAATAACAAGCAGTCATGAAATAACCTTAAAGAGATCCTGCTGAGGGATTTTCCTAATGCAGAGCCCATGCCCCATGCACACACACTGTCAGGACGGCCAGTATTTGCAAAAGTCCTGGTCTGGCTCCAAAGGAGTGACCTCTGTGAGAAGAGCTGGAGAGGCAGCAGGGCCACAGCCAGGAGCAGCTCCAGGTTCATTGCCTGGTCTGAGCCCGTGGAGAACACCAGGTCCAAAGGTGTCCTTCAGGCACTGAGTCAGATACCTTGCAGGCCCTGTAGTGGTTTCCTCAACAGAATTGAGGCTGAAGGGCTGAACTTTTTGCACCTACAGATTTTTATTCCAGTCTTCACTAATGAAACCTCATGGCTGAGGGCTTGCTAGCCTCCAGTTTTAAAAGATGTTCTGGAACTTTTCATGGATGTGATCGTTGCCCAGAACTGCTAAAAACAACTGTGTGCACTGCTATGGGTGCTTCAGCTAGATGGGAGATGGAAGGCAGAGCTCACAACAGCAGTCAGTGCTCTAAAGGGTTGCCTCAGACTTAGCAGGATAGAGAATATAGGAAGAATATAAATAGAACGAAAATGTAGCTATCGGTAGTACGCAAGGATGATTGCTTAACTGATTATGAAATACCACGACTTCTCAACCTCAGGATTTGCTTCATAAAGTCTTAATAAGAGGAAAATTCTGTTTTCAAAAATTAGTTTTGCTGAACAGTTTTGTATACTGTGTGGAAAAAGCCAAAACGTATTGACAGGTATCACTGGGGTGAGGCAGAGGACCAAAAAACATTGCAGGAAATAAATACGTGGAAGACGATGGGAAATATATCAGGGCCAATTTACTTTCAATTTATACCAGCAAATTTAGGGGGTCATCAATCAATACTTCAATCAATACTGGCATTAGAATTAAACAAACAAACAAACAAACAAACAAAAAACAGAAAACGAATGGGAGAGAAATTAGATGACTGAAGCTTCTATGCCTGGTTTTCCTGGTTCAGGAAGGTAAAAAGAAAAAAAAAATAATCAGAAACTAAAATAGACATATGAAATTATTGTCTAAATTAAAATCCAGAGAAGATTGGTCAGAAAAAAGCTAGACTTAAATGAGCATCTAAACAGCATCAGCTTGTTCCTGTGGATCTCGTGCTATTTATTGCATGGTTTGCTAATGAAAGGTGCCAGACTCACTCTTCTTACTGTGTAACAACACACCAAGGGGTTCTCGATACAATACAGGATGATGCCAGGGTGTCTCAGAAGCATAGGCAAAGCCAAATAATGCCATCTGGTAGCCAGGTTTTAGTCAGCAAATGCAAAAGCTAGTAGAAGGTTATGACAAGCGCACCAAAGCTTAATAATGCAGAGACATTAATCCTTTCTCCCGTTGTGATCACCCCAGCAGAAAGTCTGCACCAACCTGTTCTCTGTAAATGATTCAATATACCTTTTTATTTATTTATTTATTTATGTGTTGTTGTTGTTGTTTTTAATCTGGGCATGCTTGTAAAACAAACATCTAGCATGTTTTCAGCATTGTCCAAATAAAAGAAGTATAAGTGAAATATAAAAAATCTACTACTTTGCACCATCTTCCCAAGGTACAATCTGAACCTAGAATTAGTTTTATGCAAGCAAACTCTTAAGAAAGAAAAGTTATCATCTCTGAGCAGTCTTATCAAGTACAAATATGGCATAAGCAAGTGCGAATTTCTTCATGATGATTTGAGTGTGCAGCTCTCTTCTCGTGTCTACAATACCAAAAATTTTACTTAAGTCTTTGCGCTGCTGCAGGCCCTATGGTCAGGACCCTGTCAAGTGACCGACTGTTGGTGTTTATGCTGATAAGGAGACAGGCACTTAGCTGCTCCACACCCTGGGCAAGTGTCCAAATGCTTTTTTTCTCAATGGCTACTGTAGAGCTCCATCCAAAATTGAATAGCTTTATCAGAAGAGACCCATATCATAGTGTTAATTAACCTCAAACTATTCAGCAGAGATAGCTCAGACAGCAGCTCACAGAGCATTATTTGAATTAATAGACTAATTGTTGCTGGTCTGAGGTTTTGTTTTGTTTTGAACCTAACTTCATTTTTATTAATACCTATATTTAAATATGCATCGCTATCACATTAACTGGGGACCTCACTGGCAAACTTGTTGAGATGTGCTTGATGGCTTCTACCACGAGTGCCAGAGATCCATCTTGTTCTGCAGTAAACAATGTGGGCCCAATACCTCTTCTGAAATAGAAGATCTACTGCTTCCAATTACTATTCTAGTTTCCTCTTAATTTAACTGAAATGATTCAGCCCAGCTCCTGTAGAACTGGCTGTTGCGCCAGTGATCCTCAAGAGGATGTTTTGGGTTGTGTTTCCCTGAAGTCATGTGGGCGGCTAAGAAAGCAGGAGGGCTCCTCATTCCCATTGACTACCTTCTGCCTTCACCTTTGATAATTCCTGCTGCACTCCTAACTACATGTTTAGGCATCTAATGCCTTTGAAATCCACTCCTGCAACATTTCACCCTTTATGCAGCAAAGTGCACTATTTTATGCCTGGTTGAATGAGAAAAAGGCACGTTAAGGAACAGATGAAAAGCAAAATTCAGGTTGCTACTCACTCAGTTTAAGATCTAAAGATTTTTGGTGAGGGAGGAAAGAAGGGAAGAGAAAAAAAAAAAAAAAATGAGAGACATACTGATACCCTTTGAGTTCCTGGCCAAGTTTTAACTACTCTCCCATTCAAACAGGCTCTCATTGTGTGGAGCTTTATGTAAATTACCATTAACCACAACATGACTGCTCTAGTCTGCTTATCCAGTAAGCGCACTGAACAGCTTCTGTCAACACACATTACTTGCCTGTGTCTACTGGGATAACTTCAATATGAAAAATACTATGTAAAAATCAAACTTTTGTGCAGCTCTTCTGTCACTGTTCACTGTGAAAACACAGTAAGCAGTTAGATATATCTCAGGTTAATACATGAAGTCTCAAAGTCAAAACACTTATTTTGGGCATCAGGAAATGTTCTGCTAATTTTTCTGTTCTTCGCTCCCAAAAGTTAGCCAGGAGGTGCCCTTGAGAAGTGCTTTACATTGTCTTCGTTGAGTTCAACAGTGAAAAAAGCTCCGAAGGGACCATGCATGAAGCAATATAGAGGGTGAGTCAATTAGAAAATCATCCATGACATGTGATGCAGGAAGTTCTGGGGCTGGTATAAATACTACAGTTTTCCCATAAATAGAAGTGAGGAAATTGTTGCTCTAAAACTTGAATGTGTAGCTAATTTGAGCCTGATTTCACAGAGGGTTGTTGAGGAGTTCCTATTTGTTACTATCTGGTGATT
The DNA here is from genome assembly GCA_011076525.1 of Nettapus auritus. Lineage (NCBI taxonomy): Eukaryota > Metazoa > Chordata > Aves > Anseriformes > Anatidae > Nettapus > Nettapus auritus. The sequence goes on along the minus strand of CM021773.1, from coordinate 3,922,038 downwards.
AAGCATAGCTTGTGCATCTGAACCTCTTTGTCTATTCATTCTGCTTTTAGACTCATAGCAGCAGATGCCATACCGATCCACTACAAAGATGATTCAAGCGGAGATTTCTTTCTAATTTGGGGATTTGCAAAGACTTCCTCAGCCTTCATAATTCTGTTCATTAATTCCTTGACAGCTGTCATAAATCTTGCATTTTGATAATTCACCCATTAGCCCAGACAAGCAATGTGCAACCCTTGGAAAAGCTCAAGACCTGTCTTTTGTACAGCAGAGAGAAAGTTACAAAATATCTGGCTTCCTCCTTGAAATTTGAGATTAATATCTCTACAGTACACTTTGGTTTTCACTGCCCAGAAAAAAGGTTGATTCTTGGATTTCCTAAGCGTAATTCTTTTTTTTTTTTTTTTTTTTCCCAGTTCGGCTGCATTTTACACTGGTGTACTTTCATCTAACTTAATGAGATTTACAGTTTTCCAATGAATAGAGAATCATTAATCACACATTGTAGCTTCAAACAAAATCCACAGACATTTTTCTTGTTTTAAAGAAAATCCCTCCCGCCTCCTCCGAAGTCCCATATTTCACAAAGGTTTCCCACTACTTGGAGACTAATCAGTGACTGGAAATCTGTGTCTCCAAAGGCCATGGACTCATGAAAATAAATAATTAGATCGCCACCAGCTGTCTAAATTACAAGTGATGTCACTGTTGAGATTTGTGTTTCCCCACAAAGGAGATAACCAATGTTCAGGAAAGAATTTTTCATAAGTACCAAATTATTTGGCATATTAAATAAGAATTTTTAGTCAAGAAAACACACATACAAAAATACTTTCCAACATGAATAAATGTTAAAAAGTTTGATTTTTTGGTAGGAAACATACAGAAATATGCAGAAATTTATGAGATTATTTGATGTTTAACTAATGCATGCGCGATGAGAACATGGTTACCTGGAAATATTAATAGCATCAGTAAAGGCCAGACATTTTAGAGTACTGAAAAGGAAGTGCTTACCTATTTGTCTAATACTTTTTGCAATTTCAGCTGAAAAACTGTACAATCTATTCCAGGAATCTTGATATTACCACAAACATGTTTTTCCTAGTGTCTGTTTAGAGAGAAAACAAAAATATGGTTCTGTAAGTCATTCCATCCCAGAAAGTCCTCCTAAATCTTGAAGTCAGGGTCCATAAGGACAGATTTTAAAAGGGCACACAGTGGGCAAGGCCTTGACTACGAAGGTACAAATGAGCAGGTTATTTGCAAGTTACCAGATACATGCTGTCATCAATTTTTCCATCCACTGTGACCAGGAACGTACTTTGGCTGGGACACTTCAGGTCTGGGCACAGCCGTATTACCCATTCCGCTGGTGTTCATGTATGTAGCTAAATGATTGCTATTAACCATGAGGAGGCTTAGAATGAAATTGTATGATGTGCTATTCCCCATAATAAGCTGAGGATGGTTTTTGAGGTTTCCAAACCAGGTGTCAAGTGATGTTTATGCATACACAGTGCTCTGATCCACTTGGACATCCGAGCCCTGATAATAGATGTCTGTCTGTTACCCTTTCCTTTCAGGTGAAATGGAAGTACTGCTGGAGGGATGAGGGTACAGCCTCTTTTCTCAACAGAAATCATACAACCCCCCCCACCTACCTAACTCTTTCTGCCTGTTGTAGATTTTATAATCAACAAGAATAACGACAGCTACATCTTTTTGTTTCTCAAAGGCATGAAGCTAACACTACGCAGAAAGACAAACAGCTGGGGTGGAAGGGAGCTGGGAAGGGAGCGAGCCTACCTGACTGAGGAAAACAAGCAGGGTAAAAGCCTCCTGAACACATTCAGGGAAAATATAATTACTAAAACAGACTGAAAGGAGGGAGTTAAATTACTGAGTGTGGCTGTGATCATTTTCCTAGTTTAAATTACTCTGGTATAAATGAAATGAAACAGGACTTGGACTCTTCTAATTAACCACCTTACCCACAGGTGATCACAATATGTGCCATGTTAAGATCCCTGCAAAAGCAAAATTTAATACACCTAGAAATGACAAGTGTGCATATTAAAACCATTTTTGCAGTTTACAAGAGAAGTGAAGTCCTTTGATAGCTAACAAGGAAAATTATAGATGGGGGGATGGTATGGAGGAAATTCTGCATACATTTAGTTATAATGATTTAGACAACATTTCCCTTGAATTAGTTCATTTTAAAAGAGAACAAAGGGTTTGTCCTGGTGGGTAGCTTTTCAGCAGGGATGCCCTGTCTGCCTTATTTCAGAACTGCAACATTATGTGGTTTCAATTAGTGGTAGCACTTGCAAAACTAGTAACACAGACATTTTGGCATGAAATCTGACTCAAAGGCGGTGAAGGGTACTTAAGATCTACTCAGGGATGGGTGGAGAAATATAGTATATTTGAAACAGTGTTGATCATTTGTCATAATGGTGTAATTTCTGAAAACCTCACCATATTTTTGTAGGCTTGGCCTTTCAATTACATCTTTGCCTCCCTGTTTAGAATTTGCTTTCTACTTATCTAGCATCCCTATTTCCTGTCTCTTTTGTCACCTGGCTACTTACTAGGCCCTCAGCTAAGTTTTTCTTCAGGGTTTTAGGGCTACCAAGTGCTAAGCAGGCTCAAAATGCTATAGCTATAGAACTTAAAATGCTTAAAACCTTCAGAGTCTGCTTCACCTTCAAAGTCCTTTGCAAATACTAGTTCCAATAGGAGCAATCCTGTATTGTCAGGGACGGACTGGTTTAATAGTCCTCCCAGCCCTCCCTTAATGTTCTGGAGCAATTTCTAATATGTTCTTTTGAGGCAACTGTTAATTCCTTTAATTTTGCAGTCAGGAAAGCTGACTTCTGTTGCTATTCCACATCAACCTAAGTGCCTCTTGTAATACATCTGTTGGCAGAAAAAGAGCCTGTGCATGACTCAACGAAGTTTCCCACTCCTACTTATCCTGGATTTCTTGATAGACAGGTGACATTTTGATGAGCAAAATAACAAAAGTCACTGCTGTGGTGATAGACATATACAATATTCCAAATATCCACTGAAAGAAATCTTTAATACGGGAATGAAAGAGGCAACTGCTTGACAAGATTTGAACATGTGTAACTACAATATTTTTAGCAATAAAGTCAATAATTTGTCTCACTGTAACATCTATCATGGTGCTAAAGTAGTTTTTACCAAGACTGTCTTATATGCTATGCTAGTATGGCGATTGTCAATTAACACAGCCTAGCTGAAAGAAGACTGCAGCACAGATGTGAGAACATTTTTTTCAGGATTTGAAGTCCTAATTTCCACTGAAGGACTTCGATTTGTTTGGGTAGTGCTGAAGACTATAGCTCAAAAAGGACCCTGATGATTTTCACTTTGTATTTGATTTGCTAGCCTAACTTTGGTAGTAGAGAGTATAAAAAGCCTTGCTTTAAAATCATGCATATTTGGCTATGTTTCATTTTGATACCTGTGGTTGCTCTCAAGCTGAAACAGAATTTAGTATTCAACTAAGTTCAACAGAATGCAACGGAACTGCACAAAGCTGTGCCGGGGAGGTTCAGCCTGGACATTAGGAAAATGTCTTCACCCTGAGGGTGGTCAAACACCACAACAGGCTGCCTAGAAAGGCAGTTGATAGCCCATGCCTGTCATGTGCAGTAAGCATTTGGATAATGCCCTCAGTAACATGCTTTAACTTCTGGTCAGCCCTGCAGTGGTGAGGCAGTTGGACTAGGTGATCCTTGGAGGTCCCTTCCAACTGCTCTGTCTGTTCTGTTCTGTTCAGCTGCTGAGTTATTCACTTGTCTGGTCAACAGTGTTTATTTTTATCAGTGTCTACCTCAACCATGCTTGCACAGTTGTCTAGTCTCACTCGTGCCTGCACTAGGAAGCAGTGACTATTCCTGGTCTATGTAACAGAAATGTTTGGAGGATATAAAAGAGCAGTTGGGTCTCTCTGATCAGACTCACGTGAAGTGTAGTTCAATTGATTTAGAGCTAGAACACCAAACTTACCCCACAGTTATTCAAAGGCTCTGGAATGAAAGAGTCTTATTTAGGTAACACTCTTTCTTCATACATGACAGGTAATCCACAATTATCCACAATCCTAAAAGCAGGCATTTCCCAAATTCATTGAAACTGCTTAACAGTTTGCTTTATTGCTTTATTGCAATTCTAGGAATAAAGACGACCACGTTTCACTGACTTACAAATAGGTTTAATGCACTACGCCATTTGCCACCGTCCTGACAGGCTTTGTGTGTGTGTGTGTGTGTGTGTGTGTGCGTGTGTGATCAATACATGTATTAATGCTAATAAAACACTTACAGAGTTTCCCAGATGTAGACGCGGCCCCTTAATCCTTCCCTGTTCTGCTAGGGATAATCATTTTTACAACATGAGATCACTTGCACCAGTGAAGTGCATTTTAACACCTTTTGCTGTTATCTGTGTGAAGTGAGGCTCCTAATAGAATCCCAGCAGTGCATTTAAACTTTATTTCCTAGGTTAATCAGGCTAAAAGACAGTTAACTAAGTTTCCCAAAAGGGGCCTTCTTTACATTAAAAAAAAAAAAAAAAAAAAAAAAAAAAAAAAAAAAAAGATGCTGCTGGAAATGTTCATCACCAGAAATTTTGCTCATTGAGAAAATAAAGGCAGCAACACCATGAAAAGAAAGGGTGTTTTTCTCTTATAGTGGACAGCATAGCGCGCGCACACACACACAAAGGAAAAAAAGAGAGAAATATTTCTGAACAAAGAAGTCAGGCCAGTTCCTTTCTTTTTTTGATCTTTAATCCCTTCTCTCCCAAGTAGAATGGCAAAGGAGCCCTCTCTCTTTCTAATAAATAGCTAGCAAAGGCAGGCATTCAATGCTATGTCCCTTTGATCAGCACAAAGCTGTCAGCTCCTGCCGCTTTTTTTTCTACCAGCTCTTGTTCCTGGTTAAAAGTGGAAGTAATACCCCCTGAAAGAAATACCCTAGGTGTCCTGCAAATCATCAATCCTATTTTTTTTCCTTGTTGTTTTTCTGTGGCCCACCCTCCTGGCTTGAACAACCTCCTTACTAACACCCCTCTTCCTCTTTCCACCCTTTCTCCTGAATACCACTTTCATTTGATACGCAATTCAGTGTGCCAGTCTGACCTACTGGGACCTTGCTGTCTGAGACGCTACCACTGTGCAGACAGGGGAAACCTCCTCTCTACCAATAAACAATGTTTACCTTCATGCATTTATCTTCCTGTAAAGGAATATAAAAATAGTTCCCAGACACAGCAAAAGGATTTTTGGAAATTAGCTCTTAATAATTTATAACAAAGCTCTAGCTTTAAAATAATAATAATGATGATAAAAAGAAAACATTCCAGGTTGTGCTTGACCGAGCCTCTGAGATCCCATTTTGCTCCAATCTTTAGGCTGCTGCATTTCAGACCACATCATTGCATCTCAGCAGTAAACAGTTTGCAAATGCTTCTACTTTCTGACAGGTCACTCGGCGCATTTTAAAGCAGCCTCCTTGTTTATGGCTGAGATTAGCTGCAATCTGCATTTCTGCTCATCACGACATCAGGACCCGGGATACAGTTTGCAAATACGCAGAGGAAATAATTCACAAAGGAAAACAATTACAATCAAGTGTAAAACGTGAGCCTGGCTCGCAATGGGAGAGCAGGGCAGAGGCTTTGGTGTCTGCGTGTGTATGTGAAAGGGCTGAAGGGGGGAGGAATGGGGGGTAAGGAAAAGAGTCTGTGTAACAGATCAGTATTCTGAGACAATGTCACATCCTTGGTGACCTGTAATGATGTTTAAATACCTTTGCCATTTTCCCCCGGTGATTACTGCACTGGGTGCTCTCTGTGTGCCTACAGAGATATGTTTTTCAAAAACCAGGATGGAGTGAATGCCGCTCGTTGTTCTGGCTGCAAAATGTCAAACTGCAGTGGAAAGAAATACAGCATTGCAGTGGTGGTGCACTGAGGCCCCCGGTAGGAAAGCAGGAGCTATTAAGTGGAAAATTCCTGCAGAGGACGTGTTTCCATTTCTAATGCGAAGAAAGAGGGTGTTGTTTGAGGCTGGCAGGTCTGTGGAAAATACAGAAAACACAGGGAAGATGAGAAAATGACCTCATTGAACTCTGAGAACTTAAGCAAACAAACAGCTTCGGCCAGCATACCACATTCTTGCGGCACTTCTGCCCAAACAACAAATTGACCTATAAGTTATATAATCACCCGCAAGCCCCTGTGCCCCGTGTCAATGTGGGGAGGGGGAAAGGGGTTTCACTGAAGGGAGAGGGAGGGGAGGGAAAGCAGTAAACCTGCTCTGTAGGAAAAAATGCTTGGGGGTGAGCTGCCCGTACCCCCTCCGCGCCACTTCCTCACCCCGCATGCTGTACTCACATGAGGTTCAGGTTTAATTGCACTCCGAATACCAGCAGAGTGATGGCACTGGTTGTTTATTATAGTATGAATTATTTCAGTACAGCATAAATTTTCCATTTCAAAGGATCCTGAATGCCTGCAGGGAAGGGACTAGGTTTTGTGAGCAGAGGGTGGCCTCTGTAAAAGTTGGTGGGGATTTCTTCTGAGCGGTGGTTAAAGCTGCATTCTTTGAACCTGGTTGGGGGGGCTCTGTGGAGCATGTTTAGGGGCTGTGTTTTCCCCTGCAGAGGCCCCCTGTAGTGATGGCTCGGAATGCCTGAGCTACCATTTTATGTCAACCGAACAAATCCTAGTGTAAAAATGCAGAGGCTAACCAAAGGCCATGGGCTCGGTTGTTGTTGTTGTTGCTCTATAGAGCTGCAGAAAAGGAGGAGGTATACCCCCGGCCCCAACAACTGAGTGTGCTGAAAGGTTTGATTCATCTTATTTCCGATAGCTAATTAATTGAACATAACAGAAAGTAAGTTATTAATTGGCAGAACAGCAGATAAACCATAATTCTTAGTTACAGTAAGATTACTTACAAATCAGAAAAGGGCTTTTCTATTAACCAACGCTCACTTTCCTGTAGAAACATATTCTCTGCTACCATGTTAACAGCAATGTGTGCTCTCAATGTGTTTTGTTTGTTTGTTTGTTTGTTTGTTTTTTGTTTTTTTCTTGTTTACGCTGTTAAAATCCTGTTGTCTCCCAGTTGCAGATGATTTAATGCACAGCCAAAATGCGATCTGCCATCCAGCATTTTGTGTGGACTTTGCCTGTGATAAACACGTTAGTTTGAAAGGTCCTTGCAACTTTAAATCCTGCACGATACGTTACGGAGAAGCATAAATATAAGCAGATAAAGTGTTTGATCTTGAAGGTGAGGCGTTAAAGCATATGCATAGGAACAAGGAAGATTCAAACACTGCCAGCAAAGAAAAAGCAGCTGACACAAGTCTTAAAATGCAGATGCACTTTCAAATTTCATGTACGCTGCTATTTGGATCCAGTGGTTTGATCCATTCTGTTGTTAGATTAGGGACCAGTGGCTCTGAGTGCACTGAGGTGTAATTCAGAACACCCCTGCAGCTGTAAGGAGCTGACTGGATTCAAGGCTCAGCTTCCCTCACCAACACATTTTAGAGCAAGATAAAGTGAATTAAAGATGGGTGCTGAGAACAAAGTGAGGCCATCCCAAACTTGAGCCAAAAATGCAAACCTTTCCTCTCATAGGTTCTGCAAAATGTGATCAGTGTTTTTTTCTTTCCTGTTCGTCATCTCACTGAGTATCTGGAGCACAACGGGAAAATGACAGAATTGCATACTACAAAAAGAAAACCAAAACAAAGCTATACATGCAAAACTTTCAGCATTATTTTGCAGGCATACATCAGGTTGTTTTGACAAAGATTAAGAAAAGTGGGGGAAGTTTGGGGCACACAACTAAACTGAACTGAAGCGCTCTCGTGGCAGTTGAGTATCGCTTTTCCAGGCTACAGATGACACCTTTTTCAGGTATGGAGAAGACATTGTTGTACTGTTACAAATGGGAAATAATTCTAATCTGTGGCGCTCAGATCTGAAATCAGATTTGCCCAGAATCCAACCCTCCTTGAGTTTAACCCTGAACGCCTGCATCCCCTGCAGCACAATGGTCAAAATACATTCAAGAGCTCCACAGTGTTGTATTATTCCCTTTCTGGGAATGTTTAACCAGGGCAAACTATATAGTGCAGCATTTCTGCACGATGCCATGGATTCTGTTTCTCTTTTCCTTGTGCTGTGTAACTAAGGGGCACTGTAAGGGGCGCATAACTTCCAGACGAGAACAGCTTTCTCCTCCACACTCTAACAGGAAATAAAAAGCTCCCAAAAAACTCAAGAGAAAAACAAACTTTGTGAATGACAAATAGAAGCACTGCCAAAACAAAAGAGTTTCCTGCATCTAATAAAAGGAAAAAGGCAGATTTTTGCTCATCCAATACCTTGTGGCTGCTAATGGCAATAAACAAAAAGCCATAAGGAGCACCCCATGCATCGTTAGGGCTCTGGCGTTTAGCACCCATTGCAGGATTAACTCTTCTGAGTGCAGAGCTTTGGTTACAATTCCCCTCCACATTTTAGAGGTTGCCTTTTACATAGGAGACTGAGCTCATATCAGAGTTTTTGTTGTGAGTTCAGTTTAGAAGACTTTAGCTATCTAAGGAAACTGCTAAAGGACTATTTTAAACAAAAACGCAGATAAATCTGAATGATGAAGTACAAACCTGAGCCAAGCAGAGTGCAGGCAAGCCATGTTCAGCTCTTGCCAACACACCTCAGTCCAGCCCTAAGTTGTGCTTTCAAAAGTGTGCAGAAATGCCTGGTCAAAACAAACCGTGTGGAGGCTTCGTGAAGCATGAATGTAAGTAAGAGAATAGACCAAAAAAAAAAAAAAGAATGTTTCTTGAGATCCCCTTTTTTGCCTCACAGTATCAAAAGACATGGAGTAAAAGAGCCACAGAAGTAATGGATCAGGATCTGGCCTTTATTTCTTTGTTCTATTTCAAACCATCGTGCTCATCAGGAAGTCTCACGCAAATGATGCCAGCACTGAGGCTGGGAAACGTGAGCTGTCAGAATGCCCAGGGTAGCTGCAGCACTGCCAACTTGTCCTGACCAGAGCCGACAAAGGGCCCTTGGCCTCTGACCATTGACAGAAGCCCTGAATTCTCTCCCCTGCATTTTGCTATCACTGACCATATGGGTCTGTTTTTCTGCTTTTTATGAATGTTAGAACTCGAAGGATGTTTTGAGAACATGGATCTGTGAAAGATACAAGTGTGACTCAGTCTTCCTCCTCGTTCTGCAGTTCAGATGACGCCCAGCTTAGACAACTGGAGGGTGAAGGGACCCCAGGACACACTGAAAGATACTGGTTCTATCTGGATGCAGAAAGAAAGGTTGTTGGGCAACGGTTTCATACAATAAAAAATAAAAATTAAAAAAAAAAAAAAAGGAAAAAAGAAAAAGAAAAAGAAAAAGAAAAAGAAAAAGAAAAAGAGAAAAAGAAAAAGAAAAAGAAAAAGAAAAAGAAAAAGAAAAAGAAAAAGAAAAAGAAAAAGAAAAAGAAAAAAAAGAAGTGTCACAGTAGGATGTGTACACAGAACTTCTATTCCATTTGTAATCTGAATCTGCCTCAGCACTGACAAGACAGAGACTTTAATTCTGTCTCAGGAGCCACAGCTCAGGATGCAGGTCCTGCTTAGGAGCCATAGAAGGCAATAAGAGTCATCAGGGGTGTTTAAGGAATGGTTGGACGTGGTACTTAGGGACATGGTTTAGTGGGTGATAGTGGAGGTAGAGCGATGGTTGGGCCAGATCATCTTGGAGGTCTTTTCCAATCTTAATGATTCTATGATTCTGTTCTATGATCAGCTGTTTCAAAAACATGATTTGGAAAAGCATTGCTCAGCCTATGGAAGGAAAAAGACAGGGTTTTAAAGGGCAGCTGCAAAGGAGGAAACAGTCTTTGTTTTCCATGTCCATTGGAATGAGAAATGGCTCAATTTATGTTAAGATTTATCTAGGACAGTATGAAAAATCTTACGTTGAGTCACACAGGGAAGTCCAAATAGAGAACTAAAAGCATTTCCCTGAATGCAGAGACTACTGCATGCCAGAAGAAAAACATAAACCAAAGTGTGGATCAGTTTCTGCTTCGAAAAAGGTCTGACTCAACCAGGGGTTTAGTGCCACTCAGCTAGATTTGGCTCAGCTAGATGCTGCTGGCCTCTCATGAAAAAGCACGGTGGCAGCTGAGGACCAATATTCGAGAGTGATGATACAGTGGAAGGTTGTGGAAAAGTGTTTGGACCTTGTGATTTTTCCCAGTTTCCTGAAGGACCCAAGTCACAGTAGAACTCTACAGATATGTAGATTCAGATGTAGATTTTTCTTACAGTTATTGATTTGGCAATGAGGGGAGTTTGATTAGATTGTCTGCAGACAGAGCTGTTGGCAGTACATGAGACTAACCATTAAAATGGAAACAAGGCTAAAATTTGCTTCCTCTGTTGAAAATCATTTTCAATAGAGCTTCCTCCAAATATATACCAGTGAACCTAAGTGAAGTTGCACCTGAGGTAAGACAATATAAATACTAAAGACCTGCATGAAGATCAATCGATTCACTTCATGATTTAACCTACCTAAGTCTTAAGGAGTGTTCCTTGGAGATCATTAATTTCTATAATGTGCATTACTAAAAGAAGTCCATGGTGTCCAGGGAGAGGCATTAAGAGAGGCTTTTAATATTCTTCATTTTCTGCTTTAGATTGTGATTCACATAGCTAATGAGTATGATCCACCCAGAATGGTGGGAACGTTACCTGCTGCCACTAACTAACAAGTATGTGGTCTGACTCAGCCACGTGAGCCCCCCACCACACAGAAGCTAATTGCAAGGATTAGAGCACACCAAGACACTCAAGCTCCACTCCTGTGGGTTTGGGGAGGAACAACACATTTAAACATTCCAGCTACAGTTCCCTTGGCAACGTACATAACAACAACTCACTAAAACTATGGGTTTCTGTTTTCTTAACCCTTGAGAACATTGACTGAATGAATACTTCCTTGAGGAAACAGTTCAGTCAACCAGATATACTTAAACACTCTTAAATCCACCAGTTCTTTTCTCCTTAAAAAAACAACAGCAGTTGAATTCCATGTCAAACTGATCTCCTCCCCTAGCATTAAAGTGTTTAATTCAAACAAATGTGCATACCATTAGCAAACCCTCCATAGAAGTCTGTGTGAAAAGAAGACTGTAAAAAAAATCCCCAAACATCAATGTTTAAGATCACTGTAAAGTTTCTAGAGATCAGAGCACACAAGGAAAAATACAAAATGAATTTTATAAAGCACATAAGTACTCTTAAGAGAGGAAACAAAACAATATTAGCATTTATGCAGAGAATAGAATACAATCTTTTTCCTGTCAGTTATTATAGCAATCATAATGTCCATAGCAACTTTATAATGGTTCCTCTGAGAATTTTAAATATTCCATAAATATTAATGAATGTAATGAAATAATATTTACACCATCTTTGTGAAATATATGAGATCTGCCCAAGAGTTTATTCTGCTGCCCAGTGAATTAGAGTCTCTTGTGATGGTGTCACATTGCCCCTTAGCAGGCACTGTTCCTATTACACAAAGGTTTGGAAGAGGAACCTCCAGCTAAATGCGTCTGTAGGGTGTTGGAAGCCACCAGACCTTGCGTGAACCTCATGAAGAGCTGCTGTAGTTTTTGGGTTGTCATTAGCAGGCAAAATTAACAAACACACTTACACGGCCTCAGTTCTTACGGTTGCAGGCACCACCGGTATGCGGCAATTTATTTAAGACAATGGTCTGACCCCTATTGTCTTCCATCAGTAGTTTATGTGTATGAAAGAATTAATGACCTCTCCTGGAGAGCTTTAGCCTGGGGTAGGTGGTGGTGGGCTGTCATCAAAAGGGTTTTAGCAGTTGTATGAACAGAGCTTACCTTGCTTGCTCAGGCTATAAGAAGTCACCTGATACGGCTCGTAGGCGAGCAAGAGAAACCACCAGCACCCATGTTAAACATGTGACTAGTGCTTTACTACCAGTGCACTGATGCACATTTGCACAAAGGAAAAGTTGAAGGTTGCGAAACTAAATCGTAGCTCAAACTGATGTTAGTGCAGTCTAAAACAATTACCTTTCATAACTCACATTTTCTCTCTTCCCCTTCATAAGACTTAATTTTGTTTTTCTCAATAGGAGTCCGTGTGACCTTCCCTTAGATCGTCCATCCCATGATGGTGAAGACCATTGCTGCATTTTGTAGCTTCAAGGAGATACAAGAAAGAGTAAGTACACCTGTCAATTTTTTTTAAATCCCGTTAGCCTTAAACATCTAAGGCTCCATCACTACACCATTCTCTCCATCCATGGAGAGTGCTCACCTGCTCCTCTGCAGCAGCTCCTACGTAAATCACTGGGATGCGGAGACCACCCCCCTCCTCCACCCTCAGGCTTAGCACACAACAGTTTGCTAAAGATTATGCAGCAGCCTTGCTAATGCGTGGTTGCCAGGGCATCCTTGTTCCCTAGCCAACTACTGTACTAAGGCTGTACTGGCAGCCATCCAGCTGTGCTTCATTTGGGAACCTCTGCAGCAGTAAAGGGTGTGTTTTCCCAATTTACTGGAGAAGTCAGTCAGTTTGTTTCTTTTCTCCTAAAGACCCGAAGTATTTTGGGCAAGCAGAAACTTTTCACAAAGGACTGCAAGACAGGGAACCTCTCTTTTCCCTCTTCGCTACAAATAAGAATTTAAATCTTGCTACAGATAGCTTGGGTTTAGCATTAAACCAGCCAGTGTGGATCATATCATATCAGTGTGGCACCATGCCGAGGCCAGCACAGGCACAGCGCCACACTGACATGGTGATACCTTCACAGTGGAGCTGGGACCTGTTTAGCATTGTTCTGTGTGGTGTGGAGGCATTGTCTTGGTTGGGAGGAGACAGGGTGTCTTAGCAGGTTCTGCTGTTTATAAATACCCTGTTCCTCTCAAGATTTTACAGCATTACTGCAACACAAATTCCAGCTAACACTGCGTTTAATATCAAGTTTTCTTAGGCCAACTGCATGTAAGATGGAAGGAGCACGATGGCATTAGATTAAAAAAAAAAAAAAAAAAAAAAAAAAGTCTCATGCAATTTCAGTGTGGTAGTGACATCCAAACAGTTATTATGCCAGGACCAATTCCAGGCTAAAATTCTGCTCAGTGGCTTGAATAGCCTTCAGTTACAGAAGCTGATAGCAGGATCACTGATGCCAGCAGCAGCTGCAAACTGTTGCCATTGCAATAGCACGTGTCTTGAGAGAGCGCAAGGCCAGTGCATGGACTGAACAGACAGAGGAAGGGTCACAGCAAGAGGTCAGCTTGACAGGTCATTATTGCTCGTGCCATGAGTCTTCTGTCTATGAAAGCCTGCAGGGTGTCACTGGCTGTTGAACGTCACAGTACTAGGACAATTAATGATGTGTAGTTGTGTCCTTAGCTCTCGCTCACGGTAACTTTATAGTACCATTCATGCAATAAGTGCAAGATGAAGAAAGGAGTGGGGGATGTACATCTAAATGGATATGATAAAATTTACAGGGTTTTCTATTCCTGCTTTCCCCCGGGTAGGAAAGGGTTTCAAACACTAAGGAAGTAATAATTTAGATAAGAAAAAAATCAATAAAAGGCAGGTGCCACTATCGCTTCAGCTGTCACTGATACACCCAACAACTATCATCTATTTGTCAGTCCATCTTCTGAGAATTAATCCAACTTAACCTATATATAACGTGGAATAAGCACGAGGAATAAGCAAAGAAAGTTTCCTTTTTGGTTCTCATTATTTTGAAAAGACAAGAAATAGAAAACAGGACAGCTGCATCAGCTCATGTTTGGAGGTCTCTTTAAAGTCTTATGCAATTTGTTATAATGGCATCTATACAACAAGCTGCTAAATCAAGCAGCAATGTATAGTCAAATATTGGCACTCTTTTTATCCATACGGCTTAGATGTTACCTTACACTCAGGTTGTAGTCTGGAAAAGTCAACCACGTCCTCTGGACAGGGGAAGTCAATTCAAATTAAAGACCAGTTAGCATTTAAGGTTTCTCCCTGCAGGATGGGTAAGTCTCACTTAAAATCACTATTCTGAGACTGCAAGCACTGCTACCAAGGTCAGGATAGATGCAAGGTGGGTCTAGGTCCAAAACAAAGAGTGGATTAAATGCTATGACCACAGATCCAGTGAGGGAAGCTTTTAATAGAGTGTGCAACTAGGCAGTGTACCAGGTGAGCTAAGAATGATATGCCCAAAAGCAGAGATTTTGCACTGTTTCAGCTGACTTAACTATCTCTCTCGCATATGGGATATATAACAGAAGTGGCTGATCCCAAAGATACATGTCAGGTAGTTAAAGGATTAAGACATGTCTTGACTGGACTACATTTTAAAATTAAAAAACAAACAAACAAAAACTCTCTCTCCCTCTCTCCATAGTGATGCCAATAGTACCTGAACTATATACACGCTAGTTTTGTGAGGGGAAAGAAGAACACTGTAATTGCATTTCATTAGATCTCCAAATAAATACTAAATACTGTGTCTATACTGTAAAGTAAATATACAAGAAGGTAGACAAGCAATGTGATGTCAAAAGAAAAGATGACAGATGAATTCTAGAGCTACCACAAGCCTTACCCTGATACAACCCAAGAAGGCTAGGTCATCAATATTCAGCCCTTGGCACTGCGCCTGTAGCTTTAGCATTTCGGATTGGAGGTGGGAGTTCAGACACTTACTCTATACAAACGTTCACTGGAGCAATGTGCAGGCAGCAAAAGTATTTCTGTTGCCAATTAAATATTAGAAAATCCTCATTTTCAAAATGCCCCTTGATGGGGTATTTCAAAGTAAACTAAACATCTTTTCCATTCAAACTGATGGAAAAAGCTGTATTTCTCAAGTTAGTTAGAGAAAAGCAGATTAAAAAGGTAACCTGGTTGGGGTGAAATGGCTTATTAAAAATGAGACACAACACATTTTACATCAGTGCCTACAAGGGGCCATACTAAAGACTAACTATATCAGATTAAGAAAAAAACGAGACACTTATCTAGTCTAAAGGCTCATTCAATATGCTGAGCAACTTGAAATCTTGGTAGCCCTCTTCATAAAGCAAAGGTATGAAAAAAAAATCACTTTTTTTTGCAAAATTAAAAATGTAAAAATAGCTTAGCCAATATTATGGGTCAGTGAAACACAGCCTCTAATCATAACACCAAGGTTACCAACAGAATGAAATTTTAAAGTGCAGCTTAACATTTTTGAGACCGTATGATATCCAATTCTAATACTTAAAACATTTTGTCCGAATACATTTTATACACACCTTGTCAGATTGGCAAAAAGCAGCAAAGGTACGTTAATGGGTTATCTGAAAAGACCTGCATAACTTACGGTTTTGCTGGTGAAAAATAATGCAAACAGCATGAACTGGTATTAATAAGTGCACAAAATAATGTGTTATCCTGCCTGGTATATATAAATGTTGGCTATACATATGGTTTTTGGATGGCCTGTTGTCATGGTTACCATTCAGCTGTCTTTATGCTTTAGCATGCCCCGTTTTCTAAGGTTGAGGTTCAATTCAAGTTCATATGAAGCATATCAACTGAAGTTTTTAGATGTGGGCTCTAATGTAATGTGCATCATTTTCTGAGAGGCCAACTTGAAATACTTCTGGCATGAATTTATGAGATGTCAAGCACCTTCAGATGCAGCAGAAGCCAATGCCCTGTATGCAGTGACTGAACCATGAATAATCTGCCAAACAGCAGAGGCTGTAACAGCCTTATTTTGAAAAGCCATAAACCTATTCCAGTTGGTAGGGGGACTGTACTCCTGCAGGCTGACCTTACCAACGTTAGCCACTAAATGAACAATATGATAGTCTCTCGACATCATTTACTAACTTGTCTGAAAATATAGGAATGGTTAAGTCTGTAATGTAAAACATAAACTTGATTCCTATGTGTAATATGAAATATCCAAATAGGTTTGATCCACTGAAATGGGAAACTCCATTTTCCCTTTCCTTTTCCAAATTTCCTTTTAAATGTTACGGGTCCCTTCCAACCCAAGCCGTTCTATGATTCTATGTTTTTATAAGTCATTAAAAAGCCTGAGGGTCAAACCAAAAACACTGAACCTCAGCAATAAAGTCCAAGACACCTTGCTAGGTAATCAAGAATTAGGTAACTCTGTGTAGTGTTTGCATTGCCTTCTGCACATGTACCTAAAGACACAGAGGGATGGGTATAACTACTTTTTGCAGTTCTATAGAAACAGATGTCCTTGCTCTTCAAAGTAGTCTCTTTACCTAAAGAAAATCCTTTTCACTGCTTCCAACAAACGACCAGGAACTGCCAAAGACTCCCAAAAGGCTCTTCCCTTCCTTCTCCTTTTCTCAATTTAGCTTTTGCTAAGCAATTGGGAAAAGACATGTTGCTCTTTTTTATAATGCAGTGCAAAGAAATGGAGTCTGCTCATAGGAAAAGAAAACTTAGTGGTAAAGGTTTGGTATAGCTAACATTCCTATGAGCATATTACACACAATTTAAATTAATCTTATCTCCTTTTCTCTCCAGAATAAAACGGGAAGGGTAAGGCTAGGGAGAAAGTTCTAGATCAGTGTCTCTGCTTGCTAGGTCCATCTCTCACATAATCTTTTTGCTTTCAGTCTTACCAGTTCTTGACCTACTCCTTTTTTCTCAAAGATAGACATAAGCAAGCTAGCGTCACCCATTGTGTTCCCCATAGCAGGTCTTCCTCTGGCTTCAGTACCCATATTCTTCTAGAAGTGCTCAAAGAATTTGGTTTCTTTTCCTCTTGATTGCTGGGTTGTTAGCATCTTTGGTTTGCTTTGCTCTTTAATGAAACTGTCCTCGAGGACATCCGTATGCTGTGGGGTGACCCAAAAGCACCTGTTTGCAGATAGTTTCTACTCATGCATACTTTTCAGAAGCAGGTCGGGCTTGATCATTAAAAAACTGTTTTCCTGTCCAACAGGAAATTTATGAGGTGTCATTTTAATCAAAAAGGAAAAGTTAAAGTGTACGATACAAATTGCAGCATAATTAAAAAAAAAAAAAATTAGAGAACTAGTTTAGCATTTGTTTGTATGAATATACACCCAATCTTCCATGTACCTATGGGCACATACACAGTTATATGTACATGTATGCATCACATCTGAGGTGCTAATGTCACAGAGGACACATGATATGAGTTATCATGGCCTTCAGACCGCCTCACCCCCAACACCACGTTATTTATTTATTCATCTTTTGGGACCCATTGAGACAGACAAACAGGGTTTTGTGTGTGTTTAATTAGAAGTATTCAATAGTATTCTTTCATATCAGACATCTCAACATTATTTCTTAATTTGATTTCACTGTATACATTCTTCGTGGCTCTTCATTTATTTTGATAATAAGTGGGCTAGTAAATTATAAGCTTTATCTCCTAAACCCTAGAGTTAAGCATCATCAGAGACATGGAGTCGCAAGCAAATTGGATTGAGGGAGGCCTCTTTGGCCTCCATTTCCAACTTCAGTTTACGTTCAGATGAGTGGAAAATGTTTGCTGCTAACCTCAATGCAGGTCTTCCAGTTCGTTGCACAAGTGATACACTTCCATAAACCTGATGATGCAGTCTGCAAGAGGCAGAGGGCACTGAGATGAACTCCAGATGCACCTATTTGTTATGCTGTGGGCTCTGGAGGCCTGGCACCATGCAAAATAGCATTTCATAAGTCACTTTCTAGGCCATTGCACGAGACACTAGCAATAACATCGCTAAACATGCTGCCTTTGCAAAGAAAGTGTCATCTGGCTTCCCACCACGTCAAACACTGAACTGATCAAGAAACTGTCTGGCATTGCAGGATAAGCCTTCTCCAGTGAATAAGGTTACAACATAGATGCGTGAGAATATTTTTATCACAAGCCCATGGTTTTAAACAGGTTATTAGCACAGCACCAGCAGGGGGGCAGAGAAATGAAGACTTGATTTGTTCATTCAAATCAAATAAACATTTACAGCCTAAATGATCAAACTCTGCACTTTAAAAACAAAACAAAACAACAACAACAAAAACAACCACAACAACAGAAAACCACACACACTACAACAAAAGAAACTTTATTCTGCCTGCTTGATGTTAAATGGTAAAGCAGCACAGGAGTGAAAATATCCTGAAGCCCTATATCATCTTCATTATCTTCACTGGTGAAGTGAGTGAGTGAGTGGAGAGGTGTGAAATTCCAGCAGAGAGAAACATGCTGTTTTAAGAGGAAGTGCTGACATGCAGGCTACAATTAGACAAAAAATGACTGCTGACATTTAAAAATCATTACAGAGAGGAAATTGTGAGTGTAATTATGTCATCATTGACACTGTTCAAGTGTGCTGATGCATTTTTGCTGATCAAAATCAAGTGTTTATATTTGTAAATAGAATGCACTTAGCAACTCTATCAATGGAAATGTTCTAGCCAAGAACTAAGGAAAATGGAGCCAAGTCACTTTGACAGAAACTCTTTTTTCTTTTGCTTGATTTTCAGTTTTTTTTTAAATTATTATTATTTGTTTTTTGTTATTTTTCAGGATTATTTTGCTAACAAGATTGTTTCTTGTTATTGATGACTTTGGATGACCGATTGGGTTTTGTTTGTAGGTCTTTTTTTCATAGAACAATAGGAATAGCCATTCTGGAGAAGGCCAAAGGTCCATCTTTCCAATATGTATTCTACATACAATAATGGTCCCCAGTTAGCTGGCTACAGAAGGATATAACAGAACAATAAGAACATATTAGCCACACCAAGCTCCCAGCTTCCAAAATCTGCTACTCAGGGACTTCCCAGACTGCTCAAAACCACCAGAATAATTAAGTCTTTCTGACTGAGTTTAGATATAGTCCGATTCTGGAGTCAGTACAAATGGAAACATGAAGTCAGCAGGTAGCAAAATATGTAAATGTTATCATTTACTTGGAGGAGTTTGTTGACTGTGGTAATACTGAAGTCTTGGCACTGTGTTACTTATCACAGTTCTGCCTTAAGCACTGTCACAAATCTCTTACCTATGACATATTATCACTCAGTGACAGGGAAAAGCGACCAATCTATGATACATAGAAATGCTCACTTCAGAGTGGACAAAATATATGGAAGTGTTTGCGTATAGCTGATTCCCAAACCATTTTTTTAAATATTTTAAATCTCAGAGATCTGGGAGATTATATATAAATGCTCTTTATAACATGAAAGCAGAAATGTTTACGAAGGCCCTTGAGGAAAATAAGAAAAGGTCTTGTCTTCTGCAATGAAACGCCCACAACAAAATATGTCGACAAATACTAGTCCTCCTGAGGATGGCATTTTGTTCACAGTATTCTGGAACATGTTTATGTTGGAAGTTAAGAAAAAGACTAAAAGTATGAACAAGATAAAGGATGCCTAATAATAAGGCACTCCGCATTATGAATACAATTATATTGGAAGGCTAAGGCAGACATACAAACATGAATATTGAATGTCAACTATTCTGGTTAAACTCCCTCTTCCTCAGTCCACATCTACACAATTTTAAAATTCCCCTCAGTTGCCCTTTGGAAATGGGATTTTTCACAATCCTCCTATTAATTTGCAGGGTGTCCTCCTGCAGTCAGTGTGTATGGGTTTTGGTTGTTTTGTTTTTCTGACACTGGGTCGATCAGTTTCCATCAGTGTCATTGTTTCCTAGATGCCAAAAAATATATGCAGTCAAATTGTGTTACCAGAATAATGTCTAGCAACCCGATAGTCACCACATCAGCAAAAGAGCTACTTTCATAATGTCATATTATGATTGGAGGAATACTGTAATTCATTTTTAGAGTGATAAAATTTTTCATGTCAAAACACAGGAGTCTTTGTGGCATTAAAATAGTAGAAATCAGTAGTTAGGGAACAATCTGTAGTGGGTGCCTTGGGAGAGTCCAGTTCCACTGGTATTTTGAATGACTGCTTATTACATCAGGGAATAGTCAAGAAATACGCCTGTGAAAGAGCAGGCCACAGAAATATAATTTTATAGAGCACAGTTCAGGTGGTAAGACAAATCAGTACCAACACACAGATCTGTACGCTCTGTCCAACTGAGAGGAGCACAGCACCAGTTCCATATTTCACCCAGAAAGCAGAAACGGAAGCTGTGAGAAGTCCTCTGGTGCATCCTCAGCAACAAGTCAAATCTCTGTGGTCTTTGTTTTAATGATGATTGTGTTTTGTGGGAGATTTTATTTTATTTTAAATAAGACAAGTAATAGGCATTCCACAACTTCCCTAAGAAGCTGTATCCATCTACACTTCCAGAGACCTTTACCTGAAGTCTAATTTGAATCTTCATTGACATTAACTCTTTTAATACCTACCCTGAAGTTTTTTTGACAGGACTAATTTTTCAGTTTTTGTGCTTAGTCCCCAACGGAGGTACTAGTCTCTGTAACACAGCAGCCCACATTTTCTGTATTTAATCTGACAAGCACAAGTGTTGGTCTCAGGGTATTGCTGGGTCCTTCTGCTGAGGCAAAAGGAAACAAGCACTTCCCCAAGTGAAACTGCTTCATTACTGAAATTAGAAAAAATGTTGTAGGCAATAAAAAAATGCAATCTCTTGGACACCAGGAGGACACAATATTCAATATAGTTTATCCTTTCATCACAAAATTTCTCAGTCTCTCATTTGCCAAGACATTGTCAATATAGAATGATGCAAGTCATGAGCTGCTGCTCTGATAACCCAATTCTGTAAGCTGCCTCCATTCAAAGCACAAAGGTGCTTTTTACAAAAACAACCAAAACAACCAACCAAAGAAACCAACCTGAGTACTCACCACAGTGAGACGTGAACTGTAGAAGCTACACCAAGACTAGGAAATGCCAACACTGAAAGACAGCTGCACTATTTTTATTATTGCGTTACGTATTTTTAACAAAGCCAATGCAAATAGCAAGTATAGTGACAGTATTCAGAAGAGTGATTCTATGGAAAGACTTTGGTTACAGCAGTAGGAGAGCCTATGTGATACCTATAGTAATCAATGCAATTTCATATCACTTTGTTTTAATGACATGGAATGATCTGCCCTGTCAGCTTTCAGACAGGGACCAAATTTTAAGGCCTTTAACCTTCGTTGTGAATAACCATCCATCTCGGATGTCTTTTCTCATCAGCTTACTGAGGTAGGGGATTCACCGACACACCTAAACAAAACAGAATGATCACTAAAACAATGGAGCTTTACTTGATGTTACTGCAATGTAAATGTCGAATAATGGTAACAGAAATGAGGGTTGCCTGATGTTAGTAAATCAGGTGTAAGAAAAATAATTATTCCGATCCATTCTACTCTGAAGGGCTTCCACTGCATGACAACAAAAGTACATTGCCACAAATGCCACCGTAGTAATCAGTCTCAAAAACTTTTAGAATCTCTCAGTTCCAAGAATGCAATGCATTATTTCTGCTGTACGATGAATGAAATAAATATATGACTAAGGTGTAGATGGAAACATGCAGCAACAAGTCTGAAGGCCAGGCTGAATAAAATGAGAACAATTTAAATGGAATAGCATGATTTATCAACTAAAGATTTTCTTCTGTAAAATATGTTCATTCTCTTCCTCCAGCAGTCAAGTCTAACCAAAGAGATCAGCACATCAGAAAACGTGGGAGCAGAGTAACAAACCGGCAGAGAATGGTAAGAATAGAAAAGATGAGATGCTATCCAAATCTGATTGCAAGGAAATCTTTTGCTTCTCAAAATACTGCTAATTAGCATTATTTGCTCAGGTTTTATTAGTTAAATTTCAACTGTTATACCTATAAAATCAATTGTGCTGCCTATAAACCCAAATTACGTTGTTACTTGGGATACCTTCATGAACATTTTGCAATGCCTCAAATCAATGAAACATGTTTTTCATTTTACAGTAAGTCATAGCTGACAACAATGAATGTAATGTACTATTGGTGCATTTTAATATAACTGAAATAATTACAATCCTTTATTTACTGAGTTTTAAATAGTAGTACCCACAAACCAAAATATCACAGTATTTGATTTAATATGATTTTAATACTTCGTGCAACAGTTGCTTCTGGTTAAACAATTGGTATTAATTATACATGCATGAATCATTCATAAACCAGGGTTTTATATCCATCACGTCACCAAAGCAGGTTTAGATTTACAGACACAGATCCAAGGGGGATGGTATAGTTCCAACCTGCAGCTAGCAAAAGCAGCACTTGCAGTCAGATTGGGAGGCTTGGATGTTTTAATGCCAGGGCATTTGTAAACCTGGTAAGTTCACCATGCTCAGATAATGTAGGTCAGTGTTGTTTATAGACACCAAAATATGACAGCTAAACGTCTGGGTTCTCTTAGCATCAGTTCATCTGCTTTTGCTTTTAAGTAAGTCGTGAAAATAGACATTGGCACCCCTGGTGAAATGGTCCTACCAGAGACTGAAAGAACTGTAAGTTGGCCTTAGGAGAGAGCACTGGGCAGTGGTAAGGCTTTAGCTTAAATATCAGGTCCAGTGTTGAACGTTTCCTCCACAAAGAGGGAAGTGAAAGGTGGGAGTGTTACTGGGAAAGAGCTCTGAGAAGAAACAAACATATAGAAAATAAAACTGAAAACATAAGATTGAAAAATAGGAGATAATTAAAGTGGAGAAGCGATGACTGGGATAACAGTCTGTGCACAGAAAAGGCTGGTATAAAAGCAAATTAATTCCATCTCCACATGCTCAGCAGATAACGAGACAAGTAATAGCAACATAACTGACAGCAAGAAAGACTCATGCTGGACATTAGGAAAAGTTTTCTAATGATAAGAACCAGCACAGACACAGCTTGCTTTCTGGAAAGCTAGAGGTGCTGCGCTGTGAAGGTTTTAAGAACAGGCTAGCCTAACATCAATCAGAAATGAAGTAGATGTGCCAGGGCCTATGCTGGAGCAGTCCTACGTGACCTCTCCTGCCTGCAGCACCTTAAGCTTTCTAGAATGCAGAAAGTGCTCCACACTCCTGCTAATCTACACGTGCTTGCAAGGACTGGCATTCAGTAATTCCCTGCAGCTCTGCACCCCAGGTAGAGGTGGTATTTCTGCTGTCTGTGTTTTGCTGGGGCCATACACAGCTTTCAAATGAGTAAGCTGAGATGAGGCACTTCCATGCTCAGGGCACTGCTGCCACTGATATGATACATATGGCCAGTGTACAGCTCTGGGTTATAATATTGAAGCACAGCTGTGGAAGTGACCTTTTGAACACCTAAATCCTAATTGTACTTAGACCTTACCCATCGTGTGTGGGCCAAAATATCAAAAGGCCATCTTTCTGTGGGCTTCAGTGATGTCTTCAACTAAACTTGAAATATTTCCCAACTGAGTGTCACGTGAGAAAGTTGGGTTGCCCTCTCCTCACAGTGAGATAAATCACAAGTGATGCCACACAAAGATGTATGGTCTTAGACCATGACAAAACCAGAGTAGATGAATGAGCTTCATTAGAACATATTTGTCACTGTAAGAGGGTGGGACACTACGATCTTTTGCAGCCCTGGTTCTGTTTTGAAAATGTCCTTTTCTTTCCAGTTTACACTGGGAAAAGGGACAGCATGCCCTTCAGATACGCCACTCCACAAAGCAAAGTTCACACAGGGCTTCAGTGTGACCCTGGAAGCTGATTTATGTCGTGTGTCTTGTGTCTATTTTAAGACCAGGATCTTCCTTACTCTACCTTACAATGCTCTGTCAAATTCCCTTCAGAGGTGCATTAAACAGACTCCCTCCTGGGCTACTTGGTCTAAGGAGTAAGTGAAATTAAAAATGACAAAAATAAAAGGAAAGACAAATTAATAAGAAAGCCTAAAAATATTTTAAAAATCATTATTTCAAGAGACAAAGTACAAATTTGCAGAAGAAAGGTCATAAGTGGTGTAAAGAATTCACCTACATCTTTATCTCTTAAGAGAGTGCCTAACTTCCTGCTGAGAAGGACAACTCCAGAGTGGATCACAGGAAAGACCCACCAACCTACTGCTGCTACTGGCTAGGTGATGCATCGCTTTATTTCACAGCAGCTGAATATCTCTGCCTTTGATGGCCTGTTTTCAGCAGTCACTTTGTGCAGGAGGTTTTAGAAAAGCTTTTCAAATCCCTGTAGAATAAGTAGGAGTATGCCATGGGTACACTTGTAGTTAAAACTAAGAAATATTCCAGTTCAATTATGAAATTTAAGCTACAAGAACTGCAGCTGAAGTTTTCAAAAATATGCTCTCAAAATAAAAAGTCCTCACTAAATGCCTCTTGAAAGAGTAAACAGCCAGCACAGCTTTGAGCTTCACTTTGTGCTTCACTTGCAATGAAGTTATCTGACCCAGCCTCACACCGCCCAGCCTCTAACTCTGCAGCAGGTCACCACAGCATAGTGTTACATGCTATAACCTTGCCCTGCCATTCGCACTTGATGTGGTCACGGCTTGATTTCTAATGGCGTGCTACGACTCCTGGCTGAATTTCATTGCTAACGGGGGAAAAAGTCAGCCTGACAAACTGTGTATTTCCAGTGCAAGCAAAGGAAGACAGATTTGCCTTTTACTCCAAAAATATATTTTTTGTGTGTACGTACACACACATATGTTTGTTTGTATATAAAAATATATACACTCATATATATGTATATATCTTGCAAGATGAAGGCTTCTTTATGTGGCATTTAAGACTTACAGTGTCCTGAGAGAAAAGCAACCAGCAGTCAGTTCAGTGTGAGCACACCGAGTGAGCCATTTGAGATACGTGATTTTCAGCCGCACCACATCCCATTCATCAAATGATTCAAAAATGTAATATGTAAAGGTGGGAAAAACAGAAGCTGCAGAGGCAAGAAAAAATCAAATAGGAGAAAAGCTCAGAGAAGAAAAACAAACAAACAAACAAAGCCTGACCAAAATAACCACGTTATCATTTCAAGTTCCTAAAGCTGTCCCAGCCTCCTTTAGAGTGATCACAGAGCTAGGAAATTCTTTGTATTAGAGGGAGAGTACAGGAGTTTTCTAGTCTCCTAATTAGGCACTGATAATTTAGCAGGAGACTGCAGGATTCAAAGTATACAAGGTAGCACAAAGTTGGCTTTATATCCTTTGCCCCACACCCTTGCCCCACCAAAAATTTCAGATATGACAAGCCTCAGTTTTAGGAAAGAGGCTGTTATAGTCTACAAATAGTTTCCATCCTGGAAGAAGACGCACCCAACAGAATTTAAACAATGCACGCTGCAATCTCAGTTACAGTGGCATAAATTAAGATCAATTCCACTGAGGTCAGAACAGTTATGCCAGCGTGAGACACATGAGGATCGAGACCAATTAACTGCAATAGAGTTAATTCTCATCTACTTTACCACAAATCAGAATCTGGTCCCCGGCTTTCAGTTGGATTCAGTCCATGTAGTGGGCCAAATCCGCCTTTGAATTTCAAAAGAATAGATATTGAGAAACTGATTTTATTGGAACTATGCCCAATTACAGTACTGCAACTTCTGGCCCAGAGACTACTCAATGTCCAGACACGGAGCTGTAGCCAGCAGTTGAGGCCCCTTTGTGCTTTGGCCCAAGTGGACCAGAACACTCAGAGCACACCCTGCAAAAGCATTTCTCTGTCATTTGTGGTACTGCAGGTCAGACCTATTTTTGATCACAATTATTTCTCACGTGGATGAAGGCAGTAATTCCAGAAATAAAGCAGACATGTGGAACACACTCATCTACCTAGTTCCTCTCCCACCCCCAAGAATATTTTTTTGACTTGTTAACTACTGGAATTTGATCCTCGTGTAATACAGGAAAAGTAACAGCGATACCAACGACCTTAGTAAAGTGCAAGCTGTGAATAGCCCTGGTGAAGCGAGCAGCCTGAAAAGAGATAAATGTTGGTATGCCAGCTGTTTGCTTCTCATGCAGGTGACTAGCTTTAGAAATATTTAAACCACTTGGAGTGCACTCAACTCCAGTCCTCATTAATGGGAAAAATAAAGAAGTAATAAATCATAAGAAGTGAAAGGACCACATATTCTAACATTTAACAGTAAAGATACTTCCTTCAAAGTTTCTCTGCTATCTCTCTAGACTGAGTACTCCTCAAGTTTCCTTCCTGCCTGGTTACACATGAATTTCCATTGTACACCTCCTAAAAGAAGACCATGTCTTTCCGGAGATGAGGAGGTGGTATGTGGAGACCTTGCTTTGTCTAGGAAACATCAGTACTGTCTGGGTGTCACTAACATTACCTGGCACTTTATCAAACTACACTTCTCAGGCTACAACTTCATAATTTACAGCTGTTCTTGTGTGGCCACATAGACTCTTTAACTGTTCATAAATAACAGCCTTGAAACAAGAAAAAAAAAAAAAAAAAAAAGGTTATAGGCTTTTTTTTTTTAGTTCAAATGTGTAATTGGGGAGTATGAAGACTCTATTGTCTCAGCTTAATGATTAAAGCTGGAAAAAGCAATTTTCTGCACGGGTGTGGGAACGTCTCATACCTCCTGCAGCATTTTGTACCTGTCCTCTCAGCATGCAGTCCTTCTGGAGGATTTGGACTTGGCCTCTCTTTGCATCTTTCAGCTGCATCCAAGATTACACACTGTGATAAACATTTTTCTAGAGATGCTTCTTATAAATGGGAGTTAAGTCCTTCAGCAAAGCCTCTGCAGGGGTGGTGAAGGGGAAGAAGGATCAGAACAGAGCAGGGAGAAGGATTTTTCACACCAGCTGGAGTAAAAGGCCTGTCTGAAGCTTTCTCCTCACAGAGGCTTTAGGAAATACCAATGGCAGGAGCAGTGATTTAGGCAGGAACAGAAGGAGGAAGCCTAGCAAACAGCTACAGAAACACTGGAGAACGGCATACAATTTAAATAGACATTCATGGAGGAATAAGACTGGCCTACTTGACAGAGAGGAGGAAGCAGCACCAGTTGAAGGATCTGGGGACTGTCTGCCACCGCTTCTTCCACATGGGTGAAGCAGCTCTGCAGAGCTGGGTGCTCTCCTTTACAGTAGTAATTATAAGCTGAGTGAGAAACATAGCTGTAAACGATCAATTCCCTATTAAGCATTCTCTCCTGTTATTTAAAGTTGAACTGATGCAGAGCTTAATGACTCATGCTTTCTGACAAATAATAAATATACCACACAAATGAATTTCAGAGGGAGCGGTACACTTCCTGAATTTGAATGGAATTTAGCAAATAGACCCAGATGAAACAATGCAGAGAAAAAAAATGTCAAAACACTTCATTTTAGTATTTTCAAAATGGAGCATTTCATTCTAGAACTGCCAAAACACTTCCATTTCAAAACAAAGACTTTTGACAGTCATTTTTAAATTGGCCTAAATTTAAAAAGAAAAGAGCTTTGAAATGTGTGAAACAGCCCAGGACCAAAAATGAAGCCACTCCTTTGAAGCTCAACTAAATATTTTGGGTTGAACAAAAAAAGATACTTTTCCTGATTATTTTTGTTTTGCCAACATTTTTTTTAAATCCAGATTTTAATAAAACCAAAATAAAATTCTAAAAAAAAAAAAAAAAAAAGTTAGAATATTGACCAAAATTTCACATATTGCGAAGCTCCAGCTTTAGATAACCTAGCTCCTAAGTATGCCTCTAGGAGTTTAATGGAGCAGTCAGGCCCATTACTTCCAAAAAGCTGTTAGAGCATATTGATTTATTTTTAATTGGAAAAGCTGAAGGGATTTCTTTTTATAATGGTGAAATAACAGAGGTTTCATCTGAAAACTCCTAGTCAGGAATACTCCTCTAGCCATGTAAATGGTAGACTTAGGTGATGAGGGACATCGCTGTGGTGCTGCATCAGAATGAGCGCCCTGCTGAGCCCGATCCCGGAACCCAAACTGCCTGAGCATCCACACTGCCCTGGCTTGCTTGCACTTGGGCTGTAGCCTTGCACGAGGAGAGAGAAACAGCTCGCATCCAGACTGTGCTTCACACAGCATTGCTGCCACGTGCCTCAGCCATTTGGCTGCAGAGGCTCCCGTCCCCACCTGAGTACAGCCATGGAAGGGAGTAAAGATGTGGTACTTGTGAGCCCCATCACAGAGGGCATGAAAATGAAGCACCAAACCGCCATCCTCCCGAGAGGTGCAGCAGCAGCTCTCCAAATCAATACTTTCAACCAGAAATATTTGGCTTGCAGGTGTTTGGCTTTCTGATGAATAGCCCTAATTTTCTACAGAAAGCGGATACTTCTTTTTTTTTTTTTTTTTTTTTTTTGTTCCTGGAGAAAATACTCTAAAAAAATTCAATTTTCCCTTTAAAGAACAGATGGTGATAGAAATTTTTTAACCTGTAAGATGTAACAACACGCATGATTTTTCTTCCCCAAAACAGTCTTTTCTGCATACCCATTGAATTGCTACAGAAAATTGCACTAAATGTCACTGGCTTTGAGCTGAAAACATTGCCTGCTTTTTCAAGCTCTAACAACAGATTTATTTAAGATGTTTCCCTGTGTGAACCTTGTTTTTTTCTCATATTCTGAGCCTATCAGAGGAAGGCCAACATACCACTGTATTGCATCTTACTGGATATACTGATCAGGGCCCCATGCCAGCCAGCTGAAAAAGAAGAGTGCTCATAAAGACCTGCAGACACAAAGAACACAGAACAGTCACCAGGGTAGAGCAGTCAGGTCTGGTAGCTATCTTAGAGGTACAGAATGATCAGCAAATGTTTAATTACCAATACACGTGTGCAGAATTTCTAGAAGGCTTTTACTTACTCGTGTCCAAAAGGAAAAAAAAAAAAAAAAAATCATCTATGTCCTGAATTTGTTACGATTCAATCAGAGAAAGAAAGGAAATCCAGGGTTGGAGATCGCCCCTTCCCCACTGTCTATCACAACGGGTTACCATCCTTAATTTTACTCGACTGTGTCATATTGTGACCAAATACTGGAGGCTTGATCCTTAACTTTGAAGTTTTTCTCTTTAGTGGAATCAAGCCAGAACCACAACATTTTTGAAAATGCAAGTACTTGACTGTATTAAATGCAGTTTTCTCTGTGAGAGTAAAACCAAACAGCTTCTACCCTTCCAAGGGATGTTTTTTTAAATTGTCTTTAACCCTTTTTCTTTGTGCTTATATTGGCACTTGATTAAAACTGTAGGACATCCGATTCAAAAGATTATTTTCAAAAGACAAATAAGGAAACTTTGATGATTTTTCTTCAAATATCTCCTATCATTTTTTATAAATTCTTTCCAGTTTTGGCTTGACATTCTAACACACTTCAGGATTATCTGAAAGCTAATTCAAGTAATACTTTACTTTGGCCCTGCTTTCTATTATTTTCATGTGTCAGTATTAATTGTATTTAAGTATTATCTTTAGGAATATTTGAAATAAAACAGAGGTTTTAGAGATCAAAATCAAATATACACACATAGACATGTGTATACACATATGCATAGCCCTCAGAAATTATTTGTAAAGTTGTAATGTGTGTTCAACTAGCCAAACACAATAAACAAGTCATTCATTACTTTAAAGTTCTAACGACCTTAGTGATAACTTTCCCTGAATAAAGAATGCAAACTCTAGCCGCAGCAAAACTTACTGAAGTTTAATTAAATATTAAACTCTCTCCACAGAGAGGTTTCAGTGGTTTATATGGAGGAAAAGAGATATCAATAAGTATGTTGGCATCTACCATGTAAAGTGTTGTAATATTCCTCTGGGTGCAACTTCTCTCCCACTAACGTGTTGGACAGTTTAGATTAACACCACGTGCCTCTTAGTAGAATGAGCCGGAAACCAACGTAATACTGAGAGTTCATTCCATGGTATTGTTTTTCCATCATTTCCAGTATCCCCAGGTTACGGGTTGATGGTATGGGCAGAATAATGAAAGAGGAGAAAAAAACACAGGGACAGGTGGAAGCACAGAGCGAGCAGAATCACAGGGAGGAAGAGAGAAAGAAGGGCAGGAAGAAAGTTACAGAGAAGTTATGGGAACTGACAAACAGGTATTATTATTATTATTATTATTATTATGGTAGAATATATAGACAAGGGGGATTGTCCAGTGATGTTGAGGATATGATGGCATTCAAAAGCGATGGCAGTAAGTCAGAAAGAGGAATGGTTCTTCTGGAGATGTGGTAAAGAAAGAGAATGGGTAAGGTGAATTATTTCTATATCTAGAGATAGACAGTAACGAATGGCATCACCACCACAGGCAGGAGATCTGGTGTGAGAGAAGAACCAGGCAAGCAGGAGCATCAGAGAAGTTACTGCTCAATCTTAGAGGACCAGAACTAGGATGTGTCCCCCGGGCTGCTCCTAATGCTGTGCCACTACGTGAGGCACAATAAGGGAAAAGAAAGGAAGTAAAGAACTTGCCTTTTAGGTCTACATGTCAAAAATTATTCCCTGACTCTGTGTTTATACTGTAGTTTTCTTTGCAGTCAGGATTAAAGTTTGCTTATTTGTAGCAATTTTTATTAATCTAAATAATCTTTATAAATTATTCATTTAATTAGTAGCAATTTGTATTAATCGGGGTGATAGACCCAGCCATTGGTTAACCTTGCACAATAAGCATATGTGCCTCTCCATCAGCAGATGAGTTACTGAGTTACACAGACATGGACTGAGCTTCAGATGGAACTCCAGAAAATTGACTCCGAACAATTTCTATGGATTGGCTTCTTTAGATAAAGGGCAGTGATGAATGCTCTGTTATACCAGAGGCAAAAATGTTTTTGTGGGGAGAAAAAAAAAAAAAAAAAAAAGAACCACCACCACCAAGTGAGTGGATAGCCTCTTTTCTTCATGGACAGACATATAAAGTCCCCTTACATTGTTTGCTAAGAGGAGCTCTGGGCTTATTTGTGAAAATGGTTCATTCTTTTTCTTCATGGCTTTTGTATTTGAGAACCTAGGACTAATATCAATATTCTTTTCTGTATTTCATGATGAAATATGCTCCTACTAGTGGAGAATGCTGGAGTAAACAGCACCAAAGAATGCAAAATATTTGCAGGTGGTTATGTTGCTTTTAAATAAAGTATGGGCCAGAAACATTGCAGACAGAATCACTGAAATCCGTCTCTGGTAAAATAATGACAAAATACTCATAGTTACTCAATTAAAAATACCAGAATTCAAACTAAATGTTATTCATAACAAATGGTTCAACTAGCTGAATCCATGGTGTGGCAGTGACAGCTATAATGAAAATCAGTGATGCTGCATTTTTTTTGTCCTTTCAGAGACTTCATAATGTGTTTTCAATTAGAGGCAACCCAGCATTCAAACACTAAGGGGCATTTCTGTGTAATGAGTCTGCTGCTGCCTGGTACCAGTATGAGTTAATCCTTGAAGATCTCAAACCCCCAAGCACAACATAGCTGCAAGGCCAACACTGCATGTTTTCCTGGAGGAAAGGTATTTTCAAAATAATAATAATAAAAATAGTATGCTGTCAATGAGAAGGTCTAAATAATGATCAAAAATCCTACAAACAACTGAGAGGTGAGGAAAATGCTCAGAGCTAAATTGCGCAGCTTTTATACAAAGATTTCTAAGAAATGGGATTTTTTCTCAAAACTGAAGAGAAGCAGGGATTCAATATTTTACCTTGCTTAGATAAAATGGACATCTGAGAGTTTGACTTCAATCCTAAACTAGCAGTGAAACAAACAAAAAGAAGTAAGAAGGGAGGTGTTTTCTAAGTTGCATAAAGCTGCCTTGCCAAAATTACCCAGTGTTGTAGCAAGGCACTGACATGAAGTTATGCAATTGAGTCAGGTTCTTGGCTGCAAGATTTCCATCCGAAGGCAACTTTCTCTTATTTTGGTTGCGATAATTCTGAAGCCAGCCAGACTGTTACCTTAGTGCATGGGGTAAGGGAAACAGATCGAACTGTGTGTTCCTTTGTGTATGAAGGTTTCACAGAGCATAGAGGCTTGCCTGCCAACACAAATAGCACCCACAAAAATGATTTATATTCAAATGGTCAATAGTTCAGGAAAGGATAAGAGATTTTCACCATAATAGACTAAAATTTGGAATAGGTAAAAAGAAATAATGCTCGATTCTAAATTTTGATCTGTTTTCTTTCCATTACTTTGGTTTAAAATTTAAATTCTTGCTCCACAAACCTTCAATGCCCTTCAACGCCTGTGCGCAAACCAAGGGGAAGCACTAAGTGTTGGTCAGGCAGAGGACTCTGGGCTGGGGGCTCCCAAGCAGATAGAGTAAAGTCAAATCAGAACCTGTATCGCTTTGTCTAGAAAGTGCAGGGGTAATGTTTCCAAGTAAGACTTGTATCCTGCAGTCCTAAACAATGAAATTGATCACAGTGACTGTCAGGAATGTAACAGGGTTTGTCCCCTAGATAATGTTATATTTTTAAGGTGCATAGATATTTACATGCTTAAAACAACAAAATTATACTTAAGTAGTAAAAGAATTAGAGAATATAACCAAGACCTTAACCACAGAAGTAGTCCCATTTACGTCAATGGAATAATTTTGCTGTGATAAGGGTTTAGAGAATCAGGCCTGTGTAACAACCATCTGTGTTCCTTAGGTTTTATCCTTAGATAACATTATGTTCTAGCAACAGAAAGAAAATGCCACACTGACAGGTAACCCAACCTATTTCCAAACAGCATGCCAAGTCACTAACTACTTGGGTGTGACATTTGACTGCAGTTGCTTTCACACTTTGATTTATTCTGCTGCTCTCATCAGTGCCCTGTTTCCCCTGTGCAAATTCCCGCAGACACATTAGCATGGAGACTGTCACACTGCTTGTCCACTTGTCACAGCTGAGCTCTCAGCTATTCAGCCAACACCCTGAGATTGACCCCAGCCAAGGTGGCAGCTCTACACGCTACCTTCTGCATTAAATACATGGCAAGATGACCCTTACCTCTGCAGCAGCTACTACAGCATACACCAAAAACTGCTGTTACCGTAAAAATATATCCTTATTAAGACACAGAGTGTTGAGTCTTCTTCAAATATTTAAATTTTGCAAAGTAACCTTTACTACAGTATATCATTACTGTTATTTTTACACTTAATAAGTTAATCAAATTTACTGATTTTCCCTTACAGATGATCAAAGGGAGGCTTGGCCCAGTCTGTAGGATCTGGCATGGTCCAGTAGTCACAGGAGACACGGTGTCTTTTTTAGGCAGCATTCTGCCCACACAAGAGCAGCAAATCAGTTTCACTCAGCGAATTCATGGTGCAATGCTGTAACCGTTTTCTGATCAAAGTGCTGCTAAATCATGATGTAGTTTAGTATTTGTCTGGCACAACATGTCAAACTGTTTTCATTTTGTTTTTTAATTGTTTAACTTGCAAGTCAGAGAGGCCTTTTCCTAAAACCAAAGAGAAAACTCCTTTTTGCAGTGAGCAGCACAGAGGTAAGATAAGAAAGCCTATCAGCAACTTCTGCCAAAACATATTTAAGGCTGGCATCAGTGCATGGCTTGTAGCACATCCTTATTAAAGACAGGCTTCCTCCAGAACTTGTGCAGTGAATTAGATTTCTAAAAAAGAGTATCAAAGGAAATAGCTCAGAAACGAGATGCCAATGAATGGAGTGGGACTTAGGCACCTCTGTATTTGTTTCCCCAGGGCCTTCCCAGATACAAACTTTCTCATGGAGTCTCACGTCTGATATGGTGGGAGAGGATTTTAGAATAATCAGCAGATTCTTCTCAGTCAGAGCAAGAGCTTCCTTCTCAGCTGAGTGCCCTAAGCACTTGGTCACGGGCTGTCCTGAACTGACAGACAGGCTCTTTTCCTGTTAGGGCATTTTAACCCAATCTGAATTGCTAAAGAGTCACTGACCCAGATAAAGAAGCACTGCCAAACTGACTGTGCTGGCTAGGGCGCTCCCTGTCATCTCTGAAACTGTGATTCAAGTATCTGCTCCAGAGTGAAGTGAGGAATGTCTAGGGCACAGAAAGAAAGAGCGATGCAGATGAGGAGCAGACTCCATCCCCTCAGGAGATTCAGCTTGAGACAGGGTGCCTATAAATTTGTTAGCTGATGGTCAGCTTTAAAAACAAAGGCACCACAAGAGAACAACAGGACAGTTATCTGTGCAGGTGTACTGTGTATCCTCACGCTGACACAACCCTCATCTCTTGCAGGAGGATTTCTGCTGCTTCCCAAGCTGACTGTAAGGGAAAGGTTCACCAAGGAGGGGAACTGCCCAAGGTGAGTCTAAATTGAAAACACTCTATCAGCCGGAGAAAGTCTGTACAGTCAGCAACTCCAGCCAACGTGCCTACCAAGTCGTGGGGAGAAATATGGTGAATAATTTCTGGATCCAGTTTAGTACTACTATAACATCAGCATGATATTTCAGGGATTTCAAGTAACTTCTTATCAGCATAAAGTTATCACAGCTGTTTCTGTAAATCTTCACCATTCGGCACTGTAACATTCCTCCCGTTGCCTCCTGTGAATGATGATGCAGCACAGGGTATGCTGTCGAAACGAGATAATTCAAAACCTGTGCATGCACACTGAGACTGGACCATGTCCCTGTAATACTCAAGAAGGAAATAAAACACCAGGAGATAGTAACATTGACTTTCAGAGCAAGAAAGGCAGCACAAAAAGATAAAATTTGGCTAGAATGGGCTAAGCTGGTCCTAGAGCTCTATGAAGCTCACAGCTTTGGCTTACCTACCCTTTAGGAAAATTTGCCAGAAGGCTGGTTTGCTTTGCTTGATTTGCCACCAACAAATTTCAGATTTAAGTTTGCTGGAAAATCAGACTATTCAAACTTTGCCACATCTTTTCCCTTGCTCATTATCAGCACACAGATAAATTACTGCTGACTGACAGCGTAGAGGACCAGTAATACCATATATACTCCAAATCATCACACAAAAGATTTCAAGAGGAAACAAGAAAAAAGACCTAGAGCTGACTTAATATTCCCTACCACCCGAGTATTTCCGAGGTCATTTACCTGCACTAAAGAGATTAAACAAGGTTTTCTAGCACCGAAGGAAGGACTTGGAAGAATGAAGGGCTTGGATGATTGGTGGGATCTTGAAAGCTGCAGACACATGCCCACCAGCTGTGATCTTTGCTTTGTAAATACATTCCTCCCATCCACACAAAATCACGGCAAAGTAATCATCTCAGGTTAGGTGTGAGAGAATTACCTGTACACCGTGCTGTGCCAGGATAACAGAAGTTGCCATGCTGTGTGCTTCGGATAAATTGCTGTGTGCTTCGGATAAATTGCTTTTGGTGTAGAAACTCATGTAATCATTTAAACCAGAGTTATGTTGAATCATATTGTGGCTGGATCAGGTGAAATTACCATGCGTTGCTCTCTCATCCCCTTGCACCATTTTAACAGAGCTTCTTGCAGTTTCTGTGCCTAGAGAACCTTTTGTCAAGAACTCCCATTTCACGCCTGCAGGTCAGGAAAATGACTGTCATGAGTGAAACATAGCGGCTGGTGTAACACAGTGTTCTGAAGTGTCAGGTAGGTTCAGCATGTCTCCTGGAATAATTTAGCACTCTGTGTGCAGCCATTAACACAATTAAATCCTGAAGAGGAAGGTTTTGCCTTCCCAACATAGATTTTTGTTCCAACCTTTCTTCATGTCCCACGTTCACAACCCTGTATGACCAAGAACGTGTTTTTGGAAGAACATTCTGTCTCCCAGTTGTTGCCTATGAACGAGTACTGTGGTTACCAGCGCACTGCAGCAGCGTCAGTAACTAATGCCATTCCAGAACATCATGCTACTTTTTTCAGATGACTATATCATGCATTTGGCTTGTACAAAAAGTACTGTTCAGTGAGAGATGTAGCCACTAGAAAGAAATTTTTTAAAAAGAATATTTACATTTCCTAAAAATTAAGGTATATGACATTTTCCTGTGCCTATAAAGAACACAAGGTTGAATTAAGTGTGGTACCAATAATGAAGCCAAAATCTTGTTGAAAAATTATAATAAAGCCTTATCAAACCATTCATATTTCAGATTTTCTTTGGAACCCAACCTATTCTTTAAGATGTATGATTGGTGTAGGAGATTATTATTATTCACCTCTTTTTCTGAAAATTAAAATAAAAAAAATGTATATAGATCAAGAAGTTTTTCTGTATCTTTTTTACAGGAACTGAATCCATTGATTAATTAGATGTGAATTGTTTTGCTTTCCTGGCCACTCACCAGCAGTGTGGAGAGCAATTCAAATCATATTTCCATGAACATTTAGCAGCTGATTAAATGTGCTAGCTGCAGACTACCTGCCAAGAAGACACTGCAGACAAACCATATATACATTATTATACACCTATTTACATCTATGGAACAGTCTAGTTTACTTTTATCCGTACATTTATATCAACTTTCACAGTGCTGGAACAAAGCATCTTCAACAGGCAGTTGCTTCAGCAAATAATTTGCCCCCATTGCTAGCTTTACAGGATACATTTCTTGGAGAACGGGTGGTAGCTTCCAGTAGCTTTGTCTACCATTGATGCAGCAATTAGAAGAATTAATGAGTACTGAAAATGTAGTTCAAACATAGTACAACTTTTCTTCCTTGTCCACTCTAGCAATATAGACAGGATAGATATCTTCTGTCTGATCTTCCCAAGGATGTTAATTTCCTACTGGTATTATCCTGGTGGGTGGAAGTAGTAATTACAGTTGCACTTACACTGCAATGGTAACTTCTTTGCTTTTTGCCCCTTTTTATCCCACACTGAAAGAATGGAGCTTGCAACATCACAGCAAAGCAGTGCTGTAGCACCACAGTAGGTATTAAATGTCCACATCATTCAGAGCAATGAATGGGAAACTGAAGTAGTTATGAGTTGGAAGATGACTGAGGAAGAAAGTAGAGTTCAATACTGAGAAAACAAAAACTTCCCTCAAGAGCTGTTACCTTTCTGAGGAAATACTGAGTCACTCCTTTGTATGTGAATAGCTGCTTTCCACCAGTTTTCTGTCTTGGCAAAGTTGCGTGCTCTACATTAATTCTTCTTGTGTCTCTTGTCACCACAAGATGTACATCAGATCTTTCTTCTGTGGCCTAACAGTTATGTTGTGGGCACCAAGGATCCCTGTGTTTCTCCAAAGCAATGGTGTTAAGCATGGTGGACATCACCTGCTTCCCAGCAGAAGGCAGCTGGCTCTGCTAGAGCTGTATCATGAAGTCTGGAAGGAGAAATTCTTAGCTAATGGAGGAGTACAGTAAGGGCATATCTAGACACGCTAATCTCAATTCAGGCATCAATTTTTCTTCAGAACAGCAGTAAACCAAATAGAGCATATCCATACAAAGACAGTGGTACAATGAAAACATTGTCCTACTGTTGTAGGGCATTGTGGTGAAAGCAACCCAGCCCAGAAACACTTATTACTCATGATTTCTTAGTGTTCAACGACATTCTTACTTTATAGTATTCAGGACTCAGTTATAACTCCCTGGCTCAAGGCTAAATTACAGGGAAAGGTGTGACCTACTCCAGAAGTGGTGGTGGAAATCATGGCACTTGAGTAACTGAATATCCCAGCTACAGCTTCCGGAGGTTCCAAGCTACATGTATTTTATTGCCAACCTTGATTTTACCTTTAGGAAAAGTATCTTGCATACATGCATGGTCCTACACCTCCTTGTTCCACCGGCGAGGGACCCAACTCTATCTGATTTATCAGCTAACTCAGGTGGTAGGGACAGGGTCCAGGCAGCTACAGGACTGAGTCTTCTATACAGAAATATTACAAAGTGCTGGGTCTCCTTGGTCCTTTCCCCCCACCTTGACATACAGTAGCTAGGGAACCTATGATACTTAAAACTGCAAACAAAAAGTCTGCCAATAATAATTAAAAAACAGGTTAATTGAATATGTGGTAGGAATGGGAAATAGGATTAGAGATGACACTTAGATCTAGATGCCTTTTCCAGGCTGTGGAAAAAAATAGAGCACAGTTATTTTTTCCCACAGCCTGAAGACCCATGTCCTAAATGTCATCTCTAATCTTGTTTTCTATTTCTAGTGTATATTATACAGCACTGCTAGTGCCACTAAAGTTAAGGTGGTGTCAGTGTTTCCATTATAAACCCCCTATTTTCAGAGGTTTGTAACTCAGCCATCAGATTTTTTCTCTGGGCTGAAACTTGGCAAACAAGTTAAAGGACTGAAATATGTTTAATTTTTTTCATCCTATAATTAAAAAAAAAAAAAAAGTGGAATTTTAACAACAAAAATTTGCAAGCCATTAAGCTATCATAGAAACAGACCATGCACAGCATTAGAAGTGATTCCAAAAGTACTGTTAACAGCTTATTGGAATGATTATAAGGTGGTGTTTTTTTTTGTTGTTCTTTGTTCATTTGATTGCTTTTTACTTTCAAATACAGATATACTGGTACAGGGGCATTTTCTCTCTCTCTCTCTTTTCTTAATAAAAAGAATGAATAGTTATACAACCAGTTCAAATGATTTGAGTTTTAAAACTGTTTGTAAATATTTATAGGACTGGGTCTGTAACCTGTATCTAACAAAGGCTCCCAAGTACATATTTACATGAACATATGCAACAACGCTGTATAACAGACAAATAAGTCAATAATGAGCTTTTAGGAAACTTCATAAATGTAGTTACATAGACCAATAATTGGCAAGTTTTTCTTTCACATGAAAAAGCTCCCTGTTTAGCTAAGAAAACCTTACTCATGCAGAAATAATCAGATTTTGTTCATCTGTCTTTCCTTTTTCCATGTGTCATGGTAATGAAAGTGTTGTATACATAATTTGGCTAAGACAAGAAAGATATGATAAATGGCTCCTAAGATTTGAAGAGCACGCTATAAAATTGGAAGAATTATTTAGAGCAAGACTCTAGAGTTGGAATAAGGTACTAGGTAGGCAACAATAGCAGAATCTGATTCTTGACTGCCATTCAGAAAAAAATGTGGGGATTATTCTTCCATCCATCTATGAAAGAAATACTTATTTAATGTCAGCTGCATTCCTCACCCTTACAGGAAGTGTTCTCTTTCTTTCATAATTGATCTGGCTTATTAAGTCTTAGGTGGGTAGCTACTGAAAGACCACAGAAACTACTCTGGAAAATTTGATTGAAAGCTTGTTTCTCTTAGAAGAAAGAAATGGAAGACACTAATTCTGATATAGTATAGAATGAAATAAATATCTGGAAGATTTCACTGTTTTAATAAGTTAAAACACAGAAAAGTATGCACACTGTGGCCTAAATTCTAATCACTGTTCTCATGCAAGGAACATCACTGGTTTAAAAGGGACCTACATTTTTGATCTTCTTATATCTTACTCACAGTCACAGTCTCATAATTTAATCACTGCAGCTTTCAGGAGAAACCTCTCAGTCTTTCAATGTTTAAGCATTAAGTTGTCTACCTTCATGTTCATTGTCGTAAAATAGGAGATAAATCAGAAAGGAAGACGGATCTCTCCAAACACACAGTAAACACCTGGTGAATAAAAAGGCACATGACACCACACTTTGTTAAGGAATTTACAGCAAGTGACCTGCCCCTTTTCACAGTGGCAGCAATTGTATTATTCACTCCACACAATGAATGGGTAGGTTATGCTAATCTGAAGAGGGAAGCTATCAATTGTATATGTCCATACCATCCCTCCTATTGATTTTGTAATTAGTGATGAATTTACATTTTGGGATGGAGAGATTGCTGAGGAGGGAACTTCATGAGGAGAATAAAAATGTTACAGTAGCTTAATCAATTAGGTACAGTTGACAAATGGGTGCAGGATAACACTACAAAGTACTGTGCTTTAGTAGTGGTCAAAGACTCAGAGAGAAGATTTCACATCACACCTGTATTAATCTTTCCACGGGTTAAGTGTGATACATTGAATCAGCAGGACCACAAGAAAACTGGTATCTCAAAATCATGAGTCTTTGATACTAACTTGAAACTATTCGCTTTGTTCACCAATAAAAACATTCATAATAATGCACCAGAGGCCAAGGAGATCATTTGTCACGTGCCAGTAACAGGATTCAAATCCTTGTAGAATATCATTTTAGGTAACAAACAGCACATGTTGGGCATAGACAAACTTAAGTGTCACAGAAGAGGGCAAACCTTTGGAAGGAGGTAGGGCATCCTCTGTTCAGGTGTAGCCTGCGCAGAATTTTTTCTCTCACTCCCATGACAGGCGTTTCTGCCTCCGCTGTTGCAGAAGTGACAAGTGACAACATACACAATCAACTTAAATATTCAGCTTCAGCCAGGCAGTGACTTTTGAACGGATAATGTATGCAGCAAGTAACATCTCTTATAAACCAAGTCTAGAAGCCCGCTGCAAAAATGCAGCCCTTACTTCCTCATGCCTGACTCATGAAAATGACTGCTCCTACACATAAGCTCTCCACTGACTTGACTGTAATTATTCATGAGAATGAGAGCAGTTGGCATAATAGGGTCATGCCCAGGACATCTCCACAGCTGGCCATACCAGACAGCAAACATCAGCACTTCACTTCCTGAGAAACGTTCTCCTTGCTTTTGGGTGGGCTGAAGGACTTACGTTTGTGTGTGGATGTCTACAGATGTATAACATGTACAATATTTGTTTTAATTTCCCTGTTGTTACTTTCCTGGAAATTTAAGGCAAAACAAGACTTTTAGAGTGACTAAGAAAAATGTAGGTGACAGATCTGACGGTTCCTAAAGGATAGCAAATGCTAAATTCTTTCCAAAATATATTTTTCCTCTAATGGTTCAGCAAAATGAGTTATGTGACAACAGCTCAAAAGCAAAGGCATGCCTTATCGAGGCAAGACTGACTCATTGAAGGGACTCTTGCCTCAGTGCAAATGAAGATCAAACTCAGCACACTGATGTCTAGAAATCACTTCTGTTTATATCAGGATTAACTCACCTAATATCCATAATACCTCCAAAAGATCAGTTCTCCTCTAAGCCACACAGCCCTTCAAATAACTTGAAATATCAAGTTAAAACTGAAGGAGCCATGTAATCATCTTCCACCACTGCACTGTTCACCTTTGTATATCACAGATAAGTGAAGAAAGGACATCTCTTTTTTGGCAGCAGATTCTGTTGGTGAGAGTCACAGTCTAGCTACCCATACCACGTCTGTCACACATGGAAAACAAAGCAATGACACCTATAAAGATACCACCTGTGCTTTGCAAACCATACAAACATATTCATCAGTCCGGTCCATCAAGGAC
Organism: Nettapus auritus; assembly: GCA_011076525.1. NCBI lineage: Eukaryota > Metazoa > Chordata > Aves > Anseriformes > Anatidae > Nettapus > Nettapus auritus. The sequence continues at coordinate 3,880,582 of CM021773.1, read as the reverse complement.
ATGGCAAACACTGGAAACACTGTAAGGTAGATGTGATCTGTGGAAAACTGACCAAACAGTGGTCTTCCTCCATTTACTGAGCTTTGCTTTACGTACTTTTCAGGCATGCAAAGTGATGCTGGCTGTTTTTCAGACGGTGTTTACTCTCACTTTGGACCAAATTGCTCTTTACAACTCAAAGAGTAGGAGCACCTGCAGGCACCATATTAAAATCTGGATTTCATAAACTGGAAATGTTGAGCACATTAATTATGCTTTCTAGAAGTAATTGGATTCCATAAAATAACAAGTCCCACTCACTTTAATGCAAATCAAGAGTAAGTCATCTCAGGACAGCCCAGTTGTACTGATTAACAACTAGTATGAAGAGGTAATAGAAGGAAGCTATTTGACGTCATCATGTTTTAATTTTGTGTGTGCCCACAACAATGTCACATATGTTCAGTTCAGCACAGAGTAGCAACGTGTCATCATTATACCTGTCATCTCCAGCTGGACACCAACAATCTTTTTGAACTACAGGCAGGTTCAATACTGAAAAGGGATTGCTAGGTATTGTGTGGGCATACACATTGAATCAGTACTTCTTACCAGAGAAAACCGTGAAGGTAGAATGGTCAGAAATGCTATTGATTTAGGTTTTAAGAACAGATACAATGCTGATTAGCTTCTCCTATGTGCAAAAGGCAAAGAAAATAAGCTATGTTCACTTGAGAACTTGCATTAAGCAGCATATTTGTGACCATGAGCTGAATGAGGACTGAACAAAAGCATTTTCTGGTTTCCATGATCCAAAATCTGTAATACACCACTGGTTTCATTGAAGGCAGGTAGTTTGTGGGATGGGGATTTTTCTTTGAAATGTCTTTCTGAAAGTATTTTGTAGGCATACGGAATGCCCCTCTTTCCTAGTACATGTTGAAGACCAAGCTGGTAGAGTGGGATTAGAGAAGGGAAAGAAACAACACTCAATGTCATATTGAAGTTTAGAAGCTTGGAAGGCAGGAGACAGACCATTAAAGGATCAAACTGTAGAAAAATCCTTACCTGTTATTTGAGAGTATATGGAAAAGAAATTTAAGACGGTTACTCTTTACATGGTCATTTGTTCTGTGAATTAGCGTAACAGCTACAGGCTCATCTTACTCTCGTAAAGCAGGCTAATATCCAAATTAAACTTTATAGGGTAAGGAATAACAAAACAGGATAAATACCATCAGAAGAAAGATGTTGTAGTTAGTGGTGTTTTGTTCACATGGGAATTTGGGCATGGGTGGAAGGTGTTGCTTGGCTATTTGTTTTTACAGCTTTACCCCTCTACCCATTTCCAAAACTCCCCTAAGATTACAGTAGTAGCCTCAGTCATATCTCCACAGAGAAAGTTTTTAAACCTTTGTTAAAGAGTTTCATAAGAGCTCTGTGCTATTTAGGTTTCCTTAACATGTTTATTAAGTTAGATAAATCCATCCTTGACTTCTGAATTAAACAAAATAGTGCAGTGCGCAGGAGTCTCAGCTTTCACTACAACTTACTTCAAGCTTGTGATTCGGTGCCTGAGGTTAATTCTCCAGTGGGTCCTGGGACTTAAGAAAAGGAAATGAGCACATCTCAGAGAAGGGGTAAAACTCAGGGCCAAGGCAACTACTTCAGGTAACATTATATGAGGGGAAAAAAAAAAAAAATCTCTGGAAGGTGGTTGGCATATTCGCTGCACTTTTCCTGTACGGTAACACTTTACTTGCATCAGTTACAGCCAACTGAAGTCACTGTTTTAAAACAACAAAACAAACAAAACAAAAAACCATAACAATTCATTAGGTTTTAGCCTTTCCTTGACACTTCAAATATAAATGTCGAGATATTTTATTTTGTTGGTGTTTTGAGACACTCAACTTTTCAAGACTGGGCACTTTTCCAAAAGCTACACTCCAGCTTTTGCCTTGAATAATTTTGTGAATTGCTAAGGCCCATTTTATTCATAGGGTCATAGCAGATGATTATAGTCATCTCTTCTGGTCTTAAAAGCTAAACAACCCTATGCTAGCCAAGAAACCATAATGTTTCAAGTGGTAGAATATTTTTTTTTTAATAAAACTTCTCAGTAGTCTGTAATTTTCTTAACATGTCAATGACATTTAAAACCTAATGGAAGTTCCCTCTGCCTCTTCTTAAAGAACACTCCCTCTAATAACGTATTTTGTATCAAGGCAGACGTGTTTTCCCTCAGGATGGAGAGTTTCTAGTTGGAGTGCCATGAGTCATACAGCTTTTCTTTCTTTTGTATAAATTAATTATTTTAGGGGATTTTTTCTGATTTGACTGTATGAATTTTTGTCTTTTTCATTTCTATCTTCAAGATGTAAGCAATCTCACTCAAAAATTCAAATCAATTCATTCTATCCATTGATTTTGATTTCTACGATTGAATGTTCTTTATTAGCCATTTTTCAACTTACCATGTAAAACAGCACCTCTTCGCATAAACTGCTTGTTTCTTATCCATAGATCTTTACATCTGAAACAAAACCAATATTTCTGGAGTTGATATTTTAAACCATGCAGAATATAACAAACAGGAATTGTACATTACCTGGTCAAAACCAAACCTTCTGGAGTGATGAAATGTTGTAATGGAACATAACATACAATGAGATATATTTTTTCATGTTATTTGATACTGGAGAATTAACATTCTGGATTCTAAAATACCAATTACAAAATGCATTTTTACGTTTCTTCTCCTTAAAACATACCATGAAGGGGGAAAAAAAACAGCATGTATATGCAGTAAAATAAGAGAGAAAAAGGTTTAATTGGGTAATCTAAATCCTCATTCTGTGAATAATTTTTGCAGCTAAGGGTTTAATTAAAAAACAATTCCTCCATGACACATATTCAAAATACATTTCCCCTTTCTTCAGGTGAAATGAGCCAATTTTCATTGGCTACAATATTGGTGGAACTAAAAAACCTTATAAACATAGAATAAAAAGAAGGCTGTTTTCACCAAAAAAAAAAAAAAAATGACAAGTACACACATACATACACACACACACATATATATATATATAAACATTTAATGCAAGAAGAGTTGGAATTGTACAGAGAAACCAAAAACAAGTACAAATGAAACTGCTTGATAATGGTTAAATACAGCTGACTAAATTCCTGTATTCCTTTTCTAGGGAAAATTGCAACATCTTGAAATTGTCTTTTATTCTAAACCAGAACTGGACCACAAATTTCAAAATGTACTCAGTACAGAAACTAAAAAATCTCTGGTAGGCAGCAACAATACACATTTTGAAATCAAAACAGTATAATTAATGCAAAAGAAAGTGGAACATGAGTATTTGGAGTCTACTGATGTCAAAAATCTGCATCACTTCTTGTATTTGCCAAAATCAGTACACTACAGTGAAATCTTGCTAGGTTGATACATAATTATTTAATACATATGGATGTAGCCATATATTTGCACATGTAATTGAAAGCTAGAAATTTTTTTAATGGATTTACTTGAAAGGTAATGTTTACAGATCACACGTCAGATCTCATAAAATAATAATCTTTTACTGGGGCAATGGCACAACTAAAACTATAGTTCTAAATACTGCATGAAAGTAAAACAACCCAAGGACCTGGGGAGCCAGGCTTCGGCAGTATAAGCATAGCCTCCACCATCCAGACCTTTGGTTTAGGGACTTGGGAGAAAATGGAGGTCTCTTCTTGTATTTTCTCTCTGGAGTAACTGGGAAAGATTCAAAAGAGGTGGAGAAGAGACAGACTCTAATTATAAAACACCCATCCGCCACTCGCTAGAGCAAGGGAACTCCAAGCAGCTGAGATAGTGATAACGAGTTTTAATTTGCTGCTAATGTACAGCTGCAATGGGAGAAGCAGAAAAGTGATGTCTGGACTGCTTTCTCTGAGCCACAATAGCACATTTCCGGGACTAGCAGTGTAGTTTACATGCTGTCACTCCTGTAGCATTATGCCTTAACATATAAGCTTTGTAAAGTGAAATTTCATTCTGCTACAGCAGCATATTGCTGTAAATTAGGAGGCCACCAGTGAGCAATCAGAGCCAATCTTCGTACAGCCTTTTGTAACATCATTTATGCAGAAACCAGATTTCTATTCTTCTATGTAGGAGCTGCTAGAAACAAATTCACAATGAAGAAAATGCTTTCACAGTTTCTGATAGCTTTTCTTCCTGGACAGTACAGAATATTTCTTAATTTGTTCTGAGATATGTAGGAGAGACGCTGGGTCTCACACGTCTGTTAGCTGTTACAGCTTTTTGCTGCAGGTTTCCCCAGTGCTGCAGAGTTCTCATTCTTAGAGCATACTTTAAAACTGTGCTTTATTTAGCGTGGTGGGCTCAGTCAGTTGGACCAGACAATTATCTGTTGGCTGGTCAACAGATGTGTCTCATAGCATCCAAGAGCGGGAAAGAATGAAGTCTTTAGCACAGGACTTCATCAAAAGCCTTTTAGAAATACAAGCATAGCAACTAGCTCACCCTCCCTCACTTCATTAGCGACCTCTTCAAAGAACTCCAATAGATTTGTAAGGCGTGGTTTGTAATTCATCACTCAGTAATAGCATAAAGAGTTTTCATTCAAAATTTCCCTTTAATTTTAGTCAATATAATGAGACAACTGTTAATGAATCACAACCAGCCTAACTGTAAGTGGAAACATCTCTGCTTATTTAATGGATTGTACCCATTTCTCTCAGGACGAGACTGGGCTGTTGACATGCCAGCTGCTTGTGGGTTTCTGATGAATCTGATTTGCTCCCTAGGAATCTGCAGGTATGTCCATAGGAACCCTGAGAGCTAGAGCTTGCTGTGAGAGAGTAGCTACCATTGAAAATGAAAGCTAGAGTGCTCAGAAAGGCCTAAAGAGGGTTAGAGGCTCATCAGTAAGCCCTAAGACACTCAGGTTCCCTGGGCATCTCAACCAGATTAGTTATAGCTAGGAAGTGCTAAGATGGGATCACACCCTGTGATGTGCAGGGCAGGGAAAATGCTGGATTTCCTACATCCATCGCATCCTTGTTTCTGTCAGAGGTCATATCCTGCTGCTCACAACAAACACAGCAGCAAGGGCAAAAAATACTGAACAAACGGTATTTGTTATTTTAGAACATTTGTCACAATCCTCTCTGTACGTTCAGTAAACATGCAGCCATGACAGGGAAGAAACAGTAATCTACAGGCAACGTAGCTAGAAGAGCTTCTGGTCACAACTGGGAATTCCTATACATCCCCTGCCCTACTGCAAAGTAAATGCCAAAGAGAAAAAAGAGATTTTTCCAGCCCCCATCTCACTCCAGCCATGCAATGATCTATGTGTTAATTTGTAATAACATGGAAGAAAATGGATGCAAAAGTTTAAGTAAAAGGAGTAAAAGTAAAAACAGGAGAACAGAGCTTGTAGAACAGGAGCTTAGTGAACAGGAATGTGGTACGCGTAATGAACTATTCTGAGAACACGAACATTAAATGGAAAAAATTATATATATATATATTTAACTAAAGAAGTCAGAGGTTGTGCAGGTACCCATCCTGCTCCCTGGTTGGTACAGGCTCAGAGCAGTAAACAGAGGCTTCCACTCTATTGCAAAGTTTACTGAGAGTATTTGTACACCCATAGTATCAGAAAGGAGAAAGATCTTTTGCTCTATTTTTTTTTTTTTTTTCTCCAACGTAAATACCTTGTATAAAATGTGGCTTTATCTCTGTCTTTCTGTTTTATGGGGGGGGGAATTAATTGCAGATTATGAAAAGGAACAAACGAAAAGTATGAAAGCGAATGCAGCTAAGTACCCTGATTGTCTGAAATTTGATTATTATCAGCAAATACCTCCCTTGTAAGAGTAGCCCTAATTGGCTATTAGCAAGAGTAGCTAACAATTTCAAGGCAATTAATAATATTTTAAAATAATTAGTTGGCTAATATATTACATTAGAGCATACGGTAAGCAGAACTCTTGCTAATTATATATATTATTCTCCCTACTTTGCTTAATGAAGGTGTCTGGCTTTTAGATTAATTCATTCTCTCTCTTTTTTTTAATCAGAGTAACTAATCCTCCCACATACTATTGTAACATTAAAGCTGAAAGATGTGGATGAAGCAGTGAAAGAAACACAAAAAAAGAACTTTAAAATGAAGATTTAGTTTCAAGTTGCAGAAGCAGTTGCACAAAGTAAAGAATTAAGATGTGGGGAATTTGAGAGAAAATGCAGAAGCCTGAGTCAACATTTATCTGAACACCTTCTGCCTAATGCTGAAGGCATAAATCGCCACACGCAGAAGTAATAACACCTAGATCATCCCAATTTTCAGAACAAAGCAATTTTTCTGACAAAGATATTGCCACTCCAGACCTTAAATGGCTGTTTGTTTGTTTTCTGTTTTCTCCAAAAGCAAAGGAGAGATGTCTGCTGCTGTGACTGCACAAGTGAATTACCTCCACTGGCACGAAGAACAGACAAGTTTTCCTGTCCTTGGTACCAGAAATGTACCATAACTTGCATTTTTTCCCCTAGCTCAAGAAAAAATAATGCCAAACTCCTTGCAAAAATCATCCCCGGTTTGGAGAGGGGGGGTGGAGGAAGCGCTTCCTTGGCTTTCCCCAGCAAGTGAGAACTGTCCCATGCCCCAGGCTTGGTCCATAATGTCGCCCACCACATGCACCTACACACCCTCCGTACACAGCCCTGCACACACAGCACAGAGGCACTGCCCCAACTCTCAGAAATCCCTTCCCCACCTCCCCAGTGAAGCCTGGGCAGCACTAACCATCTGAAATGTAACAGCTTCATGAGGAGACGCGAGGTCAACCTATCCATTTTATTTACCCCACTACATCTCCTAACGCTGTCCTGCAGGTGTAATCCTCTTCAGGTTCCAGGAGGAGCTGCTGGATGTTATGGAAAATGACTGCTCCTTCAACAGGATAAAATCACAAAAGGAACCGTTTCAGCAGTGAACGTCTCTCAAATAAATATCAGGCCAGGGCCAGATTTGAGCTGTGAGTTTGCTGTTAACTTACGTATGCGTGGTATGGTGTCTGCACTATGAAATAAAAAATAAAGCCTTTACACCAGCAGCGGCTTATCATTCTGCATTTCGAGACAAAAAGAGCACAGTAAATGACCATGCCTATTAAATATGTTCATTTGAAAACATTCAGAAGACATGCATGCTCATCCCCAAACCAGCACGCCCCCCAATTCAAGCACGCAGCCACGGGTATGGATTCCCAGAAAAGCAGTTCTGCACGCAGCAATGCGCGCCTACAGCTTACCACTTGCACACATCTACTGGCTTTTTGTCTTTGATCCTGCCAAGCATACACAGAGAAACTTCTTGTCCTCAGTTTGCACTGTGGTTATAAGGAAGCAGCCTGTTTCCAAGACTGAGACTTCTCAAAATACTGTTCTACCATTGTTTATCACATTTTAACCATGATAAAGTAGGATGGCTCTTGGTTCCCAAGAACCAGGCAAGGCCACATGAGGCACGTTAATAATAAATGAAGACATAAATGCATCTTGACTCCCTGAACATTACTTTCTTTTATTCTATCCCTAGAAACCAGTGCACGCACAAACACAACGTACTGAGGTTCTCCCACCTTGTGAAAAATCTTTACACTCAAGTTTTGGGTTGCTCAATTATTTTTCTTGTAGTCCTTTTGAGCAGGTGACCAATTCTTTTTCTTGTCAGAACTCCAACTAGTAGTAAATAATATTGTAAAAGACATCTAAAAAGTAAAAAGTTCATAGTAAATCCTTTTAATACTGCTGTAATACTTTCTCTTTGGTATTAATTTGTGTAACACTTTATTCTTCTGATTTTCATTGGAATAACTGGATGGCACAAGACACGGGATATTTAACACGTGGAGCCTCTTATCAAAAAATAAACACACTATCCATTTGTTGAAATATATTGCACTACATACTGTGCAGCAGAAATAAAGACTAACGGACTGCAGGACAGCTCAACAAACTGGTGCTTTGCACCTTATCTATTCTTGGTACCCACACATGGTCCCTCAGCTTTAAGCCAGCTTCCAAGCTTTTCAACCATTAATGAAAAAAGAACAGTACAGACTTGAGGCAAGTACTCAACGATCATTTGAGTGAGTGACAGCTCTCTCCAGTCAAAAACACCTTTAATATTCAGTCTAATTATTGTCCTTTAAGCGCTCAGGTGGCAACAGGAAAGGCGATAAAAGTACTTAAATATATCTATATTATCTATTTATAAATAAATTCAGACATTTGTATGATCTCTGTCTATATATCCTACTCACAGAATGGGCAGAATCCAGGAAAGATGCTAAAAGAAGAAAAAAATACCCTTCTTGTTGAGTCCCATCACTTGGCGAACACTCTTTACTGAGACGCTGTCCCCACACTGACCTCAGAAGCTGACACAGGGCGGCAACGCTGCCAACTTCCCTTCAAGTAAAACCCCAGAGATGCATGTTGTGCCCTCTCCCCTGGGAAAAAGGCACCAGGGCAGCAATACAGACTTCCTTGCAGGCACTGAAGCCCCTTTTTGAAACATGCAGAGGAAATGCCAGGTTTGGGTTTGCCAAGTACCTGATTTCAGGGTTCATTCTGATAGCTCATATAAATTTCTCTGGTGTGTGTTTGGCACTACATGTTATCCTAGACTGATCATATGTTCACAGATTGCAGAGAGTGTGTGAAAGTCTTTTTTGCTGTAGTTACTGGGCGAAGTCACGTCTGTTACCTGGTACTCATGCAGAGAAATCTGTAATCTGAGAACAGATGGTCTGAGAGAGAGAGACACTGTCTGGAAGACTGCAGAGTTTTTTACTCAGAGGAGATGAAAGAGGAATGAACAAACCCACCACAGCATGACAAAAACATGAAAATATAGAAGAATGTCAGTCCTGAAGGTCATTCCTTTAGAATTCACCAACTGTCTATGCACCATATGTGCACATCAACACACCAAAAAGAGCCCACCATCCTGTTGCACAGAGCAGGAGGTAGCTTAGCCAAAACTTACAGGATTGTAGACTTACAAAAGTGACACACTCTACAGTCTAAGCACACAGCCTGAAAAGAATCTGAAATATATATATATATAGCAGCTTCTGCTTGGGATTTATTTTTTAATAAAATCTGATACCAATAAACTGGAACTAAAAAATTCACGTCCTAGTCTTCAAGTCTTTGCAGGATATGTTTAGATCCAAGATTTAAAATAAAATAAAATAAAATTTATTTATGTTTTAATAGCTTGAGATGCAGACCAAGCCTAGCTTTGGAGTCCAGGTGCTCTTGGAACCAGTGGCATCTGCCATCGGGACAAGCCCATCCTCCCTATACAGTAACATGAAATGGGCTGCTGTTACCAAAATGCAGCACTGCAGTCCTCCAGAATAAATTAGATTGGATCTAACCAGTCATAAAATTCTTATTCAGCCTTGACACTGGAAGTTGTACTAATCAGCGTCCAGAGCGAAGCTATGCGGTGCTGCCCTGCTCGTGGAGGCACCCACCTTGAGCCCAGGGGGGAGCTCTGATGGCCGGGGGTGCTGCAGGTCTCCCAGGGGCAGGAGCACACCCCAATGTACCTCAGTGAATCTAGGCACAGGTCACATTGTAGCTGTAACAACACAAAAGTCCACCAGGTGCAGAAAAAACAAACAAACAAACAAACAAACAAAAAAAAACACGTAGTGGCCTACGGCAGCAGAATCCTGGTGGGCCCTGTGTGGCCTTGAGTACGGCCCTGTCATCGCCCACGCCTGGCTGTCTGATGCGGCTCTCTTCAGTCCCCACAGCAGCCATCGCATCGTGGGAGCAGAGACACACCCTGAAAAATAAACTTGCCTCTTGCATTCAAGTAAAAACTTGTGACCACCTCAAGCCCCATGTTCCCCCAGGCATTATTCTGTAGTTCAGCCAGAGGAAAAGCAAGGAAAACGCTGTGTGGGGAAGGCAGCACCACGGCAAGTGGTCTGGAGCAAGGCACTGCCCGACACAGCCGCTGGCCCCAGCAAGGTGAGGTTGTGTGGAGGGACATGCCAAGGGATCACTTGGTCAACATTTTGCTCCCACTACCAGGTATTTAGGAAAAGCTGGGCCTTGTCAGCAAACCCCTCCAGCCCTGTGAATTACACACTGCAGGCACTCTCAGCATGGGCCCCTCTAAAAGCTTCTCGGATAAAACCTGCCTGCAGGAGCAGGGAAGGGAGAAAAACTGAGACATTGCCCCAGTGCAAATCACTGGATAAAACTGACAGTATTACCCTCATGTAAAACTGATTTCAAACGATAATTAAGCCCTAACCAAAGTGGATGAATTCAGTATAAAGGTGAGGTGTTGCACTGTCACCAAATTATCTGAATGGTGCTGATTTTTTAGATTTTTCAGCCTACAGCTGAACATTCTACTTGTAACACATCATATGAAGCCAATTTTAAGAACACTTCAGTTTTAGGCCAGCACAAGATTTCACATTTGGGTGCTATCCAGTACTTCAAGCAATTTTTCACAAGAAATCTACATTGTCAGAAATAGACAAGCAACGATGTGTTTTACTTTCTCATTCTTCCAGCAATGTGTCAGTCAAGTCACAGAGTTAATTTACAAATGGGACCAAACGTTTGTTTGCTTCTCAACAGAACTAAATGATTCCACCATTAAAAGGCAGAATTCCTCTTCCCTCCCTTCTTTCTGTCCCAGTGAGAGGCAGCAGAGCAGAGTAACAAGATCCAGGATCAAACGTGCTGCCAATGGAGTGAAAGAAATCCATCCTCTGACAATAATAAATTGATCTATCATACCTCATGGCTAAGCTACTGAAGAAGACAACGTCCTTTTGGTCAGTCTCAGTTATAAAAAGCAATTGCTCGGAGCCAAAAGCTGGCTAAGACACTTTGGAAAGATATAAAGCATCTTACAGGAGAAATTGAATACTGTATCATTGTGTAATATAAAACAAAGACTTCAACTGCAGCTTTATACATTTGTCCAGTAAGTTACGCAGATAGTAATCCTGCGAGCATGCAGAAAGGGCAAACACCAGCTTTAAAGCCCTGAACAAGCAACTCTGCTCTGCGTCTCACTGGAGCAGCTTTACTCCTCTCTGGGGCAGAAAGGATTCAGGTAACACGGGCACTACACTGACTGTGATGCCCTTTTTTTCCAGTCCCCATGGCTGCGGAACACAGAGGGCTCTGCCTGGAAGGAACAGGCTTCTCAGCCTGCAGACGTCTAGGTAGGATGCAGGGAAGCTTTTGTTACACACAGCCAAGTGGGATTGGACACAATAAGACAGGAAGGTGTTTAAAACACCATGCTCCATTACCAAGCACAGCACACAGTACAGAGAGTAAAAACTACCTCTGTCTTCTGACCGGGAGAACAGGGCTTCTGAAGCTTCATAATAACTACAGCTTTCAGAAGTTGACTGAGAAAATGACTGTGAATTTTCACCTTGAGGGTATTCACATAGCTCTGAAATGTCTCCCACTACCCCCAGGCACTTTAAGCCCTTAATTCAGACAAGTCTGCGTGAGCTTCTCACCCTGGATGTTCACCTTCTACCTGCAAGCGGTGGGTGTCAGCAAACAGAAACCAGTCAGATGACAGATCTGTACAGGGAAATAGTTGATTTGGAAAGTACTGCAATGTTCTTCATAATTTGCTGTTAATTAGGCAGTGGGATTACAGACACCCTAGTATTGCATGCTGCACAAAAATAAAACATCAAAGAGCTCTGCTTTTAAATGAAAAGAACAAGGAAGCAGATGAGACATGTTCAGCTAAAGCCGAAGAGTGAGCTTTAGCACCTGGAAGAGATCAGCTGGTGGTGGAGATCTTGGGAAAGACAGACACTCAAACAGAAATAAAGGACTCCAAATTAACTCTTGATACGCTACCACAGTTTGACAAATGTTAGTCCTCCAGCTGGGACCATGGCTGTGAAGAGTGGCCAGCGCTGTGCCACTGCAGATGTGCGAGAGTCCCTCAGCACCTTGGGGGGCAGAGGGGAGGGAGGACAGCCCTGTGAGCTCACGGCAGGACAGCAAGCACAAATACAAGCCAGGACAAGGTCAGACGGGGAACGCTGTCTATTGAGAAGAGTTTGCTCACGCCTGTGGAGCGGGCGCAGATAAATCCCTCACAAGGCCACAACTCTGCTACAGGATGTGCAGATGCACTACCAGCCTGCATGCAAGTGGCACATTTATTACTTTTAAATTAGACACTGGTGCAAAAGCCAACAGGTTTCAATTGGGAGAATGAAAAAGCATTGGGAGCAAATGAGGAAGATGCAGTCTTTTTATACAGTGATTCAGGTCCATCCCCCTTCAAGAAAAGGGAAGCTAAAGGCACCTCATATCACTTTTGTGATGAAGGTGATACACAGTTTGGAAAAGCAAGTGAATTGAAAAAAGGCAAAAGAAGCCTGCCATAGGAACACAGAATTTCTGTGAAAGTGCAAGATAGAGTTGAAAAAGCCCAAGCCAAGACAGGAACCGTGCTAGCTTATTGCTCTGGAAATTAGAGGGAGAACAGATCCAAAGAAATAGATGTCCTGAAGGCATCATGGTAGGGAAAAGACAAAAAATACTTTGTGTCTCCAAAAGGAAAGGAAGAAAGGGTTAAATAAATAGGTAATAGAAGATCACCTTCCACTATCCAAAGCAAACAGATCGGAGATACCGTGTATTTCCATACATTTGTCATGCTCCATGTCAGCAGGCTTCTGGCCCTTGGAAAACTACAAAGACAAGGCACTCTCTGCTGCAAGATGTATTAAAACAAGGAGCAAAGAAACAGAGCTTCATTAAAAAAAAAAAAAAAAAAAAAAAAAAAAAAAAAAAAAGGAAGATGCAAAAGGTTTCTGAAAATCTGTCTTAATGTTTTGTTTGAAAGTGAAAATGCTAATGAGAGCTATTACCCCCAACCCACACTACTAACAAGCTATATCAAAGCTACTTACCTATTAAACTGTACAATTTGCTTGTGAGACTAAAAGGAGAGAAGCACTTTGTTTTGTGTCACACCTTGCAACAGTCTCTTCTAGCACAAATGCAGTGGAAGTAAACCTGAGAGACACTGGAAGAGGAAGAAGTCAGAGCTGGATATTGTGCCTGCTCTAATTGTTTCTGCAATGAAGTACAGCTCTTCTTATGATTGTGCCCGTGACTGTTGGAGCCAGGCAATGCATGATGCTGCTGAAGTCATTTGGGTTATACTCAGCTCTACGGAGTATAATATAATGGCCTTTTACTCCCACCACCATTCAGTACACAAATGACTCCTGTGGAGATGCAGCGAAGCCCGAGGCTCTTAGAAAATCATAGTTCTCTTCACTCACGTTTTCTGATATGCAACTGAAAGGAATGTGATTCTTCTAAGGGTACACAGTAGTGCTGCAAAGCATGGTAAGCCAGAGAGGTCCCAGTACAATAATCATTAGCTTCCTAATGCTTCCACACCCCTTAAACTATTCCTGTACTCTCTCTCTTTTTTCTTTCTTTCTTTTTTTTTTTTTTTTTTTAATAGTTCACACCTATGTAACATCTTAGGTGTCGTACGGTTCTACCTGGCAGTGCAATTTTGGTAGCTACTACAATCAATGTAACTGAGGTTAACAGCAGGATTTAAAGCTCTTCACCTCTGGTGCCAGCCAGGCACATACACTGCAAGAACGTACACACTTGTTGAGCTCCATACTCATTGTTTATAGTAAGTTACTTGGCTCAGAGTATAATGCCAGCTCTTGGCAAGGTCTTGGTGAGCTTGGAATCTGTAGAGGTTTCGTTTATTGGTGCTGATGATACGGATGAGTTAAATTACAGAAACTGGAATTGCTTTTAACATTATTCAAGGGGAATGTTTCCAAAGAGCCGACTGTTGCGAAAGCCGACAGCAATGTCTCTTCCAAAACGTTTGCCATTTCAGAGAACTCCAAGCTGCCAATGTCTAAAGCACAACAGTTTCATTACGAGAACAAAAAACTGTGTTCAGTATTGAGCAACCTCTGCAGGTCCTAAATATGCTCAGCACCTAGCAGGGTCGAGCCCTAGGCAGTTTGCCCTGGTACATTTGGAAATGAACAGCAAGACCAAAGCACCAAACTTGTGTCCAAGATTCATTTAGTGTACGTTTGCATTGAAGCACACTCTAAATCCATCAAAGCCACCTTTTTCTTTCTTGCACTCCTTTATTTGTCTGGTAGGAGCTCTTCAGAAGCCCACTCAAGAAACAATTAATTTAGGTGCTATGCAAACACAGGACACAGAGATTATCCTATCCCAAAGAGTTATTTTGAACACATCTCCAAGAGGAGTCAGAACAAAGAATGCCATAAGCAAACAGATAATCACAGGCTCTGTTTCTCAGTTCCTCGTTCTAGTGATTTAATGGGAAAGTCTCGTGACTAGATAGTGGATTTCATGGAGTGCTTCAAAGTATTTCAAACCTTTGTGGAAAAAATGCAAAGTCTTTACTTAAATCCATTCCATCTGTGTCAACACAATCCAACAGAGCTTTAATTCTCTATATCACTGTGGAAAAACTTCAAGTACAAATACATGTTTCAGTGACAGAAGTCATCTCCAAGTTGGCAAAAGCTGCCATTTGTAACAGTATGGAAGAATCAGCATTTTTTAAGACTTCCAGATTTTACATGTTCCCAAGAGGTGCCCAGAAGAATCTGTTCTTCACACAAAATCCATGACTCCACAGATTACAATTGTTCTTATCAAGAGCACATGGTTTTCTGAAACATGCCAAACTGATCACGGTATTTCATTTAATATGTAGGATCTGAGCTGGTCAAGGAGATACAACAATCACAAATCCTCATTAAATTTTGTAGAATGACACATCTACATCTAGAGTGAGAATTAAGACTCAAGGTGAAATCTTTGATGGTAAAAGAGAAAAACAAGACAAAATAAAATCATGTCAATATGGAAAAGATTAATTAAAGCCAAATTATTTAACAGAGCAATTGTGAATGTGTTCCTAACAGACAGGACAGTACACTTTTCTGAGCTCATGGATAATCATTAAGGGGCCACAGCGCTCCTTGCAGCTGGCAGGAACATGCACTGGGAAGTCAGCTCTCACCACATCGCTATTAATTTGTAACACTTTCCTGTCCTCAACCTCTCCCCATACCCAGGACCCGCTTCAGTGTTTGCCATCATCAAGGCCTTCCCAGGGCTCGAGTGAGAAAGACAAGGATGATATTTTGCTGTCTCATCAACCATACACTTAAACTCAATGCATTAAGATGAGGGAGACAGCTTACAGCTTTTTTTATTATTATTATTATTTAATTTATTTTGCTCTTTTTTTTTTTTTTTTTTTTTTTTTTTTTTCTGAATACCACAAGACAAGTGGGGCTTGCATGTTCCTCTGTCTTTCAGGACTTTCCCCCTAAGTGGGAGCCAGTGCAAGGCTGCACCAGCCAGGGAGAACATCAAGATGATTTCCTACCGTTGCATCTTTCAGAGGCATTTTCTACCAACACGAGTGTGGTACATGCTACTTCCCCAGACTTTTCATAGAAGCGGCCCATTTAAATCACCCAAACTGCACTACAGACAATCAGGATTTTTGCGTCAGTGGGAAAAGCTGGAGCTATTGCATGCAAAGGACATATTCACAGAACAGGCCATACAAAGCAGATTTGGCTCAACTCCATGGGATTAGCATATGCTCATATTGTGCATGTAGAGTGCTGTGCTTCTGACACTTTACCAACGTTCTTACTATTGCAAAAAGCCCGTTTGGAGAGTCCCAAGGACCACTTTTCTCCGCAAGCAGACATCTGTGATGGACTCCATAGCAGTGCTGCGACTCGTGCACTAAGCTTAGATGTAAGAAGCAAGAGGTCAAGACCCAGCTGTACCAGTATCCACAAAAACACCAGCACCCCTCCCTTGCCTAGCAGGCCTGCATGTTCTCCAGCATGGGTGAAATAACACTACGCATAATAACACTGAGCGTTCACACAGCTCCTAACAGGCTCTTGTAAAAGCAGCAGCACTGATTAACCTAAGAAAGCAGCAGACATGCCACAGAAGAAGAGAACCTTTACCACAAACAAGATTTCACTTGACTCTTCAAGAAGAAAAGTTTAGAATATCTTATTCTTTGGGGGAATTAAATCTTCTGAAATCAGCTGACTTTCTTACCTGTTAAACTGTTCCCTCCAGTTCTTTTCCTATTGCAGGAGTATTGTGAAATTCCTTCTTTTACAGCCAGCATAGCTTACCACTCACCTTTGCTGAAAAGTATGTTTCAATCTTTAAAGTTACTCCCTACAATCTTTTATTACTGAGCAGTGCTAGTTTTTCCTGACCTGAGGTTAGGAGGTGTTTTTTCCTTGTTGAGGTTTATTCCCATCCCCTTTCTGAAATCCCTCAAAGACGTGCATTATAATATAGTGTGGGTGAATATATCTGCCTGTCCACCACTCAGGACACAGAGCAATGCCTGCTTAGTGCAGCCCAAAAGATCATCTCATGCTCTGCTATCACCCTGGATAGAGGCAGGGAGCCGTGCACAAGTGACTCCCAATGGGGCTGATTTCACATGGCCTCTGAAAGCAATCCTCTACAAGACAATGCTTGACAAGTTCAGAGGCATACTGAAAAAGTTATTTAGAGTGCCATTAAGCCCATCAGAATTATAGTCTTTTTTAGGAATATTCCCCTGATTTTATTTGTATTCAGAAAATTCTCTGAAGCACTTTTGATCTCAAAAAATCTCATCAGGCTGCTCAGTCAGCTACCTAATTCCCCCCACTGCATTCCCATCTAAAGGGAGTAGGACTTCTCTCCAGCTCAGAGGGGAGCTCACATAACAGACGGGGTAATTCGCTCTCCAAGCACACACGGCCTGACATCTCTGCTGAGCATGCCAACGAGTGTAGTGGTTGTGAAAAGAGGTGTTTAACCCAAGTGATGTAACATGCTACAGTTCACTCGGTGTCTTGCAGAGACTGTGGCTTCAATTCAAAGCATTACGATCTCCATCCCCAAACCGATTCAGCCCAATGAAAGAAAGAGTTGTTACAACAACCCAAATGGTGCCAGCATTGAACAGAAGGCTCCAGCGCATCCTTTGTTATGACTATTTTTATTTCTATAGCTCAATATCCACTGCAGGAATACATGGGGACTTGCTCTGATTTTGTCTTAACTGCTTAGAGCCAACAAAACAATCAGTGCAACATGAACTGGAATAACTCTACTAACATAATAATCATTTTATACCCAGGTAGCACCTCAAAGCTCCAGCCAAGACTGGAACCCTGCTAGCTTGGCATTATATGAACACCACATGGGACAATCCTTGTCTAGGCATGCTTACAAACTAAACAGACGAGACAGGCTATGTGTAAGAGGAAAACAAAAACACAAAGGAATTAAATGTCTGGCCCAGGGTCACACCAGCCAGTCAGTGGCAAATCCAAGCATAGGATTCAAGTTTCTTAATTCTCTTTGCCACGTCTAGTAACCTATGTGGCCCATCAAGATCCTGATCAGTCCACAGTCTCTGGCAAGACCTACTTTAAGTCCTTCATTAATATTTATGGACATTATTTATACTCCACTGTATATTGTTTGCTTTCTTTCACCTCAGAATATTTTTATTATCATTTTTTTTTCCTGTAGAGGAAACTGGAGGGAGTTCCTTCTGTAAAGGAGCTGGCTACCTTCTCCCGTTCACATGAATGGGGAAAGGATGACTGGTACAGGAACAAACAAATGAATAAGTAACTCTCCCAGATCAATAAAGAATAACTCAAGTACATGCAAAATTTTCTCCTCTCCAGAGTTCATAAGCATAACTGTCAGTTGTCAAAATCAGGATGGAAGCCATTATATCTTTTAATCGTGTACTTAAAACACTTGGAGATAAATGAATCCGATTACTTACAGCAATATGAAGAGCAGTAGTCCACCAACACTAGGTTTTATGTAAGCCAATATATATGGTTTAAAATATAGGAGACCAGACTTAGGCCCTAGATTCGTTTTTTAGGCACTTCCCTGATTCCCAGGTGGCAGCGTGGAGTGGTGAGGACCACTGATAATGAGCATAGATGTATCAGCTTGACTTTAGGCTCCTAGTTTTGAGTCCCCTCACATCCATACTACTTGCATTAGGGCTATGTATGTGAGATTTTAAAAAGCAATCACTGTCCGTCCAACTCAACCTCTCCTGCCATTAGCTGTCTGTAACTTGAGGTAGAACAAGACCAGAACTGGGCCCTTCAGCAATCCCACCTGAACTGAGAACGTCAAATGACACAGAAGCAGTAAGAAGAAAAATCTCTATACACACTACTTAAGGACATAGCACATCTCACAGTATCATTTTCAAGTATAACATGTATTGTGCTAATTACTATCTGAGAACTATTTCCATTAATTTCTTGAATAAGCCCACATGCACTATATGGGAATTGAAAAATCAACCCTCTTTCCCCTATATTCTCAATAAAAAGTGTTTGAAAAAAATAAAATAATAAAAAACCTTCTACATCCTCTGGTTGCCAGTCATTTACGGTAAATGAGATTTGAATTCCAGACTTTGGAGGGCAGCCATTTAGGATACACAGCTTTGCAAAGTATTTTCCAGAATGAAATCTCCAGTGATTTGAAGGTACCTCACATTAACCTGAAGCAACTTATTAGCACAAAACCCTCTAAACTAATGAAATGTCTGGTTGAAGAAAAATATGACAAAGCCGGGATTACATCCATCGTACTGTGGAAAGAACTGGATTTTGGACAAGCAGGTATTTTTTGGATCAACCAACAGGGTTCTTTTACAGACAAAAAATGAAATTATGAATGCTTTTGAGAGAAGTAGGTGCCAGCTCAAGCACAGCTTCTATTCAGTAGGTTGATTTGGAGTAAAATTAGTTGTGGATGTACAATACAGCCTGCAAGCAACATCAGTGAGCTATCTGGAAAAAGCCTTAACAGAGAATGATTTGCAGTATGAGGCCCTTTTAACCAGAAGGCATCAGCATTATTTCTACAGCTATATATTTATAAACAAAAATGTCCATAAAACAGTATTGCATCCTACCTTTTGCAGAGAGGGGCCCAGAAATACAATTAGGCAGTCTGTGAAACTTCAGACATCTGAGACTTGTGCAGCAAGCAGTTCCCTCCCACCCAAAACAAAAGCTTAAGCATTCTCAGATGATACAAGGAATTCAAGTTAGTGCAAATTTGCTGAGCCATGGTAACTGTCTGGATGAATTCACAGTCCCCCTGCAAGTTTAATTCAATTGAACTAGCCCATTATTAAAGAGGGTTATCCAAAATGCATTGCATTGCATTTGCTGTGACTTCAAAGCATATAGAAATAAATATCACAATTTGGATGATGCGTATTATCTTGTGAAGTTGCATTACTTAAATGCATTTCTCTCTATTTAGGTGTCATGTTGACAACATGATGGAAACCTGTAGACAAAAATTCTTTGGAATTTTGTTTGAAATCCAGATCCAGAAACAAATACAGATTATATTATAGTTTCAGCTTATGTCTGATGTTTAATTAATCCTGTATTTCCCACAGAGCTGAAAACACATCCCTTATCACTTGAGGGAAAAAACATCTCCCTTTCTCATAAGCTATTTATTTTCTGTCACTACTTCTGACAGTGCTCCCTTTGCTGGCTAATGCATTCTGTGATGTTTCTTTGGAAACGACTTATTTTACTCCTGTTTTATGGGTTTCACTCACAAGGAACAATCCTGTTTTCGGACAAGACTGTTTTCATTTTCCTATAAATACCTTTGCATCCATATCAAAAAGGGGTCTGTTTAGGGCAGAACCCAAATTGCAGTACACCCAGTATGGGATACATCTACGGGGGATGTAGGAATTTACCAGCCTCAGTGTGTCTAGAGCACGTGTTATGCTATCAGAGGCCCAAAAGAAATCAGCAGATGAAAACTGAGCCTTAGTTGCTAGCAATTCTCAACACAGCAGGGTAGGAGGTTCATAGGGTTTGTTGTATTAATAGAGAGCATGGGCATACGCACTTGAACTTTTTATAGTATTTTCCGTATCTTCCATAAGTCAGAAGCCATGGAACAATTTCCTTCCTTTCTGGCAAATCTGTTTACACAAATCTCTGCCAACCCTCTCAAGCCTGCATTGGCTTATTCTACAGCTGAGTGCACTCTTTAAGGACCTCCCACTGAGGTGCAAGAAGGGTGAAGTCATTTTCAGAATACATTGTTCAGAAGTCTCGCTTGTGCTCTCTGTTCTTAAGTACACCCAACCCTAATTGTTAGGACTTTTTTCACGTCTATCAGAGCCTGTTTCTCCTTGCAACATGCAGGTGATATGAGGGGAAATATCACAGAAATCAATAACATAGCCAGATAAGTGAGAGTCAAAACTAAATCTTGCTATACAAGAATACATTCCTGCATATTAAGCATAAGATGAACAGCTGTTTGGGCGTGGAGACACTACAGTGCTACTGTGGTCCTGCTTCCACGCGTGGTCGGAGAGAGATGTGCCTTCTTACTTCTTGCTACTAACAGCTGCCAGAGGACAGGGTAAATCCTGACCCCAGTGTCAGAATCAACAACACCAAGAAACTTCCGGCCCCTGAATCAAAATATTAATTCCTAAGAGCTGAGGTGGAAAAGCCTCAAGGACAATCTGTGGCCAAAACCTCAGAAATCAACCTTTGCTGTGAACAGAACACAAAGCAAAACACTGCATGCTCACATATTTTTTGTATGCAACTAACTTAACCCTCTGTAGTGATCTTCCCAATGCTCAGCCAAACTCTGCAGTCCATCAGTTCATCAAATCTCTTCTGATACCAACTGAGTTCTGTCGCTGATTTGTTGTTGTTTAATTCTCAGTGACTTAGCCCTGGTGTTCGAGGACAAAAGGGGAAGGTTTCCTCAGAACAGAAGACAGCCATAAGAAAACAGCAACAGAACCTCTGAGGAAGGATCTGTGTCTTTAGGATTGATGTTCAAAAATGCTAGACGATGTCACTTAACTTCACTAGGTTTGTTTTTTCTCCTGTATCTGGAGGCCATTATAAGGAGGAAACAAAATAATTATTACTCTTTGTATATCAAGCTTGACCTGATAAGGCAAGTATTTTGTGGGATGTACTACTGTAGAGCTTGACTGTGCTAGAATTAGTGGCTGCAAAGAATCAACTCCTAAGCTGTCAGCACATCCATCTCTATCTTCCAAAGGGTTTTGTGAAATGACTTGAAAAATATGGACAAGTAGGAATTCTGAATAGGTTATTGCATCTCAAAGAGAAATATTCATTTGATAGGAATACCACAGTTCAGACCTTTGTGTTACTTAGCCACAGCAATTGCCAGTTAAAGTAGTTAAATACTAATGCTAAAAAAATCCTTGTTGCAAAATGTATTTTGGGAAACTACATTATCAGTAGTATTTGCAAATATTATTTCAATCACCCTCGAAAGCAAAGCATTTCTTCAGTAGTGAAAACTAAGTCACTGGCTGGCTGACGTAAAACCAGAGTCTGGAAGCTCTGGACTCCTCCTGCACTCAGGCAGTGCAATGGCCATGGCAGAACTTGGGACCACTGAGCCAGGGCTGGGGCTCCCCTGCAGCCGTAAGTCCAGTGGGTGAGCAGGCAGAAGGCAGGTTCCAGAAACCCTCCACCTTTTGTCCATTTAGAAAAAAATTGATTATATTTGTGACGGTTCAGTTTTGCAGGCTCAGCAAACAATGTGACTGAAAAGTTTTCTGACCAATCGTGCATTGTGTTTTTCTTAACGAGGCAACTGCAGTTTATCAGATATAATCACATATCTCCAGACCTGGAAATAAAATGAATCCACATTCAAATTTCATAAAGCCTCTACAAAGGGTGGAAACAAACTATCCAAACAGCAATACCAATTAAATCCTTGGAAAGTGACTTTAGAATCGGACTAGTGATTTGGGCCAGCTGTTAGCTGTCCTGCCTCACCCCTTCTGGATATTTATTATGTCTCTAGATCAAGTGAAATAGCTTTTTATATAGAGGCATGACTTACGTGTAACCTACTATTTCTCTTAACCCTCCTGCTGAAGCACAGTAACACAGTCAAACTGAAGCTTACTATATATATACACACATACATATTATGTACACAACACATAACATATTCTATATTAATTACTTATGTATTATATTATATATAGAACATATAAGTAAATTACCATGGGAACAAGTGGTGAGAACGGTCTGCGCTGTTGAGAGAAGCCATGGTAAAGGTGCAGGACTTTTGACTGAAGGACCATAATCCAACAGTAAATGTCAGTACAGTTTTTCCCTGTCAGCATGCAAGAGCTTATTAGCTGGATGCAAGCTAAATATAACTATCTATAATACCCTGTAACATCCTCAGAAATATGAGCAAACATATTTATTTTAATAATACTTACTTCACAACAACCCAAGCAAAATCAAATACCCATATTTTCACAACTGAAATTTAGGATCTAACTCTTGCCTGACTTAGACATCACACTGCCATTTTAATCTGGGCAATGTGGATGCAAAACTTCCGTTTAGATTTCTAATCTCCTTTCCCAAAGCAGAGATGGCTATGAAAATGTAAGAGCAGTGGTGACTCAGCACTGCTAATCTACTCAATGTTCTACATTTAAAGCAAGGAGTACTACAGTTCGACTGGCATACCTCATTGCAGTTTGACTCGTGCTGTCTATGGGAAGTTGAGCTACACCACACTGAACAGAGCAGAGAAGATGGAGGAAGCACAAATAGGCTTGGTCAGAAGATCACTACTTTCCTACGAAGTCCACTTCCAGCAAACAAGATGTTAACACCACCCACCCCGCACATCCCAGTGTTCTTCCATTAGGCTGTACTATTTTACACACTACCAAAAGGAAATAATTTGGAAAGGTTTAAAGGAACAGTTTAGACCAGCAATGCTGCCCAACATACTCAAAAATGCAAGTTTCAGTTGCTGACCTCAGTAAGAGTAATCTACAAGTAAAGTATTTTGGGTAAGCAGCACAGGCTCCAGATATCATTCTGTTCTAAAAGCAAATACGAAGCACCTAAATCAACTAATCAACAATAGCTGTCACACTTCCTTCCATTGATGCTAGTGCAAATTCTGCCATTGATTAAAATCTACAGTTCTGTTCAATTTTAGGCAGTGAATAATGCGTAGTATTTTTCTAAGTCAAGAGCAAGGCTTTGGTCAGGGGGAGCAGAAATATCGCAGCAAGGCCTGACTTCATCTCCAGCAAATGAGATCCGGGTATACTTTTCTGAGCATGGACATTTCCTTTAAACAGCTTGAATCCAATTTCACTGAAATCTACTAGGTCTTTAAGGAAAATCCCAGTATCACTGGGGTTTATGCCTAAGGGAGAAGACTAAGGAATAATATTGAGCTCACTGTCAGCATTTCTACATCTTAATTCACTTTCAATTTTAAAACATCATAAAAACAGTTAATAAACATTCAGAAGGTTAGCTAAACTCTGTTAGAACAGAGTAAGGCTAGTATGAATTGAATAGTTAAACTGGTTGATGGATGAAATTATTGCCATATCAGTTAATTTTTCACATATTTTATAGCTCAGTTAATGCTTTTTGACTATTCCATGAAAAGCAGCAAAATGGATGTGGTAAAGTTTTATGGGTGGCTAGTGTTTGTGATTCAGTTCTTTTAATTATTTTAGTGGGTGAGGTTACTGACATCTCATACTTTTTGAATAATAATTTTGTTCTTTGCAATAAATCCTTTTGAAGATTTGCCTTTTTTTTAACTCAGAATTCTTACATAAAAATATTCAAATACCCAGTATAAAGTGTTTATTATGATAACCAAATCACAGAAAGATTAATTTGATCACTAAACTGCAATTTAAATGAAACTATGGATTATCAGTTCTCTCATTTCTTAGTTCATGAAAAATGCATGAGTCAGGAAGGTTTTGAAAATGTCTTCAGAGCTCTTCCGTCCTGTTCTGACCATCACTATTAACTACTAATAGATGATGTAAGCCACCATTACACATAATGAGGCCAGTCTGCTCTGTCAAAACCATTACAAAAAATCAACTGTATTTTCCCAGGGTCATAAAAATTAGTTTTCCCCATAATCATTTCAAGGTGATAGTGAGACATGCAGGCTGTTACACCAGATATGGATTGAATGGATGAAGACAGGCTCATAAAGCTGATGTAGACTGGTAAATCTTCCTCAAAAATATGCTAACTGATAGACCATTATTAGATTGAGTCATTATGACTGGGTAGCAAGTAAAGTAAATTCCTGGATTGTTTTAGGTTCCAGTATCCTTTGTTCTTGTTGTTTAAAAAAAAAAAAAAAAAGTCTTCCTCCAAGAAGTATTGTGTTCCTAAGATGTGTCATGCCATGGTACTTGTAAAATACTACAGGCATACATGACACTGTACAGGCACATATGACAAAACGGTCATGGCAGAGAAGGTTGTGGTTTAATTTAGTCATTAAACAGAGTACTGAAAGCATGTGATTTTGATGGAAGCAGGAAGAAGAGATGCATTTTGTCAATAAAGCGTCAAGAAACTAGTCTGAGTTTAAGACTGGCTCTCACTGCATTTTCCTCTCAGGCCTTACTTTCTTATTCTTCACAGATAGCTGAACGCAACGGAGATAGACTTTGACTCCCATAGCTCCACGACTGCAGTGGTTTGACCCAACACAAAGGTAACATGCACGTGGAATAGACATGGATGAGAGAGATGCACTGATAGCTCACACTTTTACATGCAGGCATTTGTGGGTGGTTCTGTTATGGCAGAAAAGCAGAGTACTAGTGTGTTGTAGCCAAACCTTGAGGATTGTGCAGCATCTACAGTATGGTACTGTTGGTGCTAAATGGCCTGGAAATACTGAACGCCTGTGATCACTGCTCATTTTCTTATGAGCTGGATTTCCAGTTTGTCTCAGTGTCTTGGAGGTGCAATGAAAATGTGACAAAGTCAAGAGCATTCAACTTCAGACCAAAATCCCCAGCTCCACACCATCAGAATCAGAGCTTTTTCCAAGCCTTCAAAGTTTACTCATTTACTGCGTTCAGGACTTGACAGTATTTTAGGAAACTTACAAGATGAAGTAAAGGGGGAAGAATAAAGGAAAGGAGAATAACACCTGTCTTTGCAGCTGGTCAACATGCAGATCTCTAATGTGCCGCCTGCTGGGAAACAGCGACAGTCTCACGTTACGCTGGGCCTTCGGCAACAGAGGGAGTTTGCAGAGCGGAATCCTGCATCTAGGAGATGTGAGGCTTGGGCTTCAGCCAAAAACAATAGAGACCAGCATTAAATGAAAAGTTCCATAAGTTCAAATGCATTCACTCACCGAACAACACACAGCCTTGTGGTTTGAAAGAATTTAAAAAGAATTTTAAATCATCATTGCAGAGCTACCAGTTGTTTCTAATTTTGAAGAACAATCACAATTTTACACTTAACTACCACCAAATGCTTCCCAGAGTGACCGTAGTCACCCATAAACAGACAAAATATCTTCATTTAGGAAAAACAGACCAAGTCTGATAAGAGCTGATACGCTGCTCTGAAAATTGCTTTAGTGCCTGAAGCAGAATTTCATCTTTCATAGACTAAATCTGCCCTAGTAAGCGGGACCCATTCTGCTTTAAGTTACATCCTTAGAAGCTCATTGACTACAATTGAAAAGTCATTGCAAAAGGGTAATACCAAAAGGTTAGCAGATAAATATATGTAATAGTATTACAGTAGGCATTTAGAGAGTGTAATGTTAAGAATAGCAAAGAAAGGTTGCCACAGAAAGCAATAAAATAAAATAAAGAAAAAGAAAAGTTGAGCTTCAAATCCTGAAATAGTGAAACCTGCCTGGCTCTGCCTCTGAAACGACACAGTAGAACAGCAAAAAAATGTCTGTAGAATCTCTCAGAAAAATGATCAAAGCACTACATTACCAGGGAATAGAATCACATATTAGAAAACAAAATGCCATTTTTTATTTTTTTTGGGGGGAGGCGTGTCACAATCTCAATAATACTGACTGCTAAAAGAAGTCAAGGGCTGTAGAGGTTTATGATTCTCCATAAGGAGCATACAGGTCATGACCTGCATTTTCAGAAGTGAGCCCTAATGTTCACGACAGAAACAAACAACAACAACAACAACAAACATTTATTTTGAGAACCTAATCATCTTAAACTCTCCTTGATTTTGGTAGGAATTCAGACCAAAGCCATCCTCCTTGATGAGGAAAAAGCTGAGTGGGGGACATGGCACTCCCAAAATTTGGTTAAGAAGCGAATTGGGGGAATGGTAATTTCATAGTGTCTGGAACAGGACATCTTGTAAAGGATTTAAGAAAGAGTTCTTTAAAGACCTGTGATATCTGCAAGGCGACGTATTGGAAGATATAGTTTGATGCGCTAGAGTCTGAAGTATTAGCGGATATTCAAAGACAATATGTAAACAGTCAATACTGGGCCATTCAGGCAAGGGACAGGTTCACATTAACAAGGCTGTTTACTTTGGGGTGTTTCTTTTTTTTTTTTTTTTTTTTTTTGAGAGACAATAATGATCTTTTGGAGAAAAAAGTCTATAAACTGTATTCCAGCTCTTTTTTTTAGGTTCATTACTAGAGATTTAATGACCTAATATTCCTTTAATCTCTATTTTTATGATTCTATTAAACAAATGATAAATAAAAAATTTCCTCTAGACACGCAGGGGGAAAAACATCACCAAAATATTGGAAAAGGATCCAGGTTTTCAGTCAGTTGAAGCCTCCCTAATTGGCTGGCATGTTTTTCTGCACTTATTACAGTGAATGCTGCCATCTGTTTCTTACTTCAAAAGAAATAGTCAAAATGATAAGCAAGCTAACAGAGAAGGAAGTCTTAAATGCATACAGAATATTTAAAAATGCATAGTATCCACTAACTCCCTGTGGATAGAATATCTTCAGTCTTGACATGATAATTACCAGTAGAAAAATTGTGACAGGCAAATATTCAACCAGCTTCCACTTCTGATAATGGGGCACATACAGATGAGATCATTTTGACTCCAGGTTTTCCATTACTCGCTTTGAGTTTTATGTTCTAAGTATCCCGGTAAGGGTGCTTCTTTGTAACGAGCCAGGCTGTGCACTGCCCATCCATTAGATCACAGGTTGTTGACTGAAGCATTGCATTAATACTGAAAAATCTGCTAACATAAAACATCGTCCTCAATAGCACAAAGGGAAGCTTAACAAACAGCAAGATAAAGAGAATGAAAGAAAATAAACATACAGTGTTAAAGAAAATAAACATTAGAGATAGTATACATTCACTTCCAGCAGAGAGCTTATTTATCATTAACAATGCCGTCATCATTTCTGATTTCACAATTAATCAAATATGCACTCTGGCTTTTTTTCCTAATTGTTAAGCATCATAATGAGGAACTGATATTCTAACACTTCAGTATTTAGTTCTACCAAATGCTGCTTTATCTAAGGATTGCAAAATTGATTCTTCCAAAAAGAGTCATGTCAAAGACTACTAGTCCCCAGGCTAATGCTGGACACTCACTTGTAAACTTCAGTGCTTCCAGACTATTCAGTGGAACACAGACTGTTACGGGTGTATAGCATAGGAAGACTCCTGTGCCAATCTGCATGGGAAAAGCCATAACCTGAAAAAAATAATGGAAAATAACTACAGAACACAGGATGTGCATTAAAACTCAGAAGTGACAATAGCATGAGTACAAAATAAAGGAGGGGATTTCACTCACATGAAGCCTGTCATGCATCTTTCCACCCTAGCAGTGCAGGGGATAGTAGCAAGATTCACAGCTCCCTTTTGTCACATCTTCTATCTAACCACAACAACCCAAATCTGGATTTGAATTGATTTGTATTATGAGACTACAAGAAATAAGAGCACTC
Source organism: Nettapus auritus (assembly GCA_011076525.1). NCBI lineage: Eukaryota > Metazoa > Chordata > Aves > Anseriformes > Anatidae > Nettapus > Nettapus auritus. The sequence goes on along the minus strand of CM021773.1, from coordinate 3,852,555 downwards.
TGCATCACATGGCAGGAAACTACAGATCCCAGGGCTAAGGGGAACAAAAATAATTTGGAACAGAACTGGTTTTGTAGCATTCCAACTTTTTGTTGTGTTTCACCATAGACTTTATTAATTAACCTTTTTGCTTTCTTTTTTTTTTATTTATTTTTTAATTTATCCTCATGTCAATGACAACAGCTTTCTGTTTGTTTTATAACTGCCTAAGTAACAGAAGCACTGAGATAGACTGGCCAGGGCTAAGACATACCAAACAGTAATTCCTTTCACTTCTATCCATAAACCACCGTACAGAAAGGCAATTTTAGAAGGAACAGGAGGTGATCATATATTTTTACTACAAGATGGTTAGCCAAGCTCCAGAGGTACCTGCTCAGGGCTGAATGCAAGCAAGTGGGAAGAAAAAATAAATAAATAAAATACAATGAAAAAAAAAAAAAAAAAGAGGTGACTAACAGGTCATTCATGGACATTTATATCAGAGCCTGTGAACCACAAAAGGTAAAGAAGGAAGGACATAAGCCTCAGACTAGAAAAAGAATTGTATCTTGACAGTGTCACAGCTCAGCTTACAAACAGGAGTGATGACTACAGTTTGTGTTTTCCAACCATTTCCTCCAGGGGTGTGTGTTTGTGTGTGTGGGTATACACAGAGTGAGAGAAACGGGGAATGGCCACGAGCTCCTGGTTCTTGCTACCGTAAAAGGGAAAGCTGAGAAAGGGCAAGAACAGCAGCACTTGAATCGCACAGGCAAAGGAGGTGTCTGCGTCTGTGCTATCGCACTGCAGTGCACTTGCTGTAGCCAAGATTCAGCACAGTTCTCAGGCAGACAGGTTTTTGGAAATGCAGACAAATTCAGAGGAGATATTTAAACCTGTAAGCAGGATATAAAAAACATGGGAAATCAATCATCTCATGTATGAGCTTCAGTAACTGCTACACAAGTTTGGTCTGTCATAGGGGAACTATGCACCGGGGTGTCTGAGTTCACAATTACCCATTTATAAAATGTGCTTTATAGGAAACGCTTCTTAAGCTAAATATAAATGAGTAGCTATAACTTGAATTAAGATAATTTTTGTTTGAAAAAGCATTACCATTCTCCTGATGACAGAATACTTAGCATCTCCTGTGATCAACCTTAAGTGACTTAGAGGAACCTAACTCCACTTGTCACAAATACATGTCTACTGTGACACGAGAACTGTGTTTTGATAAAGCAATTAGACAACAATCTGTTTGTCTGGAATAATAAATTACAATGCTGCAGTTCATTTAACATGCAATTGACATGCACCACAGAATGCTCTGCCCACAGAGATCCACTGAAGAAATTAGTTGGACATAGAATCTCTAATGGAAGGGGAGAAATGTCGTTTACAACGTGTACAACATGTAACATGTACAACTGGTCAAATCAGTGCTTGACAAATACGTTTGCTGACAAACTCAGCCCTTTTTCCAATTACCAGCTCTTTCCAAACAGACTACTGTTGTGTTTTATATTGTAATTGTGGAACAGACAATTGAAGTGCCTGAGCCAAAGCCCCAGATTCCCATCAGCTTCACTGGGCTATGGGAAAGGGCTGTAGATGAACAAATTATTTGAAGAATTTGTGAAATATTTACTTGGACTGTTTCACCCTTGTTATTTATGCTGTGTTACTGGTCATTCAAGCAATACACATTGTGTTGTTGTTCCCAGCCTAAATGTATTAAATCTTTTAATCGTGGTATTAACTCTCCAACTTCCTGAGCAGGGGAAATGGAGAGGGAGGTGCTGGTCTCATCTGTCTGGTAACCAACAGCAGGATGTGAGGGGAGGTTCAGGATGGACATTAAGAAAATTTGTTTACCATGAGGGTGGTCAAACACCAGAACAGGCTTCCTAGCAAGGTGGTTGATGTCCCATGCCTGTCAGTACTCAAGAAGCATTTGGATAATGCCCTCAATAATGTTCTTAAACTTTTGGTCAGCCCTGAAGTGGTCAGGCAGTTGGCTTTGATGACCTTTGTAGGCCCCTTCCAACTGACCTATTGCATATTAATAATTTATCAGCAAATATTTTTTACACACAAAGGAACAGTCATACACACAGGGGAATAAAACAATGTAAAGGACAGCCATATCCAAAAGTTTATGGAAGCACAAATATCAATGAATGGTTGATGCCAAAAGACTGCATTAAGTCTGCGACATTCAGAATTCAAGACAGTGTTTGCAAGTGCAGCTTCAGACCACTCAAGAAGTCACTGTACAGGTCGTCAGTCTGATGCAGCAAAAGTCCCAGAACAGACTACAGCTGATGCACTGACTGTTGAAATTGCCAGTGCATCTGTCCTTCCCATGAACAGAGAGGAAATCAAACACTGCAATTAAACATGAGTGCTTCATTTTTCAGGATCTGGAATTGTATTATCTGCCTTTATAGGGGAAAGTAGTTGTCTTTATAATTCAACCCTACTATAGTCTGTTATGGTTAACAATAATGAGATTGTGATACACTTACCCCTGCAGAATAACGTTGCCTTTTCCTAGTCCAACGGCGTTCTAATAGATTTGTTTGAGGACTCATGGGACATGCCAAATAAAGAATGATAACAATCTGAACCTTAGCTGCTTCTAAATGTCTTGCCTTTTCATATGAACACACCAGAAAGTTTCCCCTTGATATTTGAGCATTTTTTAAGATATTACCCATCCTTCCTATTTATAGAGTATTTTTTCCTCCATCTTTGATTTTGTCTACCAAAAGTGGGGCACTGTACAGAGTAATATAAACAACAATGTGCATGCTGCAGAATTACCACCTACAAAAGCTATATCATGTACATAGATATTTTGGAGTATGTTTCTTTTTCCTTGAAATTCTCTCTCCTGAAATATATCTACCAGGTATTCTGATTATTTATATGCCATCTTGCATCAAAATGTTTTAAGAAACATCCCCTGCAAAGTAGTTTAATGGCCCAGAAATTCCTGAGTGATTGGTTGAGGCTCTGAATAACCACAAGACACCTTGTGGCACATCAAAGATATGTTTTCCATCTCTGATTCCTATGTTTGTTTTCCAAGCATAGAATTATAACCTTCACTACAAAGAGCATACAAACAGAATAAAACCAGTCATTTTTAACTTGATCTATAATAATAAACTTGATCTATAGACATGTTACTGGATTTACAATAATTTGTTCATTCTTGACACTATCTCGGTAGCAGCAAGCAGTGAACGTGAAGAAAATAACATTGGTTCCAGTGTTCAGTGTGGCACATATAAACATTTGTATAAACTACCCTGAAAACTCAAGGAAAAGGGAACTGGCAAATAACTATGGGTATGATGAGCTGAGCCAAGAATGTGATTTTGGACTGTTTCCATTGTGGTTTTCACTTCAGAGTAATTTGTATGATTTGGAAAGCTAGCAATATAACTCTGTGTAGGGCTGGGTTATTCAAGGTAACCTCTATGTTTAAAGGATGGGGTATTTTTATAGCCGTGGACCAAAAATGAGGTCACATGCTACAGCTACCTAGATCTCGGGAGACAGAGAATCCACTGTTCTTATTTTCTCACATTATCATGTACAGTACAGAGATGTATTTTACTGTTCTTAAAATACATAGTTATTAATATGCTAATGGCACGACAAGCAAAACAGCAAAGCCTAATAAAATATCCCTTTAGCAGAAATACTCACTTTTAATATTCTTTAAGGCTAGTGTTCACACTGAACCTCTCAGGAAACGCAGTGAAGTAGAAGCATAGGAATGTCATATTTGTCATATTTGGAACCTTGAAAATGCATCGGACTTTAATGCTTTCCCACTTCATGTGCCAGCCCAGCCTATGTAAAATCTAGCAGATTTTCCCTGTGATAAACCTAGAACTATTATCTAGATAATAACTAGAAACCTTTAGGATGCTAAAAGTTTAAAGTTGTGGTCGATACATAAAAACACAGCAACTCAGTCCTCTGAGCTCTTCAGTTCATTCCCCAGCTCTAGTATTTCAGATACGTTGGGCTGAAAACGGTATGCATTAAAGGACTACGATCCTTTAACCTATTTGGATGTGAATAATATTTTGTCTAGTACACACCAGACAAAATATGAAAACGTCAAACTCTCCAAAGAATCTTGAAATTAGTAACTAAGGGATAAAGTTTTACAGTGGGATGTTTTACAGACTTAAATCCAGATCCCCATCTGTAGCAGAAATACGTAATTTACATCAACAAAAAAATAAATACAGAAAAATAATGTCTATATAAACATTAAATTCTCATTTCACTCCCCACTCCTTGAAAAGAGTAAAAGACTTCCAAGATTTCTATCGGACCAATCTCACATCAGTTTTGGAAATCATCCACACAAATATAGAGAAATACTTGGAGGGTCAACATCCTGAGACTTCTTAATGTCCCTGGCTAAAAGCCAGATGAAGAAAAACCAAACAGCAAAAAGTTTAAAATTATGTAAAGGATAATCAAAGGAATGATTAAACAATATGAACTAAATAAAGCCACTGGTACTTAAACAAGAAACACTATCTTTGATGAAAGAAAACCCTAATAATACAGGCCTTAGGCTCTTTTTTTTTTTATCCCCACAAGAGCACACATCATGGAAGCCATGGATGGGAGAAGCATGGCATGCTGGGGCTGATGGGCCATCAGGCTGTATCACCATGATATGGGCATAGTGTTGGACCCATAGGACAGACCCAGCAGGCTGCTGTACTACAGAGCCTGTCCCTGTGACAACACGAGTAACTCCCATACGCACAGAGGGCAGGGTTAAAGCGTGCATGCACAAACACAGCTTGGAAGCACCTAGTCCTCTCTCTACATCTCGTAATGGGATGCCAACCTTGAGCAATGCTTCTGGTCAAGTACAGGCCTGCATCTCACAACAAGGTCCCGTGTATGTGATACTGCTGCAGCATCAGGGTCTGCTTCCGCTACAGGTAGGTATCTTGCTGCATGGATTTCCTCTCCAGAGCGTGTCTTTAATCATTTCACTCCACAGCTAAGTTTGTAGATACTGCTGACCATGAGGGAATTTTCCCTTAAACCTCCTTTCATTTCTCATACATTTAGTGTTTGTTAATTATTTTCTCATTTGAAACTCTCTTTATTAATGTTGGTTAAGTTCGGTAATTTCCTAGATACACTGTGTTTATGTTCTGCACAGATGCTCAGTCATCTTTCATAAGCTCCGTTAGATCTCCAGGGCTGCCTCTTTTTATCATCCCCACCTGACAAGAACTGAGCAGGTTCTGGTCTTCATTAGGGCAAGCAGTTACAGTCAAAGTATGCTCTCACTACAAGATACTAACTAATGCATCTTAAACATATTACGGACAGAAGGCGGTCTGATTTTTCCATGGGGCAAGTTAAAATCTACTGAGGAGAAAAGGATTTATGATGTCCTAGGGGATGTTCATAGCATTTGTAATAGCTGTTTCTTGATGAAGATTTTACTACGTGCTTGAACTGGATTGCTTAACTGGTGCTTAAGACTGTAGGGTTTCCTCTGGAATACAACTTTAGTTTCATCTTAGATAAATTATTGAAATTGCTTTTTATAGCAAGAGTTCTGCTAATACAAAAACCAGCTGAGAAAAATTTTGTGCCAGTGGAGTGTTATCAAAGATACACAAAAGCAACACTATCAGATGGGCAGAGCAGAACGTGCTGTGCCAGGCACAGCAGCATCATGTACCCCTCTTGCTGTGTGGCAATGCCACGTGATCAGGACTCAACATGGAAGACACACCAAAGTCCTTGTAATCCTTCTAGCAGGCTCTCGATATCATCTGTGACAAAGGAAAATGAGATTTGTGGATAATCTCAGCTCATCTTAGCTCCAGATGCCCACAAGGAAAACGTGACTGCAACCTGCACATCTCATGCTCACAATAGGCCCCCTTGTCTTTTGCTCCTTTCTGGAATCACGTAGCTCAGGCAAAAGTAGAACCACAGGGATGGTATCTGGTCTACTAGACCTTTATTTCTGTTCTTGCACTTGTAAAAGACTTTGTTTTTTTTTTTTTCCCCAACCCACCCCCCAGTAGGCTGTGTAGATCTGTGCTAATAAATGGAAAACAAACAAACAAACAAACAAAAAACAAACAAACAAAAAAATAGTTCTGTTGTGATAGAAATTTTCTGTATGTCAACATGGAGCAACATGTATGCACCTTGGCTGTTTGCCCAGTGGTTATCACAAGCCTTTCTTTTTCAAAGCTGGCACAGGACCAGCCAGAAAATGAGCCAAACTGCCCGGAAACTGGCAGAATCTTACAACCTGTGAAGCAACACAACAGTAAGGGGATGTGGTGCTGCCTCCTCTTCTTCACCCCCTCCTCTCCCTGAGTCAATAAACAACAAGAACAAAAAGCACAGACTGTCAAACCTGAATAGAAGAGACGATTCAGTAGTTAAGCTCTGATCTCCATGTTCACTGAAAGTCCTCCATTTTTATTTTATTTTATTTTTTGAGGAAAGTTTCCCTGTTCTTACATAACCTTCGACACTGCTGCAGCAGGCTAAGTGAGGGAACAAGATTAACAGATACGAGATATTTTTACTGCTTCACCCAAGGATTCACAGAATTTTCTGGGAATTTTAACACTTGTACAAACCAAAGTGTGATTCTTCATGTTGCTATCAGTGCTATGAGAAAATCCTGCATAGCCTCCGAGTTGCACTGAACAATTTTACATAATTAGCATCCTTCTTCAAACTAATAGATTTGCTAAATTCTTTTTGATAGAAACTAAAGCGCTATTATTAAGTATCTCTGCAAAATAATAAGGTTATCAAAGTAGAAGTCATTAAGCTGCCATTCCTACTGACTGTTGTGTGTTACCACCAACTTAGATGTGCCAAATGGCTTCTGAGTTAACTCACAGGAAACATATTTGCATGAATTAACACAGTTTATGTGATCAAGGAAGAAAATCAGTGAACCATAATGAATATGGTCAATATCTGGCCCCAAATATGACATCTATTTATCTAAATGCAATATCTAGGTTTCATTTTACTGCATCTCTTGCTGTTCCCCTCCTTTAATAAGCATTTATTAAAAATTATGCTACTGTAAAAAGTGTATATATTATTTTTAAATGAACTCTGATTACAACACTGTTAACCACTGCTCCTCTAATATGATTTGCTTGCCTCACTACCATGAAGGATCCACTGTCCAGCAAGTCTTCCAAACAATTACTCTGTCTTCAGCTCACAAGAAGTCCACCGCAGATGGGAAAATCAGTAGCATTTTCCTATGCTACTACAGCTCAATTGAAGTAGAAGCTGAAGGTGTGATACCAGCCTCTCTACAGTCAGATGGAGTTTCAGCTGTAAAAGACATGGCCCAGACCATGATAAAAATCCTTTTTCTTCTCTATAACAGCTGTAATAATGTCAGAGCTCCTCAGATATGGAAAATACTTTTTAGTTTTTCTCTAGTGGAGGGAAAACAGTAAAAAGCCCTGTAACATAGAGTATCATGGGATACTAGAGTAAGCCTAGGATTCAACAGTGTAAACCACAGGATGAAATTTCTTGGGCCGTTTATAAGGGTCAGCGTTTCAAAGTCTTCTGCCATGCATTTGGCACCAAAATCAAATGTGGTCCCCAGCCACATCTGCGTGATTTCGATAATGGCACTGAAGCTCTGACACTCCCTGCTCAGAGCTGAAACCTCGTGCAGAGACTTGCACTCCACCCAGAACAGTAACGCTCGTGTAGATCCATCAGCAATGGATCCTTGGATCTGCTATCCTGTGTCCAAGACCAGGATCCTTGGCTTTCATTGACCTTAAGAGTGCCAACAGCACTCATACAGGCTTATGAATCCACGGTAAGAAAAACAAGACCACCTTGACACTGGATAGGAAGAACCCTGCCTCAGAGAGAGGTCCCGTACTGTAAATCATAAAAACATGGAAGTTTCCAATTTCCTCAGTTCTCTGTTTCCAGATTAATTCTCAAGGTACATTACTGTATATTTTACTCTGTTGTTACGCGTAATATTCAAAGGTGTCTTCCTTTGAGCATCCACTTCAAGATGCAGGTCTGAGTTTTGAAGGGGGCATGCTCTGCGCTTCACAGGACCTCACTGGGGGGAACTATATTTAGACATAAAACACATGAACATATCCCTAGCTACCAACCTGAAAATCTAAACCACAAAAATGTGCCCACACATATAGATCTTAAAAAACTCCTTATTACAAAAACTCCATGTATCCAAATGTAGAAGATAACAGAGGATTAAGCAAATTCACCAATAAATCTGAGTGTAACCATTCCTGTCCAAGAGAAAAAAAAAGTCTACACATTTGACCTACTTACACACATTATCGGATATTTGAGAGCAAATCAAGAATTTGTTATTAAGAAATGAGACATGCAATCTCTGGAGCCAAAGTGGTCACTGGTGAACAGTAAAAACCTAATAATTTCCATATTTATTAAATAATCTATTGCTATTTACTCCAGAAATCATTGCACACAAAAAGTGAAAACAACCTGAGAAATCCTGGTGTTTGCTGCTATCCCCATTTGTTATTCTACAAGGAAAATATATATAAACTAACAAAAATAGAAAGGATTAGCTTTTTTTTTTACTTTGCTACTGGAATAATACAGAGAAAATTATTTTAAGAAGAAAAACACAATTCAGCTTCTGTTTTTCATTTTCTCTTTTTTCTCCCCTCTTACTGTCACTCTTTCCCGGATTTCTCATTTTCAACAAAATGAAGGAAAGGTTACTTTATAGAGGAAAGAGAAACAGGAAAGGAAGGAGAAGAAATAACAACAAAAGGAAAGATTATACACATCTTTATCTGTTAACAGTCAAAATAAAAGTGTTTTTTGTTTTGGTTTTCTCTAGTACTTCATAATAGTCCCTATCTGGCCTGTTCTAGCCTCAGCTTACACCCAATTTCTGTTAGCATCATTATGTACATGTGCTTACGTCAAAAGAAGAATACGCTTCACATCGTCAATTCTCAGAACCCAACAATAGATTTAACTGAAGAAAACTTGGAAAGGTTTCTCTAAGCCCCATAAAACACAAGAGGACTAGAAAATCTTCACAAGGTGCAAGTAGTAAAACTCTGTATAATATTAAGCTATTGTATTAAAAGGCAAGCAGCTAAAAGTAGCCCAGAGAGCTTTCAGATATTTACAGGATAACTTAGTCTTCTTATGAAAGATGGAGAGGAATTACGATGTTGCAATTATCATGCAGAACCACTCAGAATTCCAACTCATGACCTGCATAGTCTTATCAAAGTTTGCTCAAAGTTTTACATTCTTTGTTTCTTAATTTGTCTTCTGTATTATAGCAGAAACGCTCTCACATTATCAACGTACATTAACACTTCCAAAATATATTCAAATCCATGGAAAAATGAATAGAATACAGCTATTGATGAGCAGAGGACTACAATTAACCTGATGCATAGCATATCCCTGTAGCATGTCTAAAGCGTCTCACTGATGCATGAAAAGCATCTCATAGGCTAACGAGGCCATCAACCTCCATGGAGTTACAGCAAGTTAAACTAACTGAGGATCTGTTCTTCAGATTTTGAAGAGGTTATCACAGAGCCTTTCTATAGAAGTCTAGACTTACTTGATTTTTTTAACCTATTTTTAACTAATTCCCTGAACACGTTTCAGAAGCAACAAATACTAACAAAACAGAGCATAGAGTTGAACTAATTGCTTTCATTTCTTTTAGATAAGCTAAGAACTTTACCTCAAATCCCAGCAGAACCTTTAATATAAAGATACCGTCAAAAAATCCCTTTCTGAATATTAACTATCAGGATGCTTTGAGATACTAACCACAGAAAAAGGCCATAGAGTTGAATGAAAGATACTGATACATCTAAAGTGGAGAGTTCTAGAAACGTTTACAGTTTCATACTACTTTTGATTGAATAAAGTACTTCCTCTGATTACATTTTCATAAAGATAAAGAGTAGGAATGAGAAACAAAGTTCACACAAGCCAAGATTTTTTTTTCCACAAAGGTTTCCCTAAGTAAACCATGCCAAAGAGTTACAGCGTCAAACTTTAACTGAAACATCTTTGCCCTTCTTCCATTCCCTGCATAAATAGAAATATTTGAAAGGCAGCAGTGGTTCAAAACACCATTTAGGGCTACAAATTACATTTTCACAATCACAAGCTCTACACAAGACTAGCACTACTCTAAGACAGTTTTTGCAAGAGGCCTATGCACACATTGCACCTTAATCTTTACCTGGAGGCAGTGACCTTTAGGATTAAAAATTTAACAATGAGCCAATCTTAGGCCTCTCAAGTACTAAGTAGGTACCTACACCTTGTAGCAAGTCTAAAAACTCAGCTCAAATTTCAGAATCTAATATCTTCTACTCATCTATTACCTCATCCTGAAAGCACCTAACTTTCCTGCAAATGCTATTTTTTACTACTAATTGCTTTGATCCATGATCCAAGCCATGCAAGTTTTGACATGGGTATAGCTGTGCTCTTTTCCTACTTATTAGACATACCAGCATTCAGAAATCTGGCCTTTTCCAGTCTATCACTACCTTCCACCTAGGAGTTTACCTAACGTGACTCAGAGAAAACAGTTCTGCAGGCTAACTGGAACGCTCATCTTCTCCCTTCCTCATCACACACATCCAGAGAAGTCTCTACTCACAGGACCTTCAGATATCCCAGAGTAGGGTGCTCTCAGGCCATCCTACTAAACCCAGGTTGCTTCCAGTGTTCAATCTACCCTGCATAAGTTGTTAATTAGAAAATAAAGCTTGCTCTAAAGCATTTTAGTTGCAGCCCACTCAGTATAAGCAAAGGACTGCAATCATAGAGAACTCAACTTGATTTCAGCAGCACACAGATGATACTCCAAGGAAAAAATAGATAATAGCCTTCCAACAGTAAGTCATACTTCAATAAAATGACGATTTCTGGATAGAAAGTATGATTTTGTCAAAACTTCAGGGAGGAAGAATTCAAAGATATTATCACTACAAGCTGGTAACTTTTCATTTCAGCTCTAAACTCCTGCATTTGTACTACAAACAAAACTGATCAAATCTAACTGGAATATTAATTTGTTTTTGTTTGTTTTGTTTTTACGCATTTAGAATGAAACTAGATTTTGACGACTCCAAATTTACAGCAGGTACAAAGTCACTGTCTTGACTTGCTCCTTATTACAGAATTGGCACACAGAGAAAGCAAACTATGGGCTTAAACAAGTTTCCACTGAGATTCAATTTCTATAAGCTTTTCTCCTTACACAAATACCTAATTTCCCTCTAATCTAAGTTAACAGGGGTAGCTGGTTACAAATATCTAAGTGCACATTAATAGATTCAGTAAAGGTAGTGACAGCTGTACCTGCAAAGATCTACCTCTATCACTCACCACAATGTAGTTATAAGCTAAAGATGCTTTTTCGTGCCATTACCTCAGAGAAAAGCCATACTGTAACCAGAAGCTGCTAAAATTTGTTAAATTATTAAGAGCTCAGTAATAGAAGTTGTGACAGACACACAGTCAAGCAAACTCATCATTATAACAGTGCTGTGTCCTCACATGCCATATAAGATTGGCACATTTTCTCAACACAAAATTGCAAACACAAGCAAATCTGTAAGAGCTCTCATGATTCTCAGGGCAGGAAAAATCAGAAAATAAACTCCATGCAACAGCTTGAACAGCATCAAAAATTCTTATTGGTATGGGTGCTCAGACAAAGCCTGTTGTATTATGTGTACTTGGAGCAAGCAAGGGGTCATAATTAAAAGTTGCAGAACAAGCTAAGGAGGTGAAAGTGTTATGTATAGTGTTCCCTTATCAGCTGCAAACAGGAAAAAAACAAACAAACAGAAAAACGTCCTCATGAAGTTTGTCCCTGTCAGGACAGAAGCACAATGTAACACAGATGACAGGTATTTGCCACAAGAACTCCCACATACATCTTCAAATAAACATCTTCCATGTAACTGAGTAAAGCGGAAACCGGACATTTTGCACAGTTTGGAAGCTGACCCTTGCTAGGAAATGCCCAGGGTAAAATTCAGTATGCTTTGAAAACTTCTGATATATCTGTCATCAATTTGTGTTAGTCATTCTAACACAATAGGAAACAAATCACTTTTGACTTGAGACTTCTGTAATTCATATGATGCAAAACTCAAAAGTAAAATTAAATTATTAAAAGTTACAAAAGAAACTGAAAGGAAATCTAAGTTTAAAAAAGAGAGTAAGAACAGTATCTTTCCACAAAATATTTCATTAAGTGTCTTCATGCTGTCTGTTCTCTGGAATTGTGGTCTGTGTGTCAGTATTGATTAGGATTCCCATTTTTCTATGTTTAAATTCAGAATTAATTCATTTGGGGTGAGATTTACTCCAAGAGTACCCAGAGACCCTGTGCAGAAAAGCTACTTCAGGCACCAACCTTATAATCACAGCCAAGTTCTCTGTACATCGCTTGTTTGGTCAGCTTGCAAGATATGAACAAGATGCAGAATGGATCTGCACAAGTGGCACTGATGTTCTGATGCTGGTTTCAGCTCTTGCATTGATTTCTGGCTTCAGTAAACAGGCAAAGGGCAGCAAACCTGCCCTAAGCTCATTTAATGGCACATGGATTTAATTTCCCCATCCTCTTCTTTACACTATTTGAAGAGGAGCACTGTCTCTTTTCTTCCTACCATTAATATCGTCCTGATTTAATTGCATAGAAACACCTTCACTGTTTTGATGGCACAAGTGCCACTTCTTTATAAATACAGACTTCCCTGCACATTGAGATAATTTACCCTTTATTCATGCTTGGTTTGATTGTTTCTTCTTTAAATAATTAAAAATTACCTGAACAAATCCAATCAGTTGATTTGTTCTTCTAAGGCTAATGAATTTAATGCCAATGAGTAAAATGTCTGTTGCATTGAAACCTCAGCCCAAAGGCACTTTAGCTCTTCATAGTGGCAGAATGTATTTGCCATATACTGTAAATGGTTATACATTTATGCTGTGGGAGAGGATTTTCACATGACAGGAACCTCAAGATCTCTTACAAATTGCTAGACCTAAATACTTCAATAGCTAAAATGAGCAAGTGAATGGGTAAAATGATTAGAATATATATCAGAATGAAGCCTCAGCTCATGCAAGTCAGGATATGGATTTATAGCATGGAGGATCTAAATTTGTTCCCTCCCATCTTTTGTTCTCTTACATTTTCCCCACGGGCCTGGTTATTGTCATTTCAACATCACTCAAATACAATTCATCTTTATTCAAACTTAGTATTTTCATGCAGATCTGTTTTTTCACTTCCTTGGAGAGTATTACTGAAGAAAAAAAAAAAACAAAAAACAAAAAAACCACCACCACCACCACCACAAAACACTATAGGGTATACAAACTTGATTTATATCCTAGTAATCCAGTAATTGCTGAATAATATTGGGACAGAGCAATAATGTAGCCTAAGCAGCACTGGTCCTTATATTCATTTTTGACTTAAAAATACAACTTGCCCACTAAAAATTAAACAGAAGATATGAAAATCCCATTTGAGCATATGTATCTGTACTCACCTGTAGCAATATATCTTCCACAGAATGCTTGTATATACCTACAGGAATCTTGCAATTCCTCACCATGTCTGGGTTGTAGCAGTTAAGAAGCAGAGGAAAAAAAAAAAAAGAAAAAAAAAGTAAAAAGAACACAAAGAAGACTAATTAAACATGGCATGAAAAGAGATCTACCAACAATATTCAAATCAACAGTGCAAGAACATAGCTCATAAGCAACTGATGCACTCCAATAAGCCCATAGAACACATTTGTTGAATAAAGAACAAACTAAGCCTCCTTACAGATGAGTTACAAACAGAGAAACTGACCCAAGTCCATGGTATTGCTCACTGATGTATACTCCATTCTACCCCAGAGGAACTACCAGTAGAGTACTAAATAAGCAAAGGGGTGCTCTATACTCTTAATCTTCTAGTTATGGGTTAAATCCTGGGCATGATGCATTCTCCCAAGAGAAGGACTTGGGATCACAATTCAGAGCTGAAGACTACGTGTCATTGTGATGGGAAGTGCTGGCAGTGCTGCGGGTTCCCTAGAAAGCACCTGTGTCTCTGCACTGACAGAAGACGGGGGTGCCATGGCAGGTAGCCGAGCACTTTCCTATTGCCTAGCCCTGTGGAATCAAGTTTGAATCTGAGCTTTACCTCTGAAGCTAGCAAACTTACACCTCAAGAAGGCAACTTTATAGCACTCTTCTGTTTCCACTTTCTGTAGAAGGAGCCCAGACCATCAGCTTTCAGGTCTTTAAAGGTAGCTGAGAGAAATTCCACTTTGATAACCTTCCGAAGACCTTATTTGCAGCAGCACTGTGCATCACAGGTTCATGGCTCTTATCTATTTACTTCTTAGCATTACACTGCCCACCATGCTGACTAGGATAAAACTTTAGACTCCTTAACCTTATTTGAGATCAAGTGTATCATGAGCAGCTTGATTTAGGAAATGCTTTTGCATAATACTGAGACTCATTTTTCATTGTCTGTGAACAGCAAGAATAGTTTTTTTTATTTTTTTTTTTTTTTTTTTTTTTTTTTGTATTGGATACCCAAATCTTGCTGGACATAAATGTGGGGTTTTGTTGCTCATTTCTTCTTCAAAGTCCATAGTCAGCTTGGAACTCTTTGGTTTAGTATACGCTAATGCTCAAAAAAGAATACAGAGGAAATTCAATGGAAAAAATAGCTTTTGAGACTTATTTTTCAGGTAGATCTATTCAGATGCATTGTTCGAGAATAAAACTACTTTGAAAAAGGGGAAAGAATGAGAAAGTCATTTGCAGAATTCTAATTCACCTATGAGGGTGATCCTATTAATCAGCTTTCATATTGTTCCTGTTGACCTTTATCTGACAGTCACGCTATTACTACCCTACTGCTCCTTTTAAATCTTCCTTCCTGCATCACTGAATAGGAAGAAAATAAGTTGGTTTAGAACAGGCCATGACCTCAAGTACATGAGAGACAAGCGCTGACTAATGTTGATTAATTTCCTCTGAGTCATGTTAACGTTGCTCTCCAGTCTGTCACTTCAGCTTGAAATGATGTGCGCTGACTACAAACCCAATCTGATAAAAATACTGAAGTGTAAAGTGAGGGCTTCTGTAATAACAGCCTGACTTAAAGAAAACATCTTTCCAGGCTGAATCTTCTGTTAAGTATTCTTCACCTTCCATCAGCACTTTAAGGGCATTTTCCGGTAGTTGTGTCAACAAGGCTACAGATTATTTCTATGAATACAAACTTGAGAAAGTTCTGAAAACAAAAAATCTGTCTAAGGAGGCGTTTATACACCATAAACAGTTTCTCACTGAAACATTTTGCTTCTGCTTGCCTCATTTGCATAACTTTCTATACATGGATGAAGCTCCACAAAGAGAGTTTACGGAACAGGTGAGCTCAGAACAAATAAAAGCTAGTACTTTTAAAAATATTTCCGACTCCATAAAGTGTTTGGAATTGCATTAGTTATGTTATTTCAGTCTTCAGAATAAGGCTCCTACAATCTCTAAACTGCAAGACTTGAAGTGCCACAATGTAAGGTGACCAAAACTCTCATGCACCAACTAGGAGAACATACCTGCTCCTTGCAAGGTCTGATGTGCATGACTCAACTATAAGAAATTATTTCACTTCTATCATGATCCACAAATTGAAGCCTTGTCCTTGGGTGCCAGCATCAGTTGGTTCAGAGAACTTGGGAGGAAACAACAGCCTTATTTAAACAGTCTTCTGCCACTGGAAGAAGCCATGCCTCTTTTATTCGGAATGAGAAATCCACATTTACTGCCTCACAGCAGAATGCCCAGGCCAGCAGCTGAGGATGGACAGAGGCACGTGCACTGAGAGCTCATGCACTGAAAAGGGATCACAGTAGACAAAGGAAATTCAAGATCCCTGAGCTGGACTGAAGCACTTCTAAGCAAGCAAAATGGGAAGTATCTGAAGAATATCTGAAGGAATGATTTTCTCTATTACTAAGAGATTTTGATGACCCCAGGATTACTGAACACATATTTTTCAAACCCCCAAATACCATTATACACAAAAAAAAAAAAAACAAGCATGCAAATCCCACTACACGTTATCATTTACAAACTTTAATATTGTTGTTAAGGACCTGCATCTATGTATAGGCACCATAGTAAAGGATCTGCAAAGTACAATTCATCTGCTAGTCCCGTTACATTCAGTGTGAACTGATGCTGCTGCTTACCTCTGAAAACCAGATTACTTGGTCAGACTTGTACCTTTGGAGTTAGCTGTTCAAATTTTAAAATGTAGTTCATCAGGTTCAGTCTTATTCCCGCTGAGTTCCGTGATAAATGGCTCAGAATCAATTACCTCTGTGATCCCAAACAACTGATGATATATAAGATCTTTCTAATCATGCTATTTGATACAGAATACCCTTACAAAAACAAGGAACACTACCACATATTGCAGAATGTGGCTATGTACCTCAGTTGCTCCTTGATATTCAGTTTCTTAAACCTCAAAAGCCTTGAATCTGCTTCAGAAACACACACAAACCAATCATATGTTCACACAGGAATATGGAAGTGCACAATTGTCTTACATTGGAACTGTTTCTCAAAAAGCTGTCACTTTTATGCCTCGTTCTGCATTCAATGCAAAATAATCGTACAGTTGGACAAAATGAGGAAACCATTGAAAATTGAATATCTTGATCCCAGCGTCTTCCAGTCTCTACGAGAAATCTGTATCTTTATACAAAACAGTTCCTGGTTTAGAATTTATAAGATTTTCCCCTCAACACCTGAAAGTGAAATTTCCTTATTTCTCTTCTAAATACACTTCTCCACAATCCCAAGAATGACATTCAAAAATCTGTGTTCATCAGCATGCACGTTTGTATCTATTTCTGAATATAAACATGTATACAAATATATACACATAAATGACCATGAACACATACGAACCATCAGATAATACCACTAGAAAGAGCATAATTCTGACTACCCATTATGCCTGTAAGAATGCAGGGAAGCCCTTCTGGTAGTGGCCATAGTACGATGTATTTACATGCAACATCTTTCCAAAACCAAAGTGATGCTGTACCCGTGGTAACTTAATTACATAGCAGTCAGATCCAAAGAAATTAGAGCTATTTTAGAAGTCATGAAAAACAAGCATAACTCAAGCTAAAAAAGGCTACCTTGAAGAAAAGAGTCACATAAAAATATGTGCTATAAAAGGTATTTTCATTTAAAAAAAAAAAAAAAAAAAAAAAAAGCTCATATAGACCAAAAGTCCAGAAGCAGTGTGTCTTCACTGCTCTGTGCTCTACTCTACTCTGGAGCTTTTGTAGCTGGCTCAGAGCTCTTGGGTCTCACTCAGAGCTGGAGACAGCCCCATTGCTGGCACAGGGAGGGGCAAAGAGACTGCTGCCATGTCCTGCGGCTGGCAGCCTGGGTGTCCTGCCCATTAGCGTGTGGCCAAGGGGGCCTGTGAACCCACTGTCTTGAATCTTCCTGATTTTATTTAAGATTATGATGGAGGAGACCCCATATTCTCTAGCATATGATTCTTTCACCCCTTGGAAGGAAATAGGACTGAATATTCCCTGCCTGTGAGGAAGTTCACCACAGAAGGACCTACTAAATTTTATCATGGGACTCCCATTTTAAATTATCAATGATTAAGTTTCACCTTTATGAGGAAATACATTGAAAAAATCACCAGTGGAAAGTGCTTGCAACTTTTAAATATCTGCTATTGCTAAAATATTAACACAAGTTAGGAGATGTCTGTAGAGACAGTAGCTCTCCTTGTGTTACTGTTCAGCTAAGCCACTTCATCGATGGAGCTGGGTGTACAGTCCTGACAGAGACACCACACCACCACCAACGTGCTGGAACACAGCTACTCCCCTCCGTGGTGGGAGCCTGAGAGGCTCTGTACAGCCACCACGCACACCAAGGGGTTCACAGTTTAGCCGTGAATGTGAAATTCCTGCCCTGAAAAATCAAAATGTAATGACGACATGCAAGTCCAATAAATGGCACGAGAGGACCTAATTCTCTTTGTGAAACAAATGTTTACTTTTAGACCATAGCAATAAATAAATAAATAAATAAATAATTTTGAAGCTTTTGTTTTTAGTCAGTCATTGATCAGCACATTGAACACAGGCTCATTTTATAACCCTGTATAGAAGGCAACACCTGACCACTAGCACAGAAGTATTTTCACCTTCAGCTAAAACTACACACAAACTTCTAATACCAGATTTTGTTTTTAAGACTCTTTATGTTCCTTTTTAAACCGCCCAGCTGTGAAGAGGTAGTGAGTGAACACTTTCAGGATGGAAAAACATTTCCTTCAGGCTATATTATGTAAACAGATGTGTGTGCAAGTGTATGCCTCTATGTTTGCATACGACTGGATCTATGGTAAGTCAAACAGAAGAACCTGACCTCATCTAAATGATGATTTTTCATACACTTCCAAAAAACAAACAAACAAACAAACAAAAACAACTCAGTTTCATTCTGCACATTCCTAGTGGTGGCAGGTACAAGATGACAGACATGGGGCAAAAGCTCAGCCAGACCTCCTGGCTCAAGTACTGAGACTGTGCAAGCTGAATACAACCTGGTTTAGGTACACACATCAGCCAGGTGCAACCAACACTGAGCTGACGCTAACATGTGTAAGCTTCTGTGAAGTTCCTGGTGTCCATTGATTCACCCACTTGTCTGTTCTCCACATCCTTGTTTCTTTGACTTGGGCAGTGGTATTCATATTGCTTGGGCCAACAGACAGGCTATAACGCTGCAAGCTGTTGGGTGCACCTTGCCACATCCACGTAGCCAGCCATAGGACATAGTGTCCTAACTGGTGGGAACTGAAAAGCTCCCATCAGCTAACCTGAAGCTGTGTCTAACCCTCCATCTTCAAGGAAGAATCTGTGCAGCCACCATCCGATGGTGAGTTTCTCACCAGACATCAACACCTGCTTTTGATATTGCTGGTAATTCAACCCTTTTTTTAAAAAATATATATATATATTTAAAAGACTTCTTAATGCAGTCCTCCAGCATTTTGTTTACTATAAGCTATGTGTATGCGCGTGTCATGTATTCATGTATGTGTCACGAATGTGAAAATATGCATATGATCACTTTGCATAAATCTATATTAGCATGAAGCTAAGTACTAAGATCCATGTGACAAAAGCCAGGCCAGCAGCCTAGAGGCAGATATTAGTTCTCCTGCTCAGCCCAAGGTGCTTCTGGGAGGAACTGTGAGCGCTCTCAACTGTGCAGGATCCCAGATGTCCAGAAGCTCCTTTAGTCCAGGAGCTAACCTGCTCAGTAACAGTCCCTGAATATATTTAATGTTAAATACAACGTTAAAGTCATTCATTTGGGGGTTTTGTTTGGTTATTTTTTTAAAGAGCATACAGCAAATCTGTTATGTACAAATGCAATTTTCATAGATACCAAAGTAAGTAAAGGATTAATCCAGAGGAACTAGTGTGATTATTTTGGCAAATAGTATACATGCAAAGAATAGCTTTTAAATACAAGATGAATTTAGCAAATTTTTCAACTATAAAAAGTTTCAAATAAACTTTCTTAAAAAGGTTTCAAAAGGGTAAAGCAGTATGAAGATGGAATGAAATACAGTTTCGGGACAAATAAAATGTTTCAAGTCAACTCAAAGCACTTCCAAGGCCCAAACAAAACTATCCGGTATTCCCATAACACCCATGAATAACACTGAAATGTGTGTGGTTTATAAACAGAAATAAATTTGCAAAATGTGACACCTCACTATTCTGAATCCATCACCTTGATTTACAAATTGTAAAATCGCACTGGTGTTTTATCTAGAACTGCATTTGAGTCCAGTTTCAATGCAACTTTCATTGGAATAACTTGAAGACCTTATTATAACATAACACAAAATGAAAAAAAACAAGCCTGAGCAAGCTTCAGAAAGATATTTTTAGAGCAAAATAAGACTAATGTTTTACGAGGGCCTAAAAGCCAGTCCTGCCTCACCCTCTGACTGCCTGTTAGGGCTTTACTCTGGGCTGCTAGAGAGAAACATTACTCTTAACAGCTACTCATGAAGCTGAGCACACCTAATATTTAGCCCCAGAAGCTCTCACTGCACCCACAAAAGCTGTAACCACGGAAGGGTATGGAACAGCATCAGTCCACCAAAAGCCTACTGCCACTGCTGCTGTCCAATACAAGGAAGTGAAAAATCCTTGATGGAAAGCAATAAGGTGTCAGGAATGGTCAGAAGACCATGGAACAAGACAGGGATTAACTGGAGGCTCAGGGTAGAGCATAGGCAACTTTGGGGTGTAAGTATAGAAGGAGATGCATCTTTGTGTGCCTCTGAAAATGGACATTTTATTTCACAGCGTTCTAAAAGAAAGTTCCTGCCAAAATAAAGTACAAACAATACATATAGATTGCTCATATTTCAGGAACACCTAGATAAACTACAGCTTGCATTTAAACAAGTGGTTCTAGAAAAGCCAGCCTCCATTCCCATAAAATGAAAGTATCAATGGCAAAACAGAACTTACTATAAAGATGGCATATGGTAAAAAGGAGGAGTTTAAAAGAAAATGCTGTTAGGAAACAAATGGATTGTCTAGGGAACAGCACTCTGAACTCCGCTATAACATGCCGTGATACACCAGTGTGAAGTTCATCAGAGAAGTCCAGACCCATGCCTCACTATTAATTTAAAAAAAAGAAATGGAACTCTTCTAAATATAAAATCTATAAAGAAATACTTGTAGGTAGATTTCAAGGGTATCATACATTACAGGACAAAATGCAGACTTGAAAGACAGAAGTATGAATAAAATTTCACTCAGCACTACTAGGAAATCACTTGGTGAAGGTGCAGTCCTGCCTGGGTGCTCCCACATCCTCCACCCACTTGTCAAGTGGAGAGACTGAATCCTTTCCTCTGACTATGCTGTAGGATTTCTGTATCTCCACTTTGTCCCTGTTGTGGAACAAAACAAGGAGGACTTCCACATCTGCAGTCTTTCTATCCAGAATACTTTCAAATCTACATCCTGCTAACCAAACGTACCCCAACATTCTCAAAATGAACTGCTCTGATACTTGGTTTTGCCAAGGGCTTCAGGAGGCAGAGGGTCCCCATTTAATGTCTTCCCTAGCCATATCCAATGCAGTTGTACTGGTTCCACCTTGCTAGAAACCACAGCCATCGCAACTGAAAGCAAACGTTCTAAACGCTAGCACTGTCCCGTAAAACATCGTAATGCACACCACCACCTCAGGGGCCATGGGGTGGTTGCTTTGGTAGGCCTTGGGTAAGAAACAGAGCCCTAATATACTAATCTCCTTATTTCACCAGGGAACAACAGCTCATTAAAGATAAGAAAAGCGAAATTCAAATGGTTTGGTCTTGCTCTGAGATAAGTTAATTCCATAAAAGTGCTGTCTGCCTGGGAGCAAAGAGACCAAGCAAAACAAATACCATAGGTAGCCTGGAAACTGCAGAGCTGCTGAGGTGGAGTGTCATCTGACAGGGCAGCGGGAGAGCTCAGGGGCTGTAAACACGTACCAAAAAAGTTGGAAAACAATTGCACTGAATTCTGGGCACCCATGGAGTGCGTGAAGTAATGGGAACCTCAGAAGCTTATCTAGCTAGGAATGGCAAACAGCAGCAAAACAGAGCTATGGCAACAGAGCCCCAGGGTGTGAGCTGGGGGCTCACCAGGAATGTCACACTGTAAGGATTCACCCAGGCCAACTGGGAAACAGCTTTGTCCAAAATGAATTATTGCTAACAGAGGGCTAGAGCCACTCTGTAGATTCTGCCAGTGAGGTTCAGGCTTATAGTTTCACTCCTGTCTCTTAAGGCATGTCTACATCGCATATTTGGCCTGCAGCCTAGACTCAGGGGCTTTGGCCTGGCAAATCTCTTGACTGATTGCTGCTAGCATCCAAATTAGCACACAACTGGCCTGCTCCCTGCTGAGGGGAGGCAACTGAGAGCTGAGAGGTGGTAAGGAACAATTTCTTAACCCCCCTTTTCAGCTGGTTTTGGAGTGCAAGTGTAGGAGTGCTCTTCATCAGCTTCAATGCAGAGTCATCACGGGCTAGCCTGAACCCTTGCACCTGTGGCCGAGGCAGAGAAAGTGCTTTCCTCTCTAATCAGATACAGCTAAAAGGTAGCGAAGAGCTGGTTTGTACTGTCTCTCAGCTACTGCTTGCTGCTCGTAATGTAAATTTCTATGTTGACATGGCATTGAAGCATCTGCAAGCACCTCCAGGAAGGCTGGGTCTTTGCTTCTCAGAAGAGAAACCTCAGTGTCACTGACTAGGCTCAGGGCAATGACACTATTTACTCAACAGCGTGGATGGTTGGTAAACGGCGACATAAACATTGATTCAGGCCCAAGCCAAACACAGAATGCAAACTTGGCCCAAGCAGGGCCCAGTTTTCCAGTAATTTTATTCTGCCAAGAAAGCAGAAGAGCAATTAAAGAGGGATGAACTGACAGTGGAAAAGCACAGCCAAACAAAAGGACATGTCTGCAACCCACCATTACTGCCACAACAGAGGTAATACTGAGCAAACCTATAAATATGCCTCTAATCATGAGGATGCTAGCTGGTCACAGATATTTAATTCATATCAGGACATAGCACAGCTGAATTTGCATGGACCGCGTCCATGAACTATTTAATTGGGTACGGTGCCCAGCAGCGCGACTGCACTCCTCACAGCCTTTCAAAAGAAACCTCTTCAGACTCCTGCTGCATTTTGATGTTCTACCAAATAAGTTAGCAGGCAAAAACATTTCCAATTAAGAAAGAATAATAATTAAACACTTGAAGAATGTAGATACAAAATAAATGTCAGACTAGTGATTATAAGCCTTCTTGGGGAAAAAAATAACCACTCCAAGAAATTAGTGTTACAAAAGAGAGTTGATAAATAATGTGACCATTTGCATCTGGTCAAAATGCATCCTATTTCAGGCTGTAAAGGGTTGTAGCAAACTGTGTGTTGGGTATTTACTGACCAAGAATAACTCAATGAATAACAGTGAAATAACAAGCCAATTTCAGAAAACCATGATGTTTGCACACCATTAATGAACTGAAAAGAGGCAAGAGTCAAAGAGTCACAGAATAAGGTGTGTTGGTTTTGCCTTTTTTTAAAAATAAATAAATAAATTATTCACTCAGCTTTAGCCATGATCATTAATTACAAAATTAACAGGCATGTGACAATAGACTGATTAGTTTAGAACCTGCCTACCCTGAAATACAATTAATTAAGGAAAGCAATTGTGATAACAAGTAGCTGATTTGTACAATGAAATTAGATCTTGTCTTTAATTATAAGAAATTGCATCCTCAACAGTCTGCCCAGCTGCTATCCCGGCCAGCCACTACACTGCAAATGAAGCAGAGACAACAAACTTGGGCTAAAAAGGGTACGGAAAATAGATTCTTTGCCAAGGAATACACACTGAATCTACAACAAATTATGTAACTCTTCTTTACTGGCCTTGGAGTCTGTTAAATACAGCTATTATGGATAGATAACAATATTTGAATAATAAGAAAAATGTGCTATACCTGAGGCTTGCAATTATATTTCTACTTGCTATCCCCAGAGCAGAGCTGCAAGGAAGCATGGTAATGATGAGAAAGGTATTTGTCAGAAATTAAACCTGCTGTTATTAGCTAATATACAGTGTAACACACTTCAATGCTATTTAACTGAATAACATGATGCAAGTTACCATGATGACTTACTCTTACCAGAAGTAAATCCAGTCAGCTACAGTACTTCTGTGTGCGATGCTGGAAACTGCCATGGCTTTTCTTTAAGACTGAGCATCCACTCAATGAAATCTGTCTCCATTGATGATGAAAACAGACAAATGAGAACAAGCAAGAAATGTCGCAACAACAGAATTTGTAAAATTTTGTCTGCAACTTATTTCTGCAAACTCTGACAGAATATTTTTCAATGTTTGGGACTCCTCAAAAATGTTTCTTTCCTATGGACACTAATGCCACTTAGCATGAACTCAGCTGTAGCCCTTTCCATTTCTCAAAAAACTTACAGGACATAATTACAGGACCTCCTTTATGTGCACTGCTCTCATCTACTCCTCAAATTTTTGGGAAACTTAAATTTTTTTCTGGGTTCTCATCCCTGTGACCCTAAGTACCATAAAGTACAATTGCACAAAGCTTAGCTCCTAAGGAAAGCAGACTACAAAGCAGCATTCAGATTTACCTGCTTTTGAAACTCACTCCATCCATGTTTGAAGCTTTTCTGTTCATATCTGCAAGCCTAGGAGGCTTGAATATTCACCTAAAAATGAGGGGTTTGAGGGGTCTGATCACATCATAAACTCAGAAGCTTCAGAGATTCATCAAACGCCAGTGAAAATACAGCACTGTGAAGCAAAGCAAACGTTTTAAATGATAGCACTAAAAACTCCACTACCAAAATATTCCAATATAGTTTTGGATTGGTGCCATTCCTGTGCTGCAAAGTCACAACTATCTAGTTTTTTTGCATTTGTTTTTCTTCAAGGCTATCAACTCAATAGTTTCTCTTGGGGACTTGCTCATTTTGATGCTGTTTTTTTCTTAAATATATCTGCCTTTATACAAATGTTGGATATCTCAGTTTTGCTTACACATCTAGTGCTCAGATGATTTGCTCTGATGGTGCTGGTAATCTGTGAAATTGAAATATGCAATAAAAAGCTCATTCAAAAGCAAGTCAGAAATAAATCTGAGAACTGAAACCAAGGCAAGAGAGGATGACACGTCCATACCTGTTTCACAGAAACAGAAAATGTTAGTAGACTTTACTAGTTCATCAGCGCTCACGTATATAAAGTGTAGGGGATAATTTACAGTTAAATCTTACCCATTTGCTCCAGCAGCCTCTATAGATCAAAGAGAATCCAAACCTAGAAAAGTTAGGAAGGCTTAAGACCTTAGGAGGTCCTACAGCAGTACTAGAATATTTGGTGCAAATAGCTACTGCATATCAAATGAACATAGAAAACAAACACTTAGCCCCCTTTTCTGTGCTTGCAGAAGAAGGAGAAAAAAAATTTATATCAAAGAAATGTCTATTAAGAAGAGAAAATGTGCAAAAATATGAAACACTCAGAGACAGGAACCTGTCACAAGTTGGCTATCTGGAAAGCTAAGATCTTTGAAATTGTCACAGTTCCTGAATGAAAGCACACTGGCATAATACCTGTGCATTTGTTTTCTGCAAGTGTAATTTTCAGTTCAACCATCATTAAAATGAGAAATGGGTCATTTAGACACTGATCAATGGGTATGACACTAATAAAATAGCGTTCCTCACTTCTCTTTTTCTTTATTTTGACATTAAGAGTCTTGTGAGAAAAATCTAGAGAAAGACAGTGTGCACTCTATCAATATTATCTCATAATGATGCTCCTTTTTTGATGAATGCACAAAGTGAGAGATTTGGGTATTTCCATGGCAACTTTGTTTGTCTAGCAAAGAAAAGCATCATCAGGCATATCAATGGCAGATCAGCTTTCTTTACTTGCTTATAGGGAGAAAGAGGGCTGGAGAGAATGACAAATACGAGAAGCTGTCATACTTGATATGAACATTTTTTAGCAGTATAAATTGGTTTCTAGCTACTGTAAGTACAGCTACACGCTCTCTCATATGCAACTCCCATCCATTCTGTGACCACAAAGGTGAAAATTAGTGATGTGCAAATTATCTCCTTGTTCGTGATTTGCTTGTTTACGCTCAGAGCTTCAAGAACCAAACTGCTGAGGGTTTAAGAGAAAAAGGATCATGGTATCATGAACTGAACCACACTTGCTGAAAACTCTACCGCATCGTGACCCCCAAAAATGCAGCAGCAAATACACAGACTACTAGCTTCGTTGCACGTTGTGCTTAGATAAAAGTACGCAAGTGCTTTCTACAAAGGAAGGTCCAGGCTTTTTTGAGAGTCAGAATAAGCAAGATATCAATGATCAGGAAATAAGAAAGCATGCGGTCACTGTTCTAGCAAGGTCTTGGATTTTACTTAGTGCTAGTGTTTAATAAATAAGCCAGTTACAATAGTCATGCAATGGTACAATGGGTCTGGCAGCAGAGCGAGTAGGACAGTGCATATTCACAGCCCATGTACTAACTGGATCATGCCCCACAGCACAAACTTTAATCTTGCCATGATTATAGCAACAGTCTTTGGCTGGCTGCAAAGGAATGCTGTGCCATAAGCAAAGATATAAGGTCTTTAGCAACTGAAATGCTCTAGCACTTATTCTTGACATGGTAATATTCTGTACATATATATTTATTCCCTTGGGTGAGTTTTACCTGCAAAAAACGGTCCTAGCAAATTATTAATTTTCTGGCGCTGTATGCTGAGCATATTCAAATGATTCCATTAACACTGGCTCTGCATTAATAGATACCCACACCAGACATATTTCATTGCTGTTTTGAATGGTATTTTCTCACAATTGTTTACCTTATGACCAGTTGTAACTTGGAGTAAAATCCGATTCCTGCCAACTTTTCAGTCCTGCTTCCCATCTCATTTGTTTATAAGCCTGATTTATTATGGGTGTACTTCTCAAGGATATGCTCTGTGGCTCTTACTATTTTTTAATAAGAGTAATACATTTTCTGAGCACTTGAACAAGTTAAATGGGGCCAAGTTGTTCAATAGTTTACACAGGCATCATTCTGTCAGGCTTCAACAGAACGGTGATGATTTAAACCAGCCGCTGGTTTAGTTCATAAAAGAACTTTAACAGCAGGTAGCAGTATTAATTACTCATTGTGAAAAATTAAAATGAAATACAACAGCTCAAATCCTTCCCTTTAAAACCAATAAAAGGGGGAGCCTGCTTTAGATACGTTTGATGAAAAATGACTTAGCAGACTAGGGTAGTACTTACGCTATTGTGGATGATCACCAAAGCATACTATCCCTAGAAAAATAAATCAATAGATCATACTCTCTATATGGTGCAGGCTCTGGAGGGAAAGGGAGAACACTAGAGGAAGCAGTGTCTGGCTTAGCAGAGGAGGAATCCCTGGACTTCAGTCCATGGTTTAAAGGCTATTTTTGTAATCTGCACTACCCAGCAACAAAGATGCACGAACTGTTTCCGGAGCAAGGGGTCGAAGTCAGATCTCCCTCCTCTTGCATGAATACACAGGATATCTTGTGAAGAATAAGAGTCACTATTTCTCTCTGGCTTAGGGAAATATGAAGTGGAACAGTTCTGGAAAGAGAGGAGGAGAGAGACTGCTTATCCTTGCCTCCCTTTAACAAAATAGCTTAGAGGCTGGCGGACAGGGTAGATGAGGGAACACACTTTGAATATACGCTCTGATTTCACAGATGGCAATGCAGGGCAAGAACACAGAATCATAGAATCATTAAGGTTGGAAAAGACCTCCAAGGTGATCTGGTCCAACCATCACCCTACTACCAATATCACCCACCAAACCATGTCCCCAAGCACCACGTCCAACCTTTCCTTAAACACCCCCAGGGACGGTGACTCCACCACCTCCTTGGACAACCCATTTCAAAGCCTGACTGCTCTTTCTGAGGAGAAATGTCTCCTCATTTCCAACCTGAACCTCCCCTGGCACAACTTGAGGCCATTCCCTCTAGTCCTATCACTATGTACCTGTGAGAAGAGGCTGACCCCCAACTCCCCACACCTTCCTTTCAGGTAGGTGCAGAGAGCAATAAGGTCTGCCCTGAGCCTCCTCTTCTCCAGGCCAAACAAACCCAATTCCCTCAGCTGTTCCTCATAGGACTTGTGTTCCAGGCCCTTCACCAGCTTCGTGGCTCTTCACTTGTCACATTCCAGGGCCTCGATGTCCTTGTAATGTACTGAGGGGCCCAAAGCTGAACACAGTACACGGATTTACAAGGAAAATTATACAGGTGGTAGCTCCTTTCTACACTCTTCTCTGCTCTCTTTCCCCACTTCCCTATCAGGCTTGCAATGGCTGCACAGCTCCTTTGCACCCAAATGTGTCACTAAGGCTGCACGCAGCTGTCCCACAGCAATTACAGAGAGAACTGATTGCAGGACAGGATTTGCATATTGCTGTGGTTGGTGCAGAGCCTTCAGAGTGCTGAGCTTCCAGCAGGCAGGTGAGCTGGGCTCTAACAGGTCACCAGGCTTTTCAGTTCTGTCTGTCAAGGCACAGGCACCAGACAAATCTCTGGCTACCTGGCAGCAGCAGAGCTCAACATGATGTGGTAGCAGAAAAGTAAGCATCAGGGGAGATTTCAAATGTCTATCAGAAAACTCAATTAAACACCTCTGTGATGTGCTGGAAGTAGAACAAGGTTTTGAAAATTGAAGTTTGTGGTTTAGGAACTTAAGTTTCTGTTCAAAGGGATGCATACCCTTCAAGCCACTATCAGGGGAAGCTTAAGCTTTGTAAAGTAGTCCAAAACAAATCAGAAGCAACCTCACCTTTTCAGTGCACTGTTCCACGTGAGCTGATTTACCTTGTTTATTCTAAATAAATAAATAAATAGATAAATAAATAAATAAATAAATAAATCAAGCTCATCTATTGCTCCTGTCCATAATGCATTTTAACCCACTAGGCTGTAACTCTGTAGGGTGTATCTCTTCAGCCCTCTCTTTCTGAAGCTGTTGTGTAGGCACTTCACCTACCCCTCAGCAGACCAAATCAGAAACAGCATGCTGTATGGCAGGCGGAATGTCTTGCTATGGACCCAAAGGCTTTGTCCAAAGGTTTGCTCAAGGTTTGCTCACCTGAAAGGCCTATTCCAGTTGCTTCAGCTGCTAATGAATACCTGGCTCTTCCATATAGACACACATCACTCCTTTGGATGTTGTTAGCCCTCATGGGCCCCCTGTTTCTAGGTAGGTCTTTAAACTATGGAAAATTCTACTGCCTTCTGCTCCTAAACCCCACACAGGTGGTTACAGACATTTTTTAATCCTCTTGTGGACATT
This sequence comes from Nettapus auritus, assembly GCA_011076525.1. NCBI lineage: Eukaryota > Metazoa > Chordata > Aves > Anseriformes > Anatidae > Nettapus > Nettapus auritus. Next base: position 3,823,378 of record CM021773.1, on the reverse strand, counting down.
TGTCCTTAGGGAGCTACATTCTGCCTGAAACATCTGTACTGCAGAGCTTATTGCACAGTCAATTGAAAATACTGCCTGTTGTTCCAGCGAGTAACTTGGATTCAGACTGTAGGCTTCATGGTCTACGATACTCAAGGGGATGAGCTGAGATAAGCAAAGAATAAAACGTTTTATCTGAAGTTGATGAAGTAAGCCTTGTCCACGTATTTCTGTGTCTCCCAAGAATGGCAACGTAACTGTATTCTTAAATTCTTCATGAAATGGAGGCTGGGGGGCAGTGGGAGCACGGAGTATCTTCGTACTGCCACACAGCTGATGCAGATACTGTTACCATAAAGGCTGTGAAAGTCAGGGCTCTATCTAGCAGAAAAATTCCATCAGCTCAATTAACTGCTGTTCAGTAGTCTCTGCAGATGGGATGATAATCAGCAGTTGTTGCCAGAGTCACAGGACAGCTCATGAACTTATAAATCTGTTAAAGCCAAACGCAAACAGTAGTCAAGAGCATCAAGCAGATTTCAGATTCTCCTTGGAGAATAAAGATGCTTCGAGATGCTATGCCGTGATGGCTACTTGCTTACAAAACAAACAAATGCATGCAGTATTGCTCATATTAAGCTGCAGAAACATGCCCTCATATTCTTCAGTCAGAGAAGTCCAGAAAATCATGTCTCAGCGTGAAAAGCTCTTAGAAACACTGATGAAAATGACTTTCCATCATCCAAAAAGTATTCACACCTCAGCAAGAAGCTAAATAAGGACACTGTTCAGGGAGTGTCCCAGACACAGAACTATTGTTTTTAATCCTCTTACTCAAATACGCACAAGCACAGAAATCTCCTAAGGTGCTTAGCACTGCATTTGACAGAAACAATCTATGGCTGTACAAAGTTAAGGGAGAAGGAACTAAGCAGACATGTCTGTATTTGTGAGCAGAGAAAGTTCACGGATGGGGTCAGCAGACAGCACAGAGAGGGCAGGTCAGCACCTACGGGAACGGGCATCCTGCTGGCTTTCCGGCAGTGCGTGGAGATGTCTCAGGAGGCTCACGCAGTCTGGATTTCAGATCCCACGAGGCACTGGAGCCTCACGTGCGATGCTAAAACAGCCTTTCCTGGCAGATCTACTCAACATCCACAGCGTGGAGGGACATCTTCCTATGAAGCAGATTCCAGACTAACAGCAAATTCTTATTTCTGTTGAATAGCTTTTTATTTCTGAAAAAGGTTGTCTTAGTCCCACAGAAGTTCTGCTTGCTAACTGCTACACAAAAACAGCTGGATCCACCCAATATATCACTGTTTGCCAGAGCAACGTTAACAGCAGCAAAAGTGAGGATAAAAGCACAGCTCTGTAAATGTTTCCTCGTTTCTCTCCCATTCTTTTTTCCTCTACTTCCATTCTCCTTCTAGATTTGCCTTTGTTCTTTACCCATTGTATTACTTTTTCTTCCTTTTTGCAATTTCACCTTCGCTGCCATCTCTAGCTCTTCTTCCCTCCCTGTGCTCTACTTCAGGAACAGTTTATGCATGCCACAGAGCAATGCTAGCGCCCTATATATTGGAGACCCAAATTTTCTGTTCCCACTCCTCTTCTAGGTGTTGGATTCTGCTTACACTTGCACCAAAATAGCAGTCCCTATTACAGAGGTATACATATTACTGGAGGGAAAGGTGAGAACAAATCAAGGTGCAGCACTTCAAGGAGTAAATGTGATTTGTTGTATATTGTTTACTGGCTTTTGCAATTATAATAAGCTATACTAGGAAAAGGAACTGAATACATATCTATGAGCACTTACAGGGTCAGAAAGATGTAATTTTTGGAAAATAGGGTATGCAAGACAAACTAAAAATGCTTATAGAGTCACTAAAAACATTGTAAGATCTCGTTTTTAACTTTTTCAGCTGGTTTTAATATCCTAATTTAGTTTTTCTACCTCTACAAAGATATTTTCTAGGCCAAACTGTCATTGTGAACATCAGAACCAGCAAAAGTACATGCAACTAGGCATTATGAAGAATATTTGTGCAACTTTGAAAAATGTCAGAAATCAACACAAAATAAGTTGTGTGATGAGACCTAGAAAATCCGTTTGTTCCTGGTAGCTTCTCTTTAGCAGCCATCAGCTCTTCTCTTAAACCAGACATCAAAGGTCTGAAATTCCACAATGACTTTTGATGTTGGCACAAGTTCAGTAGTTAAAGTTGAAGACTTGTCACATGAGGAGTTTATGCCAATTATAAAGCATAAAAAAAGAAATCGCACACATGCAAGCATATGTTCATTATTATAGCAACACGTCCACCAACGCTCCCTTCTTTCTTAATGTTTGGCTTATTTTTATGAGAAAATGAAGATGAAAAATAGATCCAGCTTTCAAGGTAAAATGCCTGAAAGAAACAAACAAACATCAATAGTTGCTTTGTCTGCGTGTATACTTTTTTATTTATTTCATGTTCCAGGATTTCATTTTCAGCTACAGTGTGCCGGTACATTCTTCAGCTTAACTTCCCTTGCCGCTCCATCCCCATATCCCCCTCCATTTTTCTGTACTGGATACTTGTTGTTTTTTTTTTTTTTTAAGTACAAGATCCTGGTTTCCTACTTTTTATACCATTGACTCACAGACAGGTCCCTTCCCCGTGCCTCATAATGGCATAAAACAAGTTTACCTATGCATTTAAAAAAGATAGATGACAGTCTGAATTCTCATATATGAGATATCTTTTAACTGCCCCTTAATATTGCTAACACTTCACAAGACTGTAATTATCCCCTAAGGAATGAGTGAGCAGATACCCAGTGGGTGCAAGCTTTTCAAAAATAAACTGTATTTTTTCACACACAGAAGCTATAAGGCCCTGCAGTTTATGGGTATTTAAGGGACTGGAGTGAGGATGAATCCCAGGCTTCAGAAGAAGGCAGATAAGCTGCAAAGCAAAAATGCAAACTGAATCAAGCCCAATTGCTGCACTTCCCAGTCAAGTGATGGGGCAGGGTGTGAAGGACTGAAATACTTGTAATAATTATTAATGTGTTCATTAACTTCTTAAAGGAAAATGTTCTAAAAGATCATAACAATTTGGTATCCAAAATCTCCCTGCCTTTCCAATAGTTGCTTATATAGCTTTATCCTCGGAAATATTGATAAATATCTCACCAAAATGATTTGACTTCTTCCCAGGCAGATAGATTCCTGATGGCAACATTTCTCATTTCCTTCCAGCTCACTTGATGCACTGCTGCAAACCCACCTTCCCAGATTTCACACTGAACACTGACCTTGCCACGCCGGCTACCAGAGCATCAGGAACTTGCAAGTTCCCAAGCCAGCAGAAGAAAGCTTGGAAGCCCTCAAAGTCATAGCTGACCCATCCAGATTTTATTCCACAATCTGAAGCCTGACAGCCATCACAGCTTCAACCTGAGCAACTCTCCTAACTTCAGGGAGCTTCCCGAGCAGCTTCCAACAAGTCGGGAGCATTCCAGGGCACCCCAGGAAGCCATGGCAGAGCCAGGAGTCAGAAGTTATGACAGCTGTTGATTGTTTCATTTAGGAAAACTCAAAACACATTTTTTGATTTTCCTGAACTGAAAATTTTCCCATTTTCCTTTGAGTGGAAATTTTTGAAATGTCACTTTTTGTTCCAATTCAGAACAAAAACATATTGGAATTCATCTCTCCTCCAGCGCCTCTCCCCATCATAAAACTTCTGAGTCTCAGCTGGTTCTTCTGTTTTCAATGCCCTCATGCCTTTGAAATCTCCCTCTGAGCTCTCTCTGATGAAATAGTAAAAGCAAGCGTGTGCAACTATTCAGTCAAATCCCAGATGTTTGAGTATAAATATTCTCACTGTATTCAACACGCAAATATCTATTAGAAAGTTATTAGAAAGTTTTGGTTTACAACATTATAGGAATGACTCTTCATACAAATGCCAATATTAAAATGCTAGAAAGATAATTCATGCATAAATAAGAGCATTCTTTACGGTTATTCTTTGTTTGCTACTTGCTGTTCGTTATTCTTGTTGGAAAACAATTTTGTTTATCAAGCAAATAACAGCCCGGGATTTCCGTGCCCAGCCACAAACTACACACAGCGAACAGTGACTGAAGCCTGCAGCCAATGTAAGTAACAAGTCGGAAATGCATTGCCCCAAATGGATCTGCAAAGACTTACAAATATCACTCACAAAAATTTAGATGGATAGAAAAATAGCAAAAGCTAGCTGCTAAACACGCTACTACCAGTTCTTTGACCCACGGTAGTAGACAGAGCATGCAGCAGTAAGGAATTAGCTCTGCCACCTCTCCCTGCCACCAGGGTATGCCCCGCCACCTCGGCTGGGGAGAGGCTTTTCCACAGCTGCCTCTGGTCTCCCACCGCTCCCCAGATCGTGGGAGCTGCAGGACTGCTGAGGAACACACCATTTGTGCTGGAAAGCATCCTAACGCTTTTGAAATCCCAGCTGCCACAGGCAGTTCTTGGGAAAACAGGATCCATACAATCTCGGTGCAAAATTGTGTCACCACAAAACAAAACAAAAGGTTTTTGTGCGGCGGTAATCGGATCCCATCTACAATCATTCATTTTAAGACAAATAGGAAGTGATGAATGAGACTCAAATTCTTTTTGGTATGCACCACCAGGCTGGATTTTGTTAAGACCAGAGACATGTATAAGGAATGCAGTGGCCATGCTTGCAGCCTCTTTCCCTCCAAGCTGTTTCGACTGGTTTCCTAGCATTTCTTCAGCAATGATCACAGACTTGAACTCAGATCTGCTGTGTTTTCCATGCAGTTGTGTTGCGTAGGCTTTCAAAAAGATGGAGACAGAGGCCAGGTAGGGGGCTGTATTCTCTCTCTGAGCATCATCCAAGAGCATACTGCCAGTGATGTGACAGTGACATCTCTTTGCACTCTGCTCCCCTTCATGACAACATCCTTTCCCAGGTCAGTTTCACATTCTTGATCTCCTCTTTCAACACCGATGAACAACCTGGAGAGCCTGCTGGCTTTATCAACAGATCAACGGTGCTCAGCACTTCCCAGGATTATGCCCTACACGTACAAGAACTGATGAACAATTAGCTAGTATTTCTGTTTGGTGTCCAAGTCCCTTAAAAAAATATATGTATTTTAACTCATATTCAGGACCTGGAAACTAGAAGAATCCTCTTGTGATAGGAAGGTGTAAAAGAGATGCAGTCAGCAGGAGGCAAAAAGAAGGCAATGAAACAGGGAGCTCATGCTCTGCCTCAAATAATGCCTGAAAAGTCTTTAGGAGAAGGAAGAAGCAGAACTAGCATTTCTTTCAGTACATTTGCCTCTCGTTAGCTTCATTATCTTTTGTGTTAAGATAAAGTTCATGTCTCAGATTCAAGGACCCCATATGAATGCTGGAAATGGCATAGCAATTCCAAAGTACCTGTTCTTTCATTTAGGTACCTGAAGTACTTCCACAACTCTGAAGTTTCAAAACCTGGCCCCAGCACGTTGTGCAACAGAGTTTAGTATGGCCTTTAGCTCATCTTAGCAGCCAAAGATGCTTTGACCCAAGAAATAAACTGCTTGAGGCTGTAGAGGAGTGCCTGTCAAACCACGAGGGGGGTGGAGCTGCAATGAAGTCTGCTTGTAATGCCGTGTGGATGTGAAGTCAAAAGTTCAGCTACTGGGCACTGCCTCTCCGCAGAAGCTCCCCAGGTGATCTGGTGACATTCCCCCTACGTATCGACACAGCCAGTGAAGTTGAGGTCAGTACAGCAGAAGTAAGGCTGCAGCTGAATCTTATATTTCTCATAGGAAACAAGTAAGTTTTCTACTGCTTTTTCTGCTGTTCTGAGAAAGCCATCTGCAACAGAAAAGCCACAGAGGATTACTTATCGCAAACCAACAAGCCTGTCCCAGAGCCACCATAAGAACAACCTTGGGTTCAATCCCAGCTCTCCTGGGGCCATTTTTGGCAATGGATGAGCTCAAAAACCTTCAAATGGTGTCAGCATCGCATCAGAGAAGGTTTTTGTTGAGGGTGCATAGCAAAACTTTCATACAGGCTTTCCTGGGAGTTATCAGTTCCCTAGTTTTGTCAATATTAGCTCTTAAACTGCTGTGCTTATGACAACCCCACAGGAAATACTGAAATAGGTTGTAGGAAGCATTTTTGCTGCTTGGTATTTTACGCACTTAAAGCAGTGGTTCTAGTCCCTTGAGAGTTTACACTTTATGCTTGGGACTGTCAATGTTATCAAAGCAGACATATTTGCAGTAACAAAAACAACCCAAACAATGTGAAATTGTAAACTCAAAATTCAGGTGGTAATTAGGCCTAGTGGAATATCAGAAAATCTAATTGTTAAATACATTATTTGGCAGGTTTGACAGATCCAATAATTCTACTGTAATTATTACTTTATTGCTGAAAATACCACCTGTTAAAGCGTTATACAGATATTTCTGGATTCCCATAATAATACAGCCTAGATCAAAAGTCATTATAAACCCTAATCATTCTAAGAACTGGAACTCCACCGGTCACTAAGCCCAGCTGTTGGCAACTATATGTATTCACCTCCTGGTTTCCAACAAGTGACTTTCACAGATGCATTCCAGGAGCTTTCCTTTTCAGAAGTGTCCTGTTACGAGACCCATAGCATGCTCATGCTCTAGTGCTGTCAGGGGCAGCTTCCCAAAGAACATCAGCACTTCCACTGGGGATGGAATACCCAAACCGCTTCTCCTAAAGGATCTTATGCTACTACAGCAATGCTATCAATTCCGTGGTATTCTACCATGTTATTTAAAGTGTTTTCTAAGGTGTTTCTAAGAGCAAAGAAGTTCCCACTTCTTTGGAGCATTTTTGTTAATTCCTCAAGAAGCCACTAAACTGGAGCACTTACTGTAGAAAATTAAACCCTATGGCTTATTTATATATGTTTATGTTCTGTCAGAATAAAGAAATGCACTACAGATAGTGAAATTCTTTTCATTAGCTTTTATTTATGGTCAGGCTGCAGCTGTAGCCTTTGGGCTAGCTGACATACTTGAAGGATTTTCTAAAATAATAAATACATTGGCGAAAAACAGAGTTAGACTTTGGCTTCATATTGCTAAGGCAGTTACAACAAATGCTACCCTTTATTTACCTAGTTAACTTCCTTCAAAGTTAATTTTAATTAAAAGCAGAATTCAGGCTGCATACCTAAATTTTAACCGTATGCTGATAAAGTGAAACACAACATAGTACCAAGTTGTTGAACACTGTATAGACTCCCACCAATGAACCCACATGATATGATACCACCTATCACGTCATGACGACTTAGCAGCACAGCTCCAATCCAGCCCATCAGGGATTCACCTAACGCAGGAGTCTCTGCGAAGCCTATAGCTAAGAGCACCTTGTTGCAGGAACGCAGCACGCCCCAGCTGTAGAAGGAACCACTCCATTAGCACGGCCCTCCCCTCCACTTCCAGGTTCACGCAGATGGAGTCAGCTCAGGCCCATCTCCTACATTTGATTTAGACTCGTCCTAAACTCTCAGAGGCACAAGTTGCTTTTTTGTTGTGCAACTGTGAAGCAGACAGTAGTCCTAGCAAATAGTGGCAGTTTAAAATACCACTTCAGAAGTGCAGCCTAGGACTAAACTCACTTAATCACTGGTTGCTACAGAAGAACAGACAAATCTGATTCATTACAGATGTTAGAAGTTTTACATTTGCAAAATCAAGCTATCAAAATGTAGAAAACATCTTAAATAAGGTTGTCCAGGAAGCAAGTTAAAAAACAAACAAACAAAAAAACAACAAAACACACAACAATGCAAACACTAATGCAGTTCCAAACGTACAAGTGAATCACATGAGTACTTGGCTCAGGACAACAAAGCACAAAATGTAGCAATAGTAGGTTGCCATCTTCTTTATTGGACAGTCCCTGAAGGGAAGATACCACACAAGTGCTTTGACAATGGAGCTCAAAAGAAAAAAAAAAAGTTTCAGAAACATCAGTTATCGCCTTCGTAAAACATTACTTTCCTGTGACCACTCCTAATATCTTGTGATAGTTCCTTCCCTAACCAGCATCCTTCCCGGGTCACTCAAGCTGGCCACCGGTATCCCTCGTTTTCAGTGTTGCTTGTCACATCCTTTCACGAAGTTAACCCTCTTACGTTGCTTCCCACCTGCAGTCTCAACCTCACCTCAGAGGTGAGCTTGCCTCTTGATCCAGTCTCAGCTTCCTCCTACCTTGCAGCCATCAACTCTGGTCTTCTCAGCTTAATCACGCAGCTTCTACTCATTTATTTTCCCTACACCAGAATCAAACTTTTATCTGATAAGCACTGTCCCAAATCTTAAACAGGTACTGACGGCACAGAAGAGTTTCCTTCCATTTTGTTTCCACAACAGCCCAGAACAACGAGGAGAGGTGACCGCAAGGACAGCAAGCACAGCACCTGGCTGACCTGGGGCAGAGATGCTCAGGGCAACCCTCAACCTTTGCAGAAGTTATCTGCTTCTACTGAGCAATGCAGCACCAAAAGGTTTTGACTTACTTTATTTTTGAACTTGGTCAAATTCATACTTGGTCGCTGTCCTTAACGGAACACCAAAAGCTATCCCTGAACCTGCAGCCACCCCTCTGACAGGTTTGAGGCTCTAGCAACACCACAGCCAATTGGAAGAAACAAAGAAGAGAAAACACGTGAGTTCTTTTTTCACCTGAGTGCATGAACTTCAGGAAAGGGATTTCAACTGAAATACATCATAGACACAAGAGGGGGAAAAAGCTAACAACTACAACAAAAGAATACATTTAGAATGGAAATAAGCAAGAATTTTCTGACCACATAAGAATCAGGGGGTTAAGAAACCCTTTCACAACAGGTTCCCCCCCCCACCACCACCCAAACTCCCCAGATCCAGACTCCCCAGATCCTGAGAGCAAGACTTATAGGAGGCACTTTCCTGAATGACTTGGCAGAAAACAAGACTCAATGTCTCAAGAAATTCCACCTGTTGCCAATACCCAGCATGAAAATGTTTACCCTTAACAGGTAATGTAAAAAGCAACTTGTAAGGGAGCATTGTGATGAAGAATGTTGAACTATCACTGATGCCATCAGGTCTCCCAAGAATGTGCAGAAGAGAAAGACAAATGCAAGAAAGAGGACAAGAGTAGCATGAAATCACAAATGTTTTTTGACAAGGTCCCTAACCGTCATTACCAGCCTCTGATGAAACCCAGTACTGCCAGGGATATGGTGATGCTGTGCTACAGTTCAAGTGAATCCTGGATGCCCAATACATAAAGATGTAGACATGCAAACCAAAAAGAAAAACATACCTCTGCAGGGCCTCAGGTTCAGTAATACTTTATTGAGACTGACTTACTTTATTAAGACTGATTTGAAACAATTAATTAATTTCAGATACAAAGTACTCTCACAAATTTAGCTGAGACATAAGAAATCACAACAGGCTTATGAGACCTAACCCCTCACTAGCAAAGAACAGGTTTAATAATCCTGATGTTTCTCAGACAACACGTGGGGACCAGATGTCATTTTCCCATCTCCAGCAGGGAAAATAACTAAATGCAAGTAGACTGTTGTGTTTGAAAAATTATTTTCTATTTAGAGCTTGTTTTGCTTGCTCTTAATAAAGCTGTTCATGCCTCTGGATTTGAAACTCCTAGTATCTACAGAGCGACGGTTTGTTCAACATCTACCTAATCTCACTGCCTTCCACCTCCATATCAGAATTCGTGGGGGAAGCTGCTGAAATGGTCAGCTTGATTTTTGAAAAGCCTTGTTCCCTTTAGGCTTACCTCTCATTAGTGACACAGAAGCCTAATTATGCTGGCATAGACCATTCGGACAGAGAAGATGGTAATTTACAATTACACGTCTTGCAGTAAGGACTGGGCAGTATGTTGTCCTTATATTGCTGTGCATAGAAATCCTTCGCATGTGCATGTGTCTAAAATTAAAATCCCCGTTTTCATTTCTCAAATACGGTCAAGTGGCAGGTATAACCAGCTTGTCAGCAAAGGCTATCGGAGTACCGGAGTACCATAAAGGACTATCTCCCCCATACGGAAATACATTGTGTTCTGACAAGAGGGAAGAGATGTGAAAGCAGCAGCAGTTCAGGCAGCAGCAAACAGGAGACCAGCCAGACCACTGACACAGGCTTCACCACCTACCAAGCCTTCCTTGTGACCACTCTGCCCAAAACTACCCGTGTCCAAGCACTGGTCTCCAAGGGACTCCTGCTCTGCAGATGACCCAGGTGGGCCCTCAGCCCCTGCATGCCCTTGTCTGCCCTGGGTCCTTCTCTCTTAGGCTGGGAGTTCTGGGGGGCGCATCCCCTGCAGCCTGCACAGGGCTCAACGCGCTGCCCGGCCCCTTCTGCTTCAGAGCCCTGCGCTGCTCCCACTGCCACATATGGATGCAGAATAAAACAAGCGGTGCTAACACTTGTGTGTATGTCACTGTGATCATAGCGTGGCAGGAAACTTATCACATTCTGAGTGTACTTGTGAAAATCCCAATCTCGATGTGCTGGCATTTAGATGTATAACATTTTTAAGGAAGCTGGTTTGACTACAAAGGAGAGGCCACAGCGTTCTGGGTATGGCGGCTTCTCATCCACAGAACAACAACACTTTTTTGACCTTCTTCACTTTGGCTGCTACAGAAATGCAATAGAGGCTGCTACCTCATCACTGCCACTGCCATCTGGAGCCCTTTACTTCCTTTCCTGTTACTCAGGAGATCCATTGGTATTTTTAGGAATATCAATGTGTACTTCTCAGGAAAACATCCACGTTTGCCAGAGAAATACTCTACAAACCTGGCGGATACATTATGCAAAGACACCTTGCAGTCATTAAGTGAGGTGACTGCTCTCAAGCCCATCACTTCCCACTTCTCACCTCATCATGATTTTTTGACCTCTCAGTCCACGTGTTTTAACAAGGATTTAAAGACACTAACAGAACAATAGCATCTGCCTGCATCTTGCCTTAAACCTTGTCTAATTTCCCACTGTAGTTTTCATTTTATTCTTACTCCCACTTTCTAATGGCTTCTTGGCATCCTGTTTCCTAACAACATGCTATTAGCACTTCTCTATTGTAATCCCCTCTTTAGCTGCCTAACCCAACATTAGTATTAGCATCAGCACTATCGTGTTATCATGTAACATAGCTGCATGAAAAATTACAACAGTTGTGCAGCAGTTACAGTGTAATTACTTAGTGCCACTCAATCTGAAGAGCTGTGGTAATAGGTTGCATAACCAATTAAATTTCTGGATTTTGCTCACAGAAGAAGCTCTGAAACAGTCACCATAGAGGTTTCTCAATCCTGTCTGCAACTGATTTGCAGCAGTGATGTGTGAAAGGGAGCCAAAGCCTGAGGTCTGCCTGTTTCTTCCACTTTCTCCAGCAGCAAGTAGAACGTACTACCTCGGTCCCACAAACTCCTGCACTTATTGAAACTGATGGTGTTAGGGAAAATCCGCTGGGCGAAAATTCCACTCTTAGATGACTGAATTTATATTCTGCATGGGATGTTCTTCAGCCTTAGACACAACTCGGAAAGTAAAGAGTAAGCTACTTTTTCCAGTAGATTTTCATAATCCAGTTATTGTTTATGAATTTAAATTGTATCCAAATGAAAAGTGAATAAGCATCTCGATGGCAATTCCTTTGACATCGTTGACTTACACAGTGTCTAGACATCTGGAAAACTGCTGTAGCAGGCTGTTTTCATACGTGGGACAATTTTTCTTTCTTGAATAACAATGTTTTCTGTTTTTCTGCCATATATTTGTTGATAAACATTGTGGAAAAACTAAGACATTGCCTGAATTATAACAAATACAACAATAGCCTACATCTATGTTTTTTTCCACTACTTCTTCAGTTAAAGTTTGATGAGAAACATTAAGATGAAACTAGGAATATTTATATATATATACACACACACACACACACGTACAACCACATCTACATACACAGGGAAGACTGGTACATTTGTCTTCTAGAAAGGATATACAAATCACAAAAAGCTTCAGTCCCTTCTGAATTCTGTCTTAATCTTGGATTCCCAGGTAATAGCAGGAATATAGAAAAATAAGTGGAGATTTCTCTATCCATACCAACCAGAAATTTGTGATCTTTCCCCTTTATTTAGCATTTCCCAATGTCAGTTACAGCAGCTTTCCCTGGGTAACTTTCAAAGGCTATGCAATACATTAATCCACCGAAAATATGGTGTTGTTTGTATGAAGCTGATTTTTCAAAATTTGCTTGGATTGAACTATCTTTTCATTTGTTTTGTGGTGCAGAGTAGTTTTTGGTCTCGAAAATTTTACAGTAGACTACATTAACAAGCTAATTTTCATCCCTAATTGGTGCAATGCTACGTTCAAGACAGTAACATCAGCTTTTATTTTCAGACAAAGACGACCTGTAGTATCTGTAATGCAACATTATGAAAAGCTTTAGAAACGCTCACACAACTAAGCCAACCTCAAAGATTGAAGCATGGTTACTGTTACGTTTATGTGATAAGAATTTTGAGGTTGTTCTTTTATTTAATTTGTCCTCTCCTTCCTCTTTGGGAACACGGATGCAGTAGAGGGAGAGAGATTAATGAAAATACGGGAGAGAAGTGGGAATTGTATTGTTCCCCAAATAAAAATGAAATACTAAATCCTTAATATTGCCAAATATCAAATAAAACAACTGGAGGGGGAGGGAGGGGATTCCTCCCCCCACCAAAATGAATAAAACAAGCAGCTGGAAAGGATTTTTTCCATTTCATGGAATATCCCCCTTGTCACTAATGGTAAACATCTTTCAACAAAGCTTCAGCATTGCTAGAACAAAAATCTCCCTTCTCCCTCCCTCAAATAAACAGCTTTGAATTATTTCTGTGCTGCTTATATTAATAGTGACACAGCATGAGGGAGTGCAGCGAATAAAGAGGGGCCACTTGTGAGAACTGCCGCATCATATCAGCTTGACAGAATCAGCCAGAAGAGTTTAATCAAAATTACATTATTGATTTGTATTTTAGAAATCATATTTAATATCTGCCAAAATCACAAAGTGGCAGGAAGACTTAAGAAATCTTCTCTAACTGCTTCAATTGTCCTTTCTAATAAATTTCTTCAAGAGAAAGTCATCCTTCCATAAAAAGATGCTGCTGCTTCTTGAGGAAGGCTAAGGCCTGACAAATTTAGTGTCTGACCAAATAAAAACTTTTTTCCCCCTAAAAGTTTTTTTTATCTGCAGAATTACAATAGGTCATAATACAAGTATTACTTGCACATCCAATAAGATATGTCTAATGGCTGTAGAGAATTATAGAATTTAAAAAGTGAGATTTAATACCTTTTTAAAGCCATTTGATATGAAGTTCAATCTCTGGGTTAACTGAGTAAAATAAAATCCCCATAAACAGACAAAGAATCAGTTTAGTCAGCAGGTTAGTTTGAGCAGAAAATTGTAACCTCTATGCTTTAGAGTGATCATCATACTCATTTCTCAAGACAACCCAATGACCACTCTGACCAGATCAGTAGATTGCATCTGAGGAGCCAAGCTCATCACTGTAATTTATAGAAAAAACTCTGCTTTGCTTACAGAACGTAAAGATACAAAAATTAATTATATGGATTTTAACTACTCCATAGTTCAAAGAGTTTGCATGTCTTTTCTAAGTGGTTCTTTCCTTCACTGTTTATTTCTAGAGAATTATATTCCTATGTGAGGTCTCTCCTCATTGTCCCTTTTCTTCAGCATCTGAGAAATCAGCATTTTCCCAATTTCCGCACTAATCCTCAGTTTACTTGAACTCTGGTCTCTGTGTTTGCTTGACAAGTCCAAAGTGTTAGAGCTACCAAGCTAAATGTCCTTCTAACACCGCCCTGTCTTTTCAAGAGTACTTATGCTCATCTATGTCTCTAACCAACACCTAGTAAGTGCTTAGAGAATTTTCACATTCTCACATTAGTCCCAGAGGTAAGTGGCCTTCTCCTTATACTATACTTATACTTCCTTATACTAAAGCAATCTGATATCTACTACCAGTCTTTGGAGATCCGTTGCATTTGACAGCTACCGTGGGGGTACCATAACAAGCAACTTCTGAAATAAAACGTTATTTGTTTAGCACTTAATTGCCTTTTGTTATTTAGAAAGCATTTGCAGAAAATATAAAAAAGCAGGACTTAAGGCAGTCCTTAAATTACATGCATGCCTCATTTAACCCATATCTAACTCCTTTCCACCTGGCAAGGCTGGAAGTTTTTGTCTCCTAAAACTCCTCCGGTAGTTGCAGCAACTGCCTGGTGTAATCCAGATAACTTGCTAGTTCTCAGTGCCATCTCCTGCACCCCTTCTGCTCTGTCTAGGCAAGGCCTACAAGGTGATTGTTATTTTATTGCAACTCAAAAGATGAAGGGACCAGTTATTCAGACTTCAGTGGCATTTTGAGTTCCCAACTGCAGGATCCAACCTTCCCTTGAGAAATTCAGACAATCATTTTGTCACTAAAGATCTTTGGATGCATGAAGTTCCATTTTTCTGCATGCTCAGAACAGATGCTCTGCAGATGTACCGGTACTGCTCTGCTTGGTGTGTGGCTCTCTGTTAGGCCTACTCACGTTCCTGCTAAGAGTTCTTCACCTAGCTCCAGAGGAACAGGACACAATAGGCAAGTTTGTCATGCTGACTCAAGACACACCTAGGAAAGCTGGTTCGAAAACATGGAGACTGCTAGTCTACTTCAAACACACAATGAGAAGAGGTAAAAATTGTACACAAGCTGTTAACAGTCATCATGCAAGACATGGTTCAGTACACAGCTCAGTTGGAAGAGAGAAAATGGAGGGTCGGGTCCCGATCTATCACATCCCGTAAGAATGCCTTCTACCACTTATCTACAGATGCAGTGTCCTCGTGTTTGTAAGAGCTGTTGAAGCCATGCCATATTGCAGTAGGAGTCAGTATTTTTGGCCTAAAGAAAAACCACAGTAGCGTGAACAGGAGAACAATGTACAAAAAGAGTTCATCTGTATTTTGCTTATTCCTTGAAGGATCTCTCATGCATTATAGCCCACTGAAAAATCTGTGCAAAATAACTCATACCTGTCATGGAATAAGAATCCCAGTCTTCCATCCTTCCTTTTTCACTCCTGTCATAATAAAAAATTGGCACCAAGAAAAATTCTTGTTTTTTTCAGATCTGTTCTGGTCTGTCCTAAAACTTGATCTCAGTGCCAACAAACTGCAAATTGAATACTGCCACAGAGATAATAAATAAAAGATTAAGTTAGAGTAAAAAACAAAACCTTTTTCTCTTCCCAGGACTTATAGATCTGTGCTCTATATGCCTTGATAACTCTTTTCACCTTTTGTGATTGTATAGAGTAGATCTGTATGAGATGATCTTAAAACATTCTATTAGAAAAATTTTTTAAAAATTTTTAACGATTACAGATACTTGTTTTTGCTGTATGACCAGCACAGTATCTCTAAATGGTTAAAAAAAAAAAAAAAAAAAAGGCCAACCTGAAAATTTCACAAAGTTACACAAGATCCACTACTTCATTGGAGATCAAGAAATGGTTTTCTGCAAGCAACCCTGAGCTAGCTCAAGGTCACCTTCCGCACACAAAATCTTTAGCAAGCCCTAGAAGCCTGTAGAAGCTAGGTAAAGTGTTCTTCTGGTTAGCTCCTGCCCATACTTCTGACTAGTGTCAGAGTCTCAGTGTCAAAATCCTACGCTAAAAGCTTCATTTAAAATAATCACAGAATCACAGAATTTCTAGGTTGGAAGAGACCTCAAGATCACCGAGTCCAACCTCTGACCTAACACTAACAGTCCCCACTAAACCATATCCGTAAGCTCTACATCTAAACATCTTTTAAAGACCTCCAGGGATATCTTCCCCTTTAGGATCTGATTGTGTTATGCTGGCCTTATCTTAAAGATGAGGGACACTTTACATCTCCTGCTAGGCTTGATTTGCCATTTCTTTCCCTTTACAGCTATTCATCGCTACACAGTGATAGCATAAAGCTTTACTAAATCAAATTTTACATTTCTCAGGCACATTTTTCAGCCTAAGGAGACAGGAGAGGAAAAAAAACAAAAACAAAAACAAAAAACCAGCCCCATCAGTTTTGATGAGCACTAAGAACCTTTCTGTATTATTCCACAATCCAACATTCATCACTCATGTAGGTAAAAGATATCACTGTGTCAACAGGGCAGAGTCCTTGACTAATTTTGTGGCCTGAGTGTTCTGCTTCCTCTCTCCTTTGGTGCAAATAGGAAAATCGTTTTAAACAGAAAAACAAGAAAAGCAGCTTTCTCTTACATTCAAATGTTCAACCAGAAGCTCCCCAGAGGCTTCTGTGATAGCTCATTCATAATATAATTCAACTGGAGTAGTTAAGTGATGCTGCTGTACAGTTTAAGTGCCTTTACTAATTTTCCTGGCCCTAGGGGGCTTTGAATCATATATTTCATCTGAAATGATATACATTTCAGAGAGCAATCACAAACACTCCCGAAGGAGTACAGGGGGACATCTGGACAAAGAACTTCCTTTTATAAATATACATCCTGCATCATTTTGTAGTCACTCTTACAGTAATCTGTACATGCTTTTTGCTCTGAACATATAAATTCAAGTCCCCATTTAGGATTCTGCTATGAGCTTGAATGTTAACGCACATTACAGCTATACATACTTATACTATTAGCACACTTTCGCATATATGATCACAGACATGCATGAAAATGAAATTATTCTTTTTCTTGGCAGAGTCCAGAGTCAGACAAGCTTCCTGACTCTGTGAACCCTGTGGTTGAAAGCTACACAGATAGCACCACTTCAGAGGTAAAAGGGAAGTTCCATGAGTAGCCTGAAGGTTTCCTGAAGGATCCATAGTTTCACTAGAGGACAAAGGCGGATTGGGCACTCAGTTCAGTCCCAGAACACAGCAACATCGATCTCAACAGTCCTGACTGCTTCGTATCTTCCAGCAGATTGTCAAGCAATCCACGAGTGTCTCCATGAACACCATGGAGTCCACCATGACCAATGGGATATTCAGCTGGAGTACACCAAGCTTCATATAAAAGATATTTTAGTTCAGTCAAGTGTAGAAGAATTGGTGCAGGGTTATTTGAAGCTTATAGCCATGTTCTCTGTTGCTCATACGAATGGCTGTAAAATCTGTTATTCCATGAGAGAGCAGACATGGATTAGACCAGGAAATATCATAAACCATAAAGGCATGTCCATAGTATAATGCAATGAGATGGAATCTCCACTTCCAATGAGAACACCAAAGAACAAAAGATTTTGTACATTGATGCTAGATACCTAGAAGGCTACAGTCCTCCTACTCTTCCAAACAGTAATGAAACAGGCAGGAAAACCTTATGTTTATTAGCTTACACAGCTCAGTATTATTCATAACATCTAAAGCAAAATCTAATGCCACCCTATGGAAAATGGCCATATACCCAAAACTAGGACTCTGAGGCAAGTATTTAAGGTATGGGAAGGCTTGAAGCATTAATACTGCCTCTAAAACAGAAAGGGCATCTGGATTATTGGGTCCCACTCCTGTGGAAGGACTTGTAGATAAGCCACGTAAAGAAGTGTCATAGACATACAGGCCCAATGAAGTTTAAGTCTCACTGATGGAATGATTCATATGTTAAGCCCAAGCCACATCCAACCAAGTACTGTGGCAACTTAACCAGGAACGTTATTTAGATTGCTCTTATATATGCACTTATCTATATTGTGACTGAACATAAGCAGATCCAAACAGAAGAAAACAAGATGGGAAAATTGGTTTGTCCATCGTTTAAAGCAACTCAGTAGGTCAGCGGTATCCAAATGAAATATTCATACACACAGATTTAGTGACCTTCTCGTTTTTCCGTTTAAAGCCATGGGAAAACAGATGGGCTGTCCTGTATGCCCTTCAGGTCGATAAATTTGTTGAACCAAACAATAAGCAAATGCCAACAAACATTCTCTAGTAGCTTTCTATGCTTCTCCCCAGTCTGCTGTATTTTTTACTTTCTCCCTTTAAAGATGTCATTTGGCAAGCCTGAAGTACCAAAATCTAAGTATAAAAATAACAGCTTTGGCAAACTCCTGGTAGCATATGAGAAATGGAGATGAAAGCAATTACAGAACTAAAGGGAAGTCCTTACATATCAGGGAGCATATTGAAAGAGGATGGGATATTTTTCATATTCACAACGGCTCCAAGTGGTACTGGCCTTCGAGATGAGCAAGACAGATTTTCCCCCCCCCCCCCTCAAGCAGCTGCAACATCTCTCTTCATCATCTCCATTTCCCCACAGATGCTGTGGGGTCACACCAGCTGGGACCAGGAGTCTGAAGGCTGAGATACCATGAGAATTGCTGTTCCCGCAACAGTAGAAACTAAATGTATTCAGAAGTCACAAGAGATGTGACAGCAACGCAAAATGTCCTTTTCAATTTAACAAGTCTGTTGCTTTTGGATGTAGCTGTTCCAAACTTCCGGGAACTTCTCTGAAGTAAATGTTTTAGTGCTATAAAAAGTGCACGGCATCAGCCAGTTTCAAGAAATTCTCTTGACTTTCTTATTTTTAGAGTGCAATGCTCTAATAACAACTTCCATCAAGATAGTAAAGTAATTACTTTGAAGAAACAATGAGAATTTGGAGTCTTAACCAAAGCTCACTGAAATAACTGGGGAAACCCCTGTGTACTTCAGTGAGCACTGACTGAGGCCTCCAACATCAAATTCTATCATCCTTAAAGACTTGACCCTGCACCACTAAACATTACTGGGAATTATGCCATTGGCTTCAAAGGGAGTAGGAACAGGCCCTAAGTAAGCAAAACTCTTAGTTATTACTCCAACGGGAGTAATCCTGTCAGGCCACAGAATGTGAGTATATAAGCCAAAAATTCAACAGTGCTTTCTAAATTATATCCATACACTTTGTATGAGCGCACTCTATTTACATATGCACAAACCACTCCAACACACGTATCAGGTAATTGTGCAGAAGGACACAGGGGACTCCTAAGAGAGCTCGCCTATGAACCTTAGCCTGTGTGCCTGATGGAGTTCAGAGCACTTCCCTGATACTGTACCTCCAAAACAGGTGTGCAGAAGACAGCGCAGTCTCCTCAGATTAAGTTGCAACAGCATGTCACAGGAGCTTTAAAATTAAGCTCTCCCCATCTTCTATCCTTCCCTGATATTAAATAAAATGGAAAGAATTAACAGCATTATTTAACAACGCTGACCAAGCTGGTGTGCTGACAAGTGGTAGAGACTGTGTTTGAACCCACCGCCTTCAGCAGAAAAAGGCAGAAGAACAGACCCCGTATTTAAGTACACGAACTGCCTTTGCAGGGTGGAACCTGATATCTTTGCATAGCACTCATTACCCACGCAGCCACACATGGTGTAACATTGTGAGAAGTATGGCAAAAAGCCATAAGATTCATATCCAGGGTCTGTGACTGTGGGCATATGAAGCTGGGACGTGAGCTCGAGCAGTGAGAAAGCAGTTGTCAAGGTTTAAATCTAGAGAAGTTTCCAATAAGCAGCTAAAGCTCGGGGTGCTCAAGTCTGACCCCAACTCTAATAAGTGTGGTTTAAGAATTGCTACAACTCAGTTTTTTTTGTTTGTTTGTTTTTTCTCCCCACCATTATTCACACCTCATTCTCCCAGACCAAAAGTCACCAAGATCTGAAAGTTTTATTGAACAGGTGTCTAAATTGCACCTAAACAAAGTTTCCAAAATCTCTGATGCTTAAAAAATCTAGACCTAAAACACTTCTGAGGAGTGGGGAATTACACTTTTTTTTCTAAAAAAGTTAACTATTTCCTCCACTTTACCAACTTCCACAAGGCTCAAAACATCTCCAGAATTTTGAACATTGTTTTCTTTTGGATTTCTCATTTTCCTACAAGTATACCCTATCCTGCACAGAGCAGGAATCAAGGATGGACATATGCCAGGCTAAACTTTCAAAATATCTTATTGTGGGTTTTTTCCTCCTTATTTCAAGATTCATGACTACATTTGAAAACCACAGATATGCAAAAAAATGATGATTCTTGGTATGAAACAGCATATTCAGGTTCATTTTTAACCTAAAGGAGTTCAAACCTGGTGCTGAGATTTGGCACGAAGGGATGTGATACGTAATATGCTGAATTAGTAAAGAGTTTCACTAAGAGAGGAGACAGAGAAGAAGCTCGTGTATTCCCTGAGATCATTAAATACCTCTCTTAGCAGAGGACAGAGCGTTTCACTGGGTACAGAAAGTAAACTCAAGTCTCGGATTCAGCAGCATAGGAGTTAAACTTTAACTAAATAATGAGTTCCAACAGAGATGATGATAAAGGCCACTAAATGTAGAGACACCTACCGCACCAAAACTCAGACCTTTGCCAAAGATTCCAGCGAGGTTATTGATTCAGTGAGAGTGCAATTTTTAAAGGAAATTAAATCCTCCTGGAGAAGGACAGTTCCAGAAATGGTAGATAAAGACTGTGAGGGGGAACTGAACACTAGAAAAAGAGCTTGCATCCACCCTGAACAGAAGGGATAGCACATTGCTGCCTGAAAGACAAAGAAATGAAAAAAAGCAAGTGTTTTGCTTGATGTTAGCTGAGACACAGTAAGTGTGCTTTCATCTGTGAGATTTCATAAATGAAGAACTTGAAGGACGTGTAGACATTACTCAGAACACCTTTCCTCCCTCACCCTCTACAAAACCCCGAGGTCTCCACTCACACTGGTTTTATTAATCAAGATTTTGTTGTCTGACAAAAGGAATCCACCAGCTTGACCCCCCTCCCCAGCCCTGGGCACGGCCCTAGATACATTTGCTCTGCTGGTAAGACAGGGTGAGGATTTCCCCCCAGTAACTCTCCAGCTGAACCAGCTGGAGGCCTCCCATGGCAGGAAGTCAATTTATAGACTTCAGACACACAGCAGCTGCTGTCGAAAGCTCCCCACAGCTTTTGAAGCCACATTGACCAGCCTGCTTCCACTGGCTCCCTATTTTAACAGCATCTTGAAAAACAAATTTATGCCCAAGGGTTCAGAGACTTTCAGGGCTTTCTCTTTTCTACATCTGATTCCGGTGACAGTCTACAAGCAGACAAACACCTCAGTGGATCTGTTTGCACATCGTACCACTCCCAGTCGGTGCCTACTCCCAGGCTCTGTGCTCTGTTACAGAAGTTCAATACTTGTGCTAAAGGCAATGCTTCACAGCTAAATGTTATTTGGGGCAGTGGAACTGAGGGAGGAATGTAGAAAGCAAATAGTGGGAAATTTCTGTATAAGCTTTTATAACTGTCACAAAACCAGAAAGGTTTGAACTGCTGCTTAAAGCCATTATTTTCGGAGCAGGTTGATAGCATGGAAGGAAGTTGGGATTTGGCCCATTCAATACTTCTAGAACTAGCCCATGTTGTCTCCTACTTTGAAATAGACCCATATATCAGTAAGAGACTGCTTCCCATCCATATGTTTTACTGCTGTTTCGCTTTTTTTTTTTTTTTTTTTTTTGCCTTTTTTTCCTCCTGTCTGGTATTTCCACCAGTACCCATTGCATTACATTTTCGATGGTATCCTGCCTACCACGTTATTTCTTTTGGAACACAAGGATGCAAAAAAAGAGGAATTTCGAGAAGTTCTGATGGCCTCTTTCAGTTCTGCAAAAGCCAAAGATTTTATCAGCTGGCATTTTTCATTATTCCCATCCCAAGAAGCAGCTGCTTTCCCCCCTCTGCTGGCATCCTGCCAGAAGAACAAAGCCGCCTAGTTAACAGAACTGTCAATAGTCCATAGGCTTCAACCTGATAAAGTCATCAGGGAGGCTATTATTTAATTGGGTCCTAAGAATAGTGATAAATAATTGTGATTGCTCTACAAGGTAAATGAAGAGGAAATCTCTGAAATAATTCATGTCAAATTTGCGGAACTCTGAGCATCGACTGAGGCCTCTGACATCAAGTTCTATCAGCCTTAAAGACTCAAGCCTGCACCGTGTGGAGCAGAAATTTTCCGTGCAGGCATTCTCCGTTAGGGTTGCTAATCTTCGTGTCATGGTCCATGTGCAGATTAGATGAGAATATTCTCTTTTTCCAGCTCTTTAAATGCCACAGTTTTGCCTCAGTAACATACTAATTCTGGCCAACTTCTTTGGAAAGCACCTTTTCAGTAAAACTCTGGTGAGAGACAAAGAGGACACATCAACAAAACAGATCAAGGGATTGCTTGCAGACCAACTTGAAATCTTCTCAATACATCTAAGAGTCCAGCATGGTGAGGCATGCATCATTACACTTTATCAGAGAAACAGACAGCTAAAATTTTTGGCACCTGAATCTTTCAAAGAAATACCTAGATATTTTGCCAGTATAAATCACTAGGAAATACATCAGAGTAAGTCTAAATGTATAGTTGGATACTGCATGCTGGAAGCTTCTGGATGCCGTAGACAATTTCTTGCTCTTCCAGAAACCTTCTGTGATCTTTTCTCTACAAACATCTCTATCTTATCCACACAGCCTCCATTTTTCTCTTTCCCAGTCTTCTAAGTCAGCTACACTTTCTCCATCATTGCCTTGTGTTCCCTTCATCCTCCACTTCTTTTAAAACCAATTCTTACTCGGAACCAAGTGACTTTTCCTGGCTCTGGTAGTACTCAGCTGCTGTGAGCAGCTTTTCTCTTTCTCTCGCTTTTCTCTTTCACTTGCTTCTACTTCAGCCTACTCATCCATGAAACAAAGTACACACTTGCCCACCAGTCACAGTCTCCAATGCTTTGGGATGCAATTTGTTCACAGTACTTATACTGGTATTTAGGGAGGATGGGATATAATAAATTACAACTTCCTCACTGCAAACTAAAGATCTCATTTTCCTGGCATCTAGCAACCCTGCGGTATCTTTGTTGACAACCTGCCAAGATCTTTGCAGGTTCTCAGCAAATCTGTTAGTCTCTGCTGGGGCCAGCTGCTGTCTACAACCCTCACATATTCCAAGCTTTGTTCGATTTGACACACCCCTCAACGTATTACGTGCTTCTGACCTCAGGGGTAATCAGATGGAAAGACGCTTCTGCTGACCACAGCAGAAACCTTACCTCATGAGCCCTGAAATTCAATTTGTATAGTACCGCAATGGGTGAGAAGAGATGGGGTCAGAAGAAGGAAGGGATTTTCATCCAAGCCTTCTCAAAGATTCAGGCTTGGCATCGTGTCCAGAGACATTTATCCCACCCTCCCAAAGAAACAGATGAAATCGCAGAAGCTGATAAGATTTGAACGGTTACCAACTTTCAGAAAACGCTTCAGATTTGTCAGCATTCCAGTTCTGATCCATCACAGACTGCAACGTATTCACATGATTCAGCATTGTTTCACAAGATATCAAGTATTATACACATCAAGAGTTTGGGTGTTGTTGTGTTGTTTTTGTTTGGTTGTGGGTTTTTTGTTAGTTTTGTTTTTAAAACTGTGGAAAGGTCAAAATAGTTTTTCTTCATTGGCCAGCTAGGCTGCTCTATCTGTCATGAAGACATACCCATAGCATGAAAGTGCGCTAAAACTCCAGTCAGTCTGACAGAATGGGGTGACCATGAGGCTGCGCAGTATTCACAAAGCATGCTGCCAACATACCTACCGACTCAGGCTCCAGCATTGAAAGGGAAGAAAAACAACGTTCAAATCTCAGATCATTCAAGCACATATAGCAGACTTCATTTGTGAGAATGCAGGTGGGAGGAAACAATACTTCCACAACTAGGTGAAAACCGAGCAGGACTTCAAGGGTCAGTATGGCGGGCTCACACACCTAAGCTAACAGGGCAGCCTCTAAGTTCTTTACTGGAACCAGCCCAAAAGACCACACTCTGCAGAAACCATAAATGTAAGAACAGTTTTGTGACCACTTACAAGCTCAAAAGAAAATTATTCCCAAGAGGCTACCTTCTTTTTCCCTTAGAAGTAGTAGGGGAAAAGATACAACCACCACCCATATGCAGAGGAAGAGAAACAGACACCCAACACAGAAACCAGGTGCACACATACTCTCTAGCCATCACCAATGATACTCAGGTACTCCAGACTTGCTATGGTCCCACAGGCTCAAGTTCATTGGAAATAGGTGTGTAGCTGGTGCTGGGATCCAGCTTTAAGATGGCCTATTTATGGCCTTTAAGGTGGCACTTGGCTTCAAGGTATCACTTGCCTACTCTTTTAAACTAAGCTAATTTGAGTACAAAGCCACACAATGGAAGTTTTCCATTCCTTGGTTTCCAGGCCCAGATCAGACCCCTGCATGCCATCCTTTCTAGCAACCAGGTTTTGGCAGCTCTACCTTACCCTCTGGTTATTGTTGTATTGTGAGCATATGAAAAATGAAAGAAGCCATAAGGATAGCAGTTGAAGGAAAGCAGAGAGGGCTGGGTTAGTGCCTGGGGAGATATGAAGGTGTTTGTTGTGAGATGGGCTTTGGATGTTCTGGTTTAATGGCTGTGTGTGTGGTAGCTACATGACGGTGAGGTTGCTATTACAACTGCTTGTTATTTATAGAAAAGCAACCACATGCTCCTGCCTAACTTGTCAGCACTTAAAGCTGCATACAGGCAGCACCTTCCTTCAGGCAAGGTCTTCCAGCTTAGGTTTAATTCAATTTTATTTTAAATTTTAAGCAAACATTCAGAATTGTAATAATGCTTCACCATAATCTTTTGGCATCATGCATTTCTCTGCTTCTCATCACTCAGACTTTTTCCTCCCTGCTCTCATGCCCTTTTCTCCCCAAAACCCAACCAAGGTATGAAGAGTAGTTATCCTCTAGTTTATTGAGCAAACAGACAATTACCACCTGAGAATCTCAGAAGAGACCATCACAAAAACTATATTCAGATAATCTCTCTGGATCTTCTGCCTTATGTACTTAACACTTTTCTAAAGCAGTATATTTAGTGATACAAAATACATTATAAGTGATACTACCAGTATATCGTATAACCTTAAGACATGGCTTAACAAACTACACATCAATACTTGGTTAGCATCAGCTCTTGAGCCGTGCCATCTAAGTGCACCCTGTAGGTCCGATGACATCATGTGTGCTAAATACCAACTGAACTCCAAACCTCTGTTCAGATGACTGAACAACCCCATGACACACTATAGGGGTACAAAAGGGTATGCTCAGTCAGCCCACAAACCTTTCCTAACATGATTTCCTCTTCAGTACATATTAGTTCCAGCTAGATAACATTTGTCTCATGAGAGAAATGGACAACACAAGGCAACTAAAAGGAAAAGACTGTACATTTCTTTAATGCTGCCACATTGATATCACAACAGCAAATGCAGAAGAATTTTTAACCTGAAAAGTCAGGCGCACAAAGGTAGTATTACTTCTGCAAAGGAATACAAATGGTCACTAGGAAAGCATTTCAGCGGTAATAGTATATCTTGCATTAAGCATTCCACTTGATTATATTTTATAATTGTCTAAGAAATAGATTGTTTCTTCATAGTTATAATCCATTCCTAAATGAAAAAGCTCTAAAGATCTCTCTAAGACAAAACAAATATACCCAAAGAGTAACACGTCCATGCATGTTTTCATCGAGTTCTGAAGTTCTGCATCTTGAAGCATCAGGATGGAAGCTCTTAAAAGAATGCTGTTGAACAGGTCTAACAACTGCCTAAAATAAATTCTACAGTATGGAGAGAAAGTTAATCCAGAAGACTGATCCTTCCACTTCTTGACTAGATAAATACTAAGCCCAGTAACATCACTGAAGTCTAGCCATACCAGTGTTCACATCGCTATTTAATAGGATATGTATATACATTTTTACTCCAAATTTGTTTCCATTACTTTGGGATAATATCTTAAAAATCAATATGCTGTAAATACTGCTCTACAGCTAGAGGATAATTCAGATTTTCATAGTTCAGCAATCTTTCATGTGCAGGAGATCTTAATTTTTCTGGACAGTTCTGCAGCTCTTAATCACATGTACATCACTTGCCACCCCAAAGGATGCACTGAAGCTTAACACAGGTATACACGCCAGCAGAAGGCACACAACTGTTCAGATTGTCTCATTTTCTGGACTGATGATTTGTTCCCAGCTACTGTTTTCCAATTTGTCTTTTACAATGGTCCCACTTCTCTACCGGCCAAATACAACAGATAGGTGCGTAGATACCTACAGGCACTACATTTATACATTTTATTAAGGGAGTCAAACTAGTAACTGAGATTGGGAAATAGAATAATATTCCATACAAGAGACTCCCAACTCATGTAAATATATTACATGCGTGTTGCTACCAATATTGCCAAGGAAAATCTTTTTTAGAGTTTAGCCCAGAGAAAAATTTTTTAGTCCAGGAAAAGAATATCTGATATTAATTGTGTTTATATATATGTGAAGATCCCTCTTCTGGGAAAGTATCAACCATAGCAACATTTTCTCCATGTCTCTAGCACACAATTCTATCAAACATTTAAGCACATGTATTTTGTTACTTTACTCGTTGGGTGAAGTCCTGGACTCATTTTTGTCCATGAGATATAACAGTTTCTGTTGGACCATGATTTCTCTACTTGATTCAGTGATGTTCATGTATGAAATTTACTCAATATGCTCAGATATACCTTGGATCAGGTTTTAGAAGAACAGTCTATATGAATATCCTTGTGTATCCAGATACCCTGGGCTCTGATCCAATCAGAATGAAAATGCTCAAGTTTCAGATCAATTGTTCCAAAGATTTTTAAGCGTATTAGGAGGATGTCAGTCACACTAATTTAAGTCACACTGCCGTGCAAAAGAAATTGTTCAAAAAGTCATGCTCTTTCTCAATCACTAAGTATTGTAAAGTAATCTGGCGTAACAAATTCAGAAAATACCAAACCCATAACTATACAGAGTGAAATGTAGTGTTGATAAGGTGTTTTAATTAGAATTTAAAGCCCATTTTGCAGTTACTCAGGCATTTTCATCTTTAGCCACCAAGTATTGAAAATAAGAGATTTGCTGCATACATTAGTTAATAGGTCAAACAATGAAATTACAAATGTAGATATGAGGGAGAATCCCTTACTCAGTGAAAAAAAATAAAGCCTAGAAAAAAAAAAAAAAAAAACTAGGAATGGAACTGGCTAGAAAGCTTTCAACAAAATAGGCACTTCTCTGCCCTGTTCTCCTGCCTCCCCCTCGACAAATTAGAAAACCGGAAGCAAAACTTTTCAGAGGAAAAGATTACTTGGGAAAAAATCATTCGATCTGAAATGAAAAAAATAATTATAACCTTTTCCCACTGAATATACTTAAAGGGAAACAGTAGGTACTATTATTTGTTATTATAGATTAAATTAAAAATGAAATGTTTTCACCAAGTTTCTTGAACTACTTGAAGTCCGTTTCTTTAGGGTGAGTAAGAAAGGAGGAATAAGTTCAAGACAGCTTAATATACTGGGTTTTACTCCAATTTAGTTAAAAATGCCATTTTAAAGTTATTTTAGACTTTAATTTTTATTTTTTTTTAAATTGTATTTCCACTGAGTAAATTAAGACATCTTTAAAGTGTTGAGTAAGTTAATTCAGATTAAACTCAAACCAAAGCCAAATCAAACTTTTTTTTTTCTCTTTTTCTTTTCCACTTCTTTCTTCCATGTTTTCAAAGGGTTCAAACCAAAACAACAAGAAAAAAAATCTTAAGTGGGTTTGAACTCACTCAACTCTAGATAATACAAGAAACCATGTATACCTACTCCTTCCAAACTGCCTTCCTGTGATCAAGAAAGTTTCAGAAAAGTTCAGGTCAATTTCAAACCATTACCTGAACTGAAATCAAAATGAAAAAAAAATAAAACAGGATGCTATGAGGTAGAATTTAATTACAATGTCCATCCTCTTAAATGCATATCATTTACCAATGATATACACATTTATCTATTTGCACATTTCAGAATCATGTGCAAGGTGAAATCATATTGAATTATTGTCTCAGAAAAAGAGCATAAACAGTCCAGGTAAGTGAAAAGAAAATTTTCCTTATTTTGATATTTTGTTTTGAAACTAAATATAACATTTGTAGTAGAATCCAAGTTTCACACAGTCAGAGACAAGAAATCAAAGCAATCATTGAAGAGCCTGCTGTGACTTGGAATGAGACTAGCATAGGAAATCTCATCTGGGGAAATAAGATAGTTTGGTCTTGTAAAAACAGTTGGAGAAACCCATATGACAAAGGTGAGAACATGCATGACATGAAAGAAAATTTCCTCACCTTGCTTTTTGCTCTTTCCTCCCAACTGTACAAAGAAGTAATTTAATATGAAAATTATTTTCACTCTTCACTATTTTGTTCCAAAAAATACAAAAAGCATTTTTCCCCAACTGTTTCCTACTCCTTAGTTTGCTCCATACACCCTTCTTGCTTCCTGGTATGAAAAAGGATTGGAAATAAGAAGAGGAAAAGTGACTGGACATCAAAAAGACTCTACCTTGATGGATAGCTAATGGTTTTCTGTTTTAAAAGCTGCATAAATAGAAGGAAAAATTATTTCACAAAATACTATTTAGTAGGAAGGGAATCTTGCAACAATAAAAAGCATTTTGGGTTGGTGTTTCAAAACAGTATACTTCATACAAAAATATTCCATAAACAAAACGTCAGCTTTTGTACTGGCTGCAAAAGTTGGTTGGTTTTGGCACTTTGCTGTCCCTGGGAAGTGCTAGTCATATGCGCAGTCAGTCAGTCCCTGCACCTGCCTCCCACCACAATTCCCAGCTACTGCAGTGAACAGAACAAGAGAATTCCCAAATTCAGCCACTCAATGACCCTGTTCTTGACATTCAAGGATAAAACGCATTCACCTTTTATGAGCTGGCACAAAGCCTGTGCACTGTTAAAAATCTCACTTTGGTCTGTTAGAATTTTTTAGTCTTCTGGATCTTTCCTTAGATGCAATTTCTCTATTCCCCAGAGTTCCTGTACCAAGTAGCCATACAAACTAATAGGAAGATTTCATTTGGTTTGATTATATCAGAACATTACTAACCACTCTGAGATCACTCCAGCTGTGCAACTGTTAAATATGGTAACAAAATACTGAAAACACCTCAGTCAGCATACCTTTGGGGCTTTGAGCACTGGCACCCATCTTCCTTTCCAATTTTCTTCCTTTTTGCATCTTTAAATGCCAGTGAGGGATTTTTGTCAAAGTGTGTCAGTGGCAAAATCAGGGCACCAGCTTGTTAAATAAACAATCAGCCCCTAAGGCATTCCAGAAAAAGGAGAGATTTCTCATACTAGTATCTTTTGTGAGTTAAGGTTTATTTAGGTTTTGAATCCCTTAAGGCTAGCGTACAACATGTAAAGCAGAAGCCAGTAAGAGAAATATTTTACTCCTATTGCTTACTGAGAAAGAACAAGGCTTTTGAAATCAAAATGCCACATTCACTATTAGACAAGGAAGGATAATGTTGTTTAAACTTTCTTCTTTATTTAACTTCAGTTGCATTCATTTGTATCTATTTTTAAAAGGTAACTTAGCTTCCATATAAACAAGATATTTGGAGAGCAATGGCTATTAAGGCTCACACTAACAGGAACATCCAAATAAAATAATTTTTACACCATTCCCCCCCCCCTTTTTTTTTTTCATTTAAGAATGCACAGGTGTTGCTCAAAAATAGCCCAAGCAGTATAGCTAAATGCAGCCACACTGGGAGAGAAAAAGATGAACAGAGCGAATTAATTTTTGGTGGAAACATGTACAGTCACATACTAGAAGTTTTACTTGATCATTCATACCTAGATACATGCAAATATATAAACAATTGATATTAATTTTTCATATGAATACATAGCCTTTCAGGAGGATGCAAAGCAACCTAACACCAGAAACCTTTCCCTGTTTCAGATTTGGTTTAAAAAAATGACACTTTAATGGAATGGCTGGCTGAAGTTCACAAAGCTTGAAAACAGCTCTGGACCTGTTTTCAAGCATTCGTAGCTTTTCATTGCCATTAGAGATGGATCTGAAGTTGCCTCAAGTTGGAGGGTATTCAGAGCCAGGATGGAGAGATAAGAGGCAAAGATAGGCTACGGTTCTAGAAATGAGCATTACTAAGTTGAAAAGCACCTGGATCCTGGTTGCATGTAATAGCTCCTCTCTAAATAAATGGAAGATTAGGACAGATGACTGAAATGCCAATCTATTTGAAATGCACACGAGGTGATTCGGATTAATGCATTCTTTATTTGACTATTCAGGTAAAATTCACTGGGGAAAAATTAAAGTCCCATTGTGACCTCCAGCAGAATAGCTGCATCTCTTATCGCGTTTATTGGAAGTTAATAGTGACCACCGCAAACAGGTGAGAAAGTTTACCATCCCATGATCAGGAAAACTACACTTTTTCCATTTTGCTGTGAATAAAGCGAGTTGGTGCTTGTGCAAATTTGGTGTTATTAAAAACGAGTGCAGAACACAAACGCTTCTTGTGTAGAAACTCAAGAAAGAAAAGAAAACTCATATCTATTTCATTTAATTTCCTTACTGAGGAGCACCAAGCTTTTCTAGAAGTCTCCCCAGTTTCTCTCGCAATCGCTGACTAGCTCTAGACTGCATTACCTTGTGAAAAACAGAAAGAAGCTTTTTATAAAGTTCACCACAATTTGTTACTGCTCAGCAGGAACCTAATCTGGACTTCTTGCAGTGCTGTAACCCAATTTAATTTCTCTGTCAGACTGCCTGATGGATGTGTCTATAGTTTTCAAAAGGGAGATAAAATTCTTTACTACTTAAAGCAGAAAGTACTTTTCATTTCGTTTGCTATTCAGGGGTTCAGACATCACCTACTCAGCAGGACTTCACTAAGTCAGCTCTCTATTTCTCGAGCAGTATGTTTAAGTTTTAGTCATTTAAGATGCAAACAGAGATAAAACATGAACAAAAACCTTGCATAGGTGAGGCTCTGAATCACAGGCACTTTGGAAACTGCAGCCTGTACTGTTCAGTGTTTTATCCCTTCATTTCAACTCCCAGTAATTCTGACCCGAACAGTAGCCAAAGAGCTAGCATTCAGCCAGGCTGAACGAGGGTTCTGCGTGTGACATGAGCCAAGAGGCGCTAGGGAATTGTTGCGTGCCATTTGCACAGGGGAGGGAGAACCTCATGGCCCTCAGCCACAAGCAAAGCAGAAACCCTGCAGAAGTCAATATAGCCCTCAGGGAGAGCAGGAATAGCACCATCTTGTTTCAAAGGAAGTAAACACCAAACCTGTGAGCCAAATCTCATGTATTAATGAGCACTTGTTCTAGAAGATTCCCTGAAAAGGCACACATACACTCCAAGTGTTCCAAATATACACCCCTGTGTAAGGGTGCTATAAATACTTTGGCTTTCATTGCTGTCATTATTAAACTTGGAAAAGTGCAACCACACCTATAGCCAAATGGGAAATCCCCTCTGAAAATATATTAAGGCATTTAGATAATAACAGGGTTGTGATTATTCTTCCATCCGTGTCAATACCTGTGTTTTCATAAGGTTAGATGCAAGCAACAACATAGTGTGAATGACATTGTGCTATTATTTAAAACTGAGCATTTCCAATTTGCATCATAAATCAACCTTTTAAAGTTATAAAACAAACTTGAGAATTGAACTTCTGAAAATTCGGTAGATCAAGTAGATTTTGATGATGAATTTATCAGTGATGCCTTCAGCAGCATTCCTCTTGAGTAACAGAATCTGACAGAGCTAGAGGACAAAATAATCTGGATACACACATTTTATATGTGAAGTATCATACATTGATTTTTATCCACCACTAATTCCAAGGCACCCTGAGCAGAGGTGTTGTATTCTCCAGAAAAGGCAAGAAAAACAGTATCAACATTGTGTAAGAGTCGTTTTAGGGTAGTTGAAGTTTTAGAATACTTTTAAGGACCAGAGAAAGCAACTGCAATCACCAGATGGAAGAACAAACAGTCAGGGACACTGAAATAAGAGCAATTTTACCATCAATACATTGCTTAGTAAGAAGTTCCTAAGCAATTACAAAGAGTACCCAAATGTAGAGATAACGTGAGCAACAACAGCCTCCTGACAAGAGGGTTCTGCACCACCTGCACATGCTATGAAGTCTTGTTTGGGAGGGCAACAAGCAAAGTTGTCGTAATCACACCCAGAAAGTCATTAAACACATTATTTTAGTATTAATCCACTACTATCCCAGCACTACAGATCAAGAAGAGTAATTACAAAATATCAGTTGAACAAGTGTAATTATTTCTCAAAGCACATTACTAGAAGATAAAATGCTTTCAGGATCACCTTGTCACAGCTATAAAGCAGAAGGTCAGGTTGCAAATAATATAAAGGCATTTTCCTTCACCATTCTTACATGTATTTTTTACTTCTTGAAGATTACCCAGCCCTTTAACTATTTTCTCTGAAGCCCTTCAAACACTGTCACAGGATGTGAGATCCACATACATTTTACTTTTCTTTATCAAGTTATCTGCAGTACAAGTCCTATAATAAAAGTATAAATTCTGTCTGATGTGAGTTTACCTCAACATAGGAAATAAGAGGATGTTAGTAAAACTGTACACTATGTAAAGGAAAGTCACGTGTGCTATTTAAAGCTAGATCTGTTAGACTAGATGGGTGCCCATAAAGTTTGTTTTGTTACAAGGAAAAGAAATGTGGAGGGAAAAAAGACACCCACATAGAGCCAGTGGAAAGATACAACATAACATGAGAAACACCAGTCTTACAGACTAAAACAGTCAACAACTGACACAAGGTGATGTCTGTAGACACTATCTTCCCCCTGCCATCTTGACACATTGATTACAAGTCCATCCCAAACCTAAATGCCCTATCAACCTTTTCGCAAATAAAAAAAGGCAATTTTTAAAACCTCTTCCAAAAAAAAGTGGATTGCTTCATGAAATTAACCCTTTCCAAAGACTCAGATATTCACTTAATGCTAGAGCAAAGGAGATGAAGCCTTCAGCAGGAATTTTAAATCAGGGATAAAATCATACATCAATGTTCTTCTCCTTTCCTGTTCCAATCCAGCACCAGCCTAATAGCAATACCAAAACTGAATACACATCAAAGCCAGGGGACTTTTGTTTTCTTTTTATCTGTGTGGATGCAAAACAAAAGTAAGCTTGCCTTTGTCATATTTGAGTCTAGACTTCTAAATCTCAGAAATCTAACCCATGGCTTTATGTGTTATTTTACTTTAAGTGGTAGTCCTAATGGGTCAGTGAAAAGAATCCAGATGGCTTCAGAGTGTCACATCAGATGATGCTATTCCACAGTTTTACATCAACTAAAATATCATTGTGAAAAGCATAAAGTAGGCAATGGCTAATTCAAATAAATAATTAAATAAATCTATCAGACTTATTTCAAAAAACGAGGAATTGCCTTCTGTAATAGGAACTTTTTCAGAAGCCAAAGTTATAGGTACTGTGTATAGAAGTCATGATTATATGATTAAAGTCCAAAAATAATCATGTTTACATAGAAACACACATTAAAAAATTAACATATTTACTTGGAAATCCTCTGAAAACAAGCTTAATGTGGAAAAGATCTTGAAAAATGTGTGGCAGATACTCTGATTTTCATTCCAATGCCAGATCTTTCCACAAGTTGAGCTCTTGCTGTAAAAGCAAGTAATATTCAGTCTTTACAGTGATCTCTGTCTCCAACAGTATATCTGAATGTATAAGGTGTTCCTCTTAGCTGTCAAAAAGAGTTCAATGCCCTTCATATTTGCTTTTCATGAAGATATTGCAAATACAGAATCCAGCCTATTAACAGCTGGATAACCTTCCAAACTTCTCTTAGGAGACAGAAATGACACCCAAAAGATGGTTGGGTCATTAGATCCATTGCTTTAGAGATGATGTTGCAAAACTGGAAAGACATTAATCAATTTAAGCAGCTCAATAAAGTTTGACCAGCAATCAAGACTGAAATAACTATGAAAAGACTGTAGTTGCAGAAAACAAGACAGCACTGATTAAGGTATTAAAAGTGAAAGTTTCCTTTTTCCTCAATACCCAAGAGCAAAACATATTTAAAACTAACGGCAAAAAGACACTACGCAATAGCAATTTCTCCGTTCTCTAGAGTAAACTTAATTAGGTATGTGTAACTTTTATTTCTGCCCATACCACCCATCATTCCCCCCACCTAGCACTCTGTGTTGTTTTTATTTTTGTGATTTCTACAGCACTTTGTTCTCCACACCTAATGAAGGTTCCCTCTCCAGTAAGCCAATCTTGCTGTTTCTCGTCCTCTCGATCTTTCTCTAAAATGTACATCTCCAAGCACATCACCTCAGTGTCAGCAGAAATGGCACTTTGCTAATTCCCGTCTTTATTACAGCTCTGTCTCAGTCCTGAATTAGTTTAGCTTTCCTCATTTAGGTAGATGGGACTCAGTACAGTACAGGATGTGCGTCCTGCATGAAGCAGCACAATGGGAACAGCTCTTCGTTCAGAGATGGTGATACTTCAGTACAAACTCGCATTTCATTTCTAGGTAGGAGTGACCCATCAAATATAATTTAACTAAAAACAAATCTTGCTCATTAGAATACATTTAATCTGAAGTAAGAATGCCCACACACACAACTGCATGAAGTGAAGGGATGAATTAAAACGCATTTCATTACTTTAGTTCACTAAAATATTGACAAATGCTCACTTTAGAACACTACTGCGAACATTTACAATGTTATAAACACAGTCCTTGCCACCAAAAACATTATAAAAAGCCCATAACTTTCTCAAAATTTAATTAAATTTTGCTATCAGATTTTCATAAGCATCTGCAAAGTTGCATTCAGTAAGAGATAAAGCACAGCACGCTATTTTTTACACTTATTTCAGAAGCTAAGAATTTTAACCAATTATCATAATGTACTTAGAGCTCAGGTGCAGTAACTCTATATTTAAGAAAAACATACTAATTCAGAAATAGGAGCTTACAGAAGCAGGTTTCTGAAAATAATAAACATACGTTAATTCAAAAACATCACTATGAACATAATACTTCTTTTTCACATTGCAAGTCCAATTTAGAAAATGTAGCAAGATTATACTTTTTGTGGCTGGTTATTCCACAGTTAATACCAAATCCATATTTTGCTTTTGCAACGCCAAGAGTTAGCATAAGAAAAAGCTAGGTTACAAATTACCCTAACAGCAGGGTTTTACAATAGACGAACATGGGAGTCATTTATAATGCATTTTCTGCTATTAAAAAACAAATAAACATTTACAGTCTGGGCTAATTAACTTTACTGCTGAATTAGTAGTATTCCTGACTGTTCTTAAACAGAAGAAATATTGCAAGGATGGCAGTAAAGTCAAACACTGCACTGCAGAAGATGTCAATGCCTTTTAAAACCTCTCTTGTCCAAAAGCTCTGCATCCTCTAGAGGACTTCTTAAGACCTGCATATCTGTGCTCAGCATCAAAATCTTCCACAAAGTATGAATGTGTGACAGAAGTTTATAAGGACATTCTTGTGTCAGAAAAAAAAGTGACCGCAGCTTGAGCACAGCAGCTCAGTAGCCCTGCCTCACCAACATAGACCATTCATTCACCAGAGTTAGCAAGTTTTCTCCTGGTGCAAGGCTAAGTGAGTGTAGCTAAATACAGGGCACGTTCTGACAGCTCATTTCTCCATGAAAATGGAAACTCAGCTTGGACAGGACTAGAGTCTTCATGAGATGTCACAGAACTCATGAAGTATTTACATGCTGTTACCAAATGAACATCTCACTAGTGGTTTTGTTTGTTTTATATTGTGTGTTTTTTAAACACCTTGTCTTGCTGCTGTAGTGCTCCATGGCAAGTGTTAGAGTACAGAACGTATCCAATTAGTTTTCATAAAAAAAACACTATAACAAGTGTTTTAGTCCTACCTTTACTGTAGTTAATGGTACTTTAGGATCTAGCCTGCGTGAAAGCTGAAAAGCATGTGACAGCAGAATCTCTAAGAACCATTGGAAAGATCCTTTCCCTCATCTTGCTAGAAGAATTTAACAAGGTCTGGGCTGTGCTCAGCATATAGGAAAAGTACCTGTCAAAAGGAAAAGAAAAACATTGTTTACCGAATTTACAGTCTAGTAATATTTTCTAGATTAATTTTATAGATTTTAGTCTCTACCTCTTGACAGAAGTCCCAGTTCATTTAAAAAAACTTATTTACCTCTTAACTCTATCTATATGCTGTATCATATAATTGAAACTGCTATTAAATGCCTCATCAAATGACTCTTTCCCACTACGTAGACATAAATCTGGCCAAAGAGTTAATTTAAAATACAAAAGAAAACAGTTTACAATATAGCCATGTAGTCATGACTGGTAACTTTATCTGGCAGGAATCCAACACCAAGATCTCTGCACCCTGTTTTATATTTGGTTTTATTTTTATGTTTTAAAGACATCCAGTCAACATCCTCTCACACCTCCGTATTTTTGTTGTGCTACAGGTCAGAATTAGATGCTACTGCAGACAAACAAACAGCACTGCTAAATACCATACCATAAAAGCATTCCAGGACAGAACTCCGTGCATTTTCTTTACTCAAAAAATTAATACAACAGTTCCTCTCCTTCCTTAGTTCTCTAATTTATTTTTTCAAATACATTTTTTTCCAAAATGAGTGCCACAAAATATTTTAGTTTTTTCCTCTAAATGAAGAAAAACATTTTTCTGGGTGGATAATTCTGGAAGAACCATTTCATGAGTACTGAAGACAGCAAGAGACCTCGTCACAACTTCAGAGCTCTGGAGTCAACCTCTTGCTTGCCTCTTTTCTGCTCAGTTTCTCATGCTTCAGAGCAAAAGATGTTGTATTAAGCTGCAATATTAAAGTCTGTTCCCTTTAGATCAACTATGACGTTTCCAGGCAGAAAACCACAAGTTCTGAGAGCTTAAGTGGGGCTTCAGGCCTTGTACCGGCCTTAAACACATGGATCAAGCACTTCAGAACCACAGCTGTAGTCATATTGCATCTATCCTTGCAAACGTTAACGGAGAAGTGTGCTTCTAACCAGAGCTGTTGCTATCACCAGCACAAATACATTGCATTAAATACATACAAGTGTGAGTCCATGTGAGCATATATGTATAGGACCTTCTCCAAACTTGGTACATTGAGTGTTTTAGTCATTTGACTGCAACATACACTGCCTGAAGAGGACACCTCCGATTAAAAAAGGACAGACACAACTGACACTGTTAGATTGTACGGTGGAATACCAGGAGAAAGTGAAACAGGGTGCGTTACTATGATCTTATTTCTGAGCTTGGTCTGGTTTTAAGTCAATGCAACTAAATCAGCATTTGCTGCACATCCTGGTTTTGGCTAGGATAGAGTTAACTTTCCTCCTAGCAGCTGACATGGTGCTGTGCTTTGGATTTAGCATGAAAATAACATTGATAACATACTGATGTTTTAATTGTTGCAGAACAGTCCTTACCCCAAGCCAAGGACTTCTCAGCTTCTCACGCTGCCCCACCAGTGAGGAGGCTGGCGGTGCACAAGGAGCTGAGGGGGGAACAGAACCAGGACAGCTGAGCCAAACTGGCCAAAGGGATATTCCATACCATATGGCAATATGTTGAGCAATTAATATGGGGTGGCTGGTGAGCGGGTGGTGAGCAACTGCAAGGTACATCACTTGTTTCATACGCATTATTATTACTATCATTGTTATTCTTTCTTTTCTAGCCTATTCATGTCCATGTGCCTAGAAGACTGGTATACTGGAACACCCACGTGTTAACATGTAGCGGTCAGGGTGGCAGGTCTACAGCTGTAGATCCTGACTTTGCTGCAAGGAAGCTAATCAACCTTTTAACTATGGTTAAACCAGAGGCAGATGGGTGACCGTGCAAGTGACAGATATTCAAAAATGCCCACAGTAAGCTGGCACAGATTGTTCTTTCTAGGAGATGGTAATCAATGCAAATCTATGCATTAGTTATGAGGTGTTTTAATTCCAATAATAAACATTCTGTGATTGATGAATTTTTCACAGCTGTTGTCTATATAGCTGTTTAATTAGAGCATGCTGGCAGAGGCTGTTAATTCTTCATCAAGTTGCCGACTCCAGTGCATTCCTCTTTCTGCAAGGGAGGATGACAGTTGCCAGAGCGACTTGGGCGGCTGGTCAGGGGACCTGACATTTGGCATAAGATCAGCGTGTTAGATGACAAGCCAAATTCCATCAGCTTCCTAAAAATACTAGCAGAGTGATAAACAGAAAGTGCTTTAATTGCTGGTGCTACTGTCTTTGCTTTTCTGTTACTGATGGGCACTGGACCCAACTACACAGAATGCCTGCTCCATGATACTATTATTCCCAGAGAAGGGGAGAGCCAGCCAACCCTAATCTACCAGGACGGAAACAAGATCAGCTGCCCTGGGGGTGGGAGGCTGCCCAAGGTTCTGGCATTTAAGTATTCAACCTTCTAAGTCCACATATTCATCCTTCCAAATCTCCCTCACTAGAATATTCCAGGAGGGAAAGGGAATCCCTATCTTAGGTAAGTATCATGTGATACATGCTCAGCTGAGGGTCTTAGACATGGAGATCCCCAAACAGATACAAAATAGGGGCAGCCAACACTATTCCCACACTGAGGCACCTAAGATGTGACTCGATTACATCCAGAGGTCAGCAGGATGATTGTCATTCATCCTGTGCCTGCACCAAAAGCCCCAACAGAAACAGTTGTGGATACAGCTCCTGTGCCACAGGTCTCTCTCCATTTAAAGCTGGGACCTGCAAACTTATTCTACATATGCCACCACGTAATTTTTAGATGCAGTCAAGTTCATTCATGTTCACACTGGTCACATACAGATGGAGCAACTGGACATCTAGAACACTGACCTAAAGTAGAAGACACCTTTTATGTTCAGAACAGATAGTTGAAAAGTTCCCTGTCATCAACCTTGGTTTTGCTTTATAGGTGTTGATACAGACTCTAAGCTCTTTACAATAAAAAGAGGTTCAGATCTGAGTCACAAAACTGGGTTCCTGAAACCAGTCAAAATTCTTGTGACAAAAAATAAATTGAACCTGCAAGTTCCTTGAAAGTACAGGGAAGAGTTACATTTCCAGTAGCATGACCTTTGATACCAGAGGGCATGTTCACATTCATCCTTTCATAATTAATCACGTCAAGATGTTTGAAAAATTGAACTGCTTCTGTTTAATACTGAGCCATTTCTAGTTTTAAATAGTGTTTAAATATCAATTCAGTACTACAAACTTTTTAATCTCAATTAGAACTGCAAAAAGCATCAGAACTTTTTCCACTTAAATTTCTTGTCATACATGCTTTCAACAGGAAAACTGTTCAGAAAATTGATTTGTTGCTCATTGAGTCATGCCAACATACAGAGAAATACCTCTTCTAAAGAACACTGTTTTGGCACAAGAGACAAGTGCAAACATCTGAACTACTGAAAACATTTGAAACACCACCAGTTCCGTAAAAAACAGCTCTGAGAAGTAAAGGCACATACAAAAATTAAACAGTTAAAGCAAACCTAGGTAAGATAGTAGCAGACTGATGTAATTTGCTCTGAGCCTCCATAAGACATTCTGCATCCCTCACCATCCCATTGTTTCAGTACGGGAAGTCTACAAAAGCCAGCCTGCTGTATCGAATATTTTTTCCTCCTCCGTCATCATTTTCCTGATCAGGCAATAATCTGCTATTCCCAGAGGGAAGAATCCCTGTTCGACGCAACTGCTAAAGCCTTCCACCCCAAACCAAAGTGAAGTTACCCTACAACTGTGTACCTTCCTTCACACTAAACAGCGCTACTGCCTCGTGAATGGATAAATGCTGTGTGAATGGCCATCAGGATGGGCTCAGATGCCTGCCTGTTGTCCCTCTCTCCCTCCAGACCTGAATCTATAATTAAGAGAAAAACCTTGCTTTTCATTTGCATTGCTTTGAACAAGAAGTAGTTACAGCAGGTCTTTTGGTTTAGATGTTCAGTAACCCAAAAGCAGCTAAAACAACTTTGCTCATTAGCTTTTCATTTTTCAGTTTGTTTCTAACAGTGTAGCAGACTCAGTTCATGTGATATGAAAAAAAAAAATTCCTGGCAAAACCTGTAGTAATTCATAGTGCCAAGCCTTACATTGCAGCATTCAGCAGCTCTGCAGGTTGCTTTGCTTACAGCAATTCAAAATTTGCAAGCAGTGGCATGGAGTTCACCTTATCATTTGTCAATGCCTTCCTGAAAGACAAAGGATGAGTTCACACTTTAGAGTGAGTTTCTGCAGCTGAAGCCTCTGGTAAATGCTTTACTGTGCTTCTTACCAGAAAGTTGAGAACAAAGAGGCTTGAGAAAGGTTAGACAATTTTATGATCAATTAAAAGATCACAAATCTTCCCCTAGTTTTAGTAAGATTCTTCAAAGTCATTTAGCACTTCATACCTGTACATGACTTACACCTATACATGAAATCAAAAAGCCAGACCAGTTCCCAACACCTACTCCAGGGCAATGTGTTTGCATACTTCATGCTTCTATTTCCTGAATGGCTGAGGGGAGTGAAGAAGAAACAGGAGAGAAAAGCCATCTTTGTTTATTGTAAAGAAAAAAAAAAAAAAAAAAAAAGGAACAGAAAAGCAAAATTAAGGGGATCATTTATTTGCTAGTAACTGACCCATCGCACTCAGCAAAATGTTTCCTTGGTCACCAGCTATCTGTTACAATATAAACTGTAACAAGGGAAACCAGGAAGGGCACTGCTGTACATACCTCACAGTTTTTCCATTAAAATCCCAGACTACTTGGAGCTCATTCTCGTGATTACCACATTGTCCCACGTATCATTTAATATGTACCAGGGTCTTCATATCACAGTTGTGCGGCATTCCTCTGCATTCTTATGTAAGCCAGATTACAGGCGTTGCCTGGCTTTCTACAGAGTTAGTAGGCAGCAAACCACATTTAAATTGACTCTCAATATACAAGAAATCACCGCTTAAACTCAAACGATCACAACACTTCATACTATCTCTGCTGTTTTTCACCTCCTCCATACAGGCTGTAGGAAAACTCCCACAACAAACCGGGCTGTGGTCATTAACAGCAGACTTGGAAACACTAACCTCCCATCTTCCCCCTACTGACTTCCAAATCCACATACTGGTCACCCATTTTCCTTGCCAGAAAGCCAAGCTTTCTCTCTGCTTATCTAATTTTATTAAAATGTTTGAGCTTTCCTGCTGAACGTTGCTGTAAGCAGCTCTCTGGATAGTGCTAGCTCTCAAACAAGCAGCAGCCCCCTCCCAGAGGTGCAAGTTGCCGGTGGGTGTCACCAGCCCCAGGAGGGCCTGGGACCAGCACCTGCCTGCACCCTTCTTCCCCTGCTGGGCATCGCCCTCCACCTTCCCCAGGCTGGGGCTGGGAGCACAGCAGGATCTGCTTTCTCCAGGATAGGATTTCTCACACCACTTAGGGCCCTTTTGTCACCCTGCTCCATAGCATCAGCCAGAATCATGTTACTTGCTACATACTGTTCAAAAGTATTTCATTCCTCATAGCCTTGTAACTCCTCATTTATTTTATAGTTCCACTAATCATTAGCTGAAACTAATGCTGACAAAAAGCAGGAGGGAAAAAAAGTCTGAGTATGCTATGTAATGTTACAGAGTGGTTAAGCGTTATTAGTTTCCTTCATGGACGAGAAGGGGAATAACATATAGAGAAGACACTATTGGTACATTTCTTCTTAATGTGTCTATCAAGATAAAGGGCATAGCAGTTTCATTTCCAGTGCAGTCAGGCCCTGTCTTCAGTCACTGACACAATTTAATACTCAAGGTAGAAAGTTATGTTATATAAAATACACTTAAAACCCCAGGAAAAAAATGCTCTTGCACATCTCCCATAGCACATCAGGACAGGAGGCTATTTGTTTATTTTTTGTTCTTTAAAGTCTTACTGCAGCCATCAGAAAGTAGAGCTGAAGCCAGGAGCATTGACCTGGACTTTTTTCCTCATTTCTACCAGAACTACCCAGCTTTTCATCCTCTCCCAGTATAATTCAGCACATTTGCTAGGCTGGCTCAGATGACAAAGCGTTCATCCATCTCTGAGGCTGGGAAGCCATGTTTTCAGAGGAAACCCCAAGGGGCGACCAGTACAGCTGTTCCCTGAAGAAGTACCCTTCTGTTTTAGGTTTCCTTCCATCTTTCCGAGTCTGAAAGGAAAGATCCAATAATCATCTCAAATTCTCAATTCCCACTGGAGGGTAAACCAACCTCTGAAGCAAATTTAAGAATCCAAGTTAAGAAACAGCAAATCCAGAAACACTAATAACTTATGTGAGAAAAGCAATTTGATTCAAAAACAACTTTAGAAAAAGTGAAACAAAAAGACTTCAGAAAAGCAAAAACCTTCACTAAAGCAATTATTGTCTGCAAGTATCAGGCAGCCAAAACTCAAGGCAAAACCAGAAGTGTTGATGAGTTGATCCATTGCAACTAGCGAACAAAATGTTATGTGGAATCACAATGCATATTTCTAATTACTGGAGACAGGCTAAGCTTTCATACTGGACAGAGAAGCTGAGAGAAATTCTTTCCAGCTGCACTCATGGAAGACTCCATAGACTTGAAGTAGCTCACACATGCAGAGCGCAGCACTTACTCCACAGCAGGCC
This sequence comes from Nettapus auritus, assembly GCA_011076525.1. Lineage (NCBI taxonomy): Eukaryota > Metazoa > Chordata > Aves > Anseriformes > Anatidae > Nettapus > Nettapus auritus. Next base: position 3,780,497 of record CM021773.1, on the reverse strand, counting down.
AAGAGCCTTCTCCAGTTGGTATCACATTATGCAACACTCCCTCCTCTGTAATACCTCAGCACTCTGACAAGCGATGCTTAAAAACACGCAAAATCAGTCTGGCTTTAGCTGCCTTCTTTTCACTTCTCCAAGTTTAGAATCGCCCTCTCTTCCCATGGAAATAGACCGCAACACCTAAAGTCACTGAGGCAAAGACATCAATGAGTTAGTGTAAAGACATACAACAGTGAATAGATTGCCAGCATGTGAATCCTGAGTAATTCCTTTTGATTCTATGAAGCTGCACTACAACAGTGCAAGTGAAATTTTTTTCTTTTGGAATTCTTGGTTAACCAGAAGTGGCCCAATTCTGTTACTCTATATATTTGGAATGACTCAGTACTAGTATTTCAGAAGCTTTTTATGCACAGAAAGTGTTCTTTACATAGCATTTTTTTCTTTAAAAAAATCATAATAGTGGTTTAACTGATTTTCAAATTAATAGACTCTAGTTTTACCTAAGATTGCTCAACATACACGAGTCACTGAATTGTCTTGGTGGAACACCGAAGCATTTAACTGAAAATATGACCATAGCATCTAACCACATCATAGAAAAAAAATATGGGGGAAAAACAAGTGGGGAGGATATAAGAGTAAAAACCATTAAGGAAAAAAACAGGCAACAGCTACTTCTCACAATGCACTGCTGTAATGGCATCTCCTTACCAACCACTACCAGCTGGGCACTCTGCGCTGCACAAACTGGCAAAGTTGACATCCAAACATTCTCCTTGTAAGAGGAAAATCTTAATGGACTGCCATTTCACACACATGTATTAAATGTTTCCAAAAATAATCTTTTTAGGAAGGAAATGTTTCTATTTGCAGGCTCTACTATACAGGTTCATTGAGATACAAAGGAGAAATAAGCAGTTAGAGCTTTTACACGCTCACAGACCTAAATGCATTTATACAGATGACTTTTGTGAAGAAAAGTATCTTTCACTCTTCATCAGTCCCACCCCAGTGTCCTCTTTATATCTAGTCATAAGAGTTTTGTTTGCACTGTAGGCTTCCAGCCATGCCATATAAAATGTAAAGGACACAAGCCAAATTCCACTCTCAGTTACACAGCTTCAACCTTTAACGTCAGACTTGCACCAGTGTAAACCAATAATAGATTCTGGCTGCCCTTATGGGCCTGATTTTGGCAGGTGGATGGAACGGGATTTGAAAGTTGTATTTATTTACCTCAGGAAACTAGAATTCACATCCAGCTTAGAAGAGATTTGAGAGAAGTTTTATGGTCCAAAAAGCTAATCTCAAATGGAATTCCTCACAGCATAAAATCACCATAAAGAAGAGTCTTGCACAATTCATTTTTATGCCCTTAATCCTTGCTTAGAAGAGGTCCAGGAAAAAACAGGCAGGATATTGCAGCGCAGAGCTAAGGTGTAATCGTAGCAAAGGCATGGGGGTAGGACCTGGAGCCAGCGCTACTTGTTGTCAGCCTGCCTGCTTGCACAGGGCTGCCGTTCCCCAGTGGCTTCTCAGAGCGCTGAATTACAGCACAGATGCAACGGCAAGGAAAGGAAAGGGAGGTAAAAATAAAGTGCCCTTTGAGAGTTTTTAGTAAGCCTTGCAAAGAAATCATGCAACTTGGGAAGATGTAAATCACTTCTCAGCTGAAAGGTTTGTTATTTATGCAATATATACAGCTACTTCAAAATTACCATGGAAGTCATTAGAAATACAATTTTTAATCTTGTAACAAATGCCATATATGAAACAAGATTGGAGTGAAGACAATTTCAATGCCAACACGCCATTAAATTGCAAGAAACATTCCAGCTCAATATTATCATCAGTAGGTGGGCTGTTTCTCCAGATCCGTGCCAATGGGGTAAAAAATGCATATTCTAAAAGGAAGCTGCAAACCAGTTCACCCTACAGGGTTGAAGATCAAGCAGTGCAACCAATGCAGGGACACCACAGAGACGCAGCGTTACAGCACTACCAGAAACATAACATTACTTCATCAAAACAGATATTTAATACTCGATAGCCAGGGCCCCTTATTATTCATTCTACTTAACATATCCATTTTCATAAGACTGCATTCTAGGATACCAGCAGCAGAGCAGAGGAAGATGGCTGTAGGACAAGACAGAAAACATGCCTAAGAGGAACACATAGAATTAACAGTACTTCAGAGCTTTGCTCCAAGTTGCAACTGGCAAGCAGACCAAGCTCTCAAAACGTTAGTTCTGGACTCATTTAAATAAGAAGGTAATTAGTGGTACTTGAATGGTGACTGTCACCCACTAAGCAGTGATGCACTGAGATTCAGTGTTTATGTCAAGAGCTTCATGTGGATTCTGCAGACTCAATTCTATTCAGGAGAGTGTGAAGTTGTTTAAATGAGCTCCTGTAAGGCACCTCCTTCACACCGCGGATAAGATCTGGAAGCAGGTTTGCTTGGCAGTGTTGCACCGAGTGAAAGTTGTTCAGCTTGTCAGCATCAGGGAACCTTAGTGCAGTAAGTCAGAGCTGTTTCAACAAGCGATCACAATAGACATTTTGAATTTATTTCCATAGAGTAAGGAAGCACTCATAGCTTCGAGGCATATAACGTACTAGACCTGGTCAAACAAGAACCCTTGACAGCAGAGCCAAGCTAAGGAGCTTAGCTGGGATCAGCGAGCCATTAGAGCTGACTATACACATTCAGAAAAAATTACATAAAGTGATATGTATCTAAGGTCACTGTGGGAGCCAGGAAGTAGTGCCAAAACATTCTTGCAGGCTTCTCCCTTCCTTGGCCTGCCCTCATTCACGGACAGAGAGCCCAGGCTGAGCCAGGGCTCAGTGCAAGCTTTCACTGGCTTACCCCTCTCTGACGACTGAACAGGTCATGTTGCAGTCATTTATATTTAGAAGAACAGGTGGGCAGCCACATTCCAAATTTAATCAAGTTAACACTTTATACTTCTTCATGGCTTTCATAATTTTCATTAGCTAACTAAGGGTAGGCTACTGCAGCCTGTTAAGTTACAAAGATCATTTCTCTACAAACAACTGAATTTTCTTTCCAGGATTTTTTTTTTTTTTTTTTTTTAAACGTGCAATTTCAAATGCACATGATTTTTCTTACTCCCAACACGGACATTTATCAGTGAAGAATTCTCCAAGTTAAAATAGACCTTAGTACGACAGTAGAGACAAGAGATTAACATTATTTTCATATGCAGAGTTGTGTCCCCAGACTGAACACTGGCATTTTCCCATTTTCTACCAGGAATCCAAAAAGGAATTCGCTATCAACATCATTACTCAATTTCAGTCCCTACAAGTTTACGGACACCATGTCCTCCATCTGAGATCTTGCCAAAGCTAGGGAACCATCCCCAGGCTTCCAGCTCTATCTGTAGATGTGGAATCATCCCCACAGCACAAAAGGATTCCACCAGCATTCCCCAGCAACAGTCAGGCCACCGGTCTGGCAGAGTCCAAGGACCTTCACACCCCTGGGCTGCCACCAAGACTCTTTTCCCTAGCAGAGCTCCACAGACCCACACGTTTTTAAGAGGTCTAGAGCCAGACAGCACAACGGCGGTGGCAGACACGCTCACCCCACCTGAGCGTGTCAGCTTAGTCCAGGTCCTGGTTTCTGGTAGTGCAGTCCAACGCTAGAGGTAAATATTTACCTGATTGCTCTAATTATTGGTGCAGATAAGTGCAGACAAAAAAAAAAAAATGAAGCTAGAATAGACTTTTCCTACTAAAGCTCACTAGGCAGACACCTCACAAAGCTGGCCTCCCTGTGGTACACCAGCATTTCTTCCTGTCCATATTTGAGCAACATCTCTATAGAAAGCAGACCTGGTGCTTACACCAAATGCCCACTTCCTAGACTCAGGGATCTTTTTAAGGACACCATCTCATGTTCACTCTAAGTTGCTTATAAGGGTATCTAAGGCATATATGCCCTGCAGAAACTCCAAAGCCTAAATGAAAGCTGCTAGCGTTTTCCCTCTTCATTTTTAAATGAGAGATGTGATAATCCTTAAGTGTTGATAGAAAACTGCAGGTGACAGTCTCCATTTTGTCTCATTAGATTCTGATCATTTAAAATAGCATATTGGTAGCATGTTCACAGAGCGACCTGATGAGGGGGCAGCACTTCCCACAGCCCTGATTTCAAGTAGGGTTAATGTCAGCAATGTAAAGGATAATTAATCTTATCTGTCAGTGCAGCTGCTTCACATAATTTTACCCTAATAGTGATATCACATATCTCTGCCAAGTTAAAGGAGTAGAAACAGAATACTCCATTCAGATGTACTTTGCCAGTGATCACTTCCACCCTCACTTCAAATTCATAGATTTAGAACTCTCTGGCTTAGATATCTATAAAGTTTTATGTATGTTACTTATATATGTATACACACATGCATATATGTATAAAAGCAAACTCTTTACCACTACTTCTGAAAAGGTGGTACAAAAACACAGTATAAAAACACAGACTTCAGTATAAGACTTACAGTTAAAACAGCAGTTTCTAGAACACAAAATCCAAGACAAGCCACTGCACAAAGTAGTAAGAAAGTGAGGTACAGCCCAGCCAAGCCAAGGAGCTTTTTTTGTTCCCGTGAATTCCAAATAAAATTGGTGAATTCACTCTCTGGTAGAGGGAGCCTCCTCTGGCCCTTCTAACAAAGGAAGTGGCCTTTGGAAACCAGGGTGGAGAACCTGTTTCCACCTGAAGTCTTTGCAGAAGATTTTTAAAGAATCACCCACATGGTATCCAGTCTGTTCATACGCTCAGTGAGACAGGGCCTTTGGAAGCCTCTTACTCTTCTAGAGTAAAGAGCTAGAAAATAAGTCAGTGAAACAGACTTCTAGCATGAGAAAGAGCAAGCTCTAACTGCTCACACCGTTCCAAAGAAGCAAAGGTTGCTCCTCTACAAACAGCTCCATAAGATGTAACTGGCACTCGTCTTCCCTTTTACCATACAGGCACTTACTGGTTAAGGGAAAGCTGTAACAAAAAGTTTGAAGCTTCAAAAAACCCTTTGAGAGACAAACTTTATAGGCCATCCCCAGAGAAGCCTGAAGCTGCAGAATCCCTGATGACTGCTGCTGTTGCTGTCATTTGTGCAGGAAGGCAGATCCTGAAGAGCCCAATCCCCACGTTCTCTGGGCCACCCATGGAGCCAACTGCATTTCACTTGGCAGCACAATTGTTTTCTGTTGTATAATTTTGCAAAATACATTTGCTCAAGTAATAAAATTAACCCTCTAGGGATGCAGAGTACAAAGGAATAGCTTTGATGGATCCAGAGGTGAGAAAGAGAGGGGAGGAGAGGTTAATGAGTTAACCTGTGTAGCTGCAGTAGCTCTGTACAGAATGAGAGAAGCAGAAGAGAAAGCAAGAAATGACCATCGAGGAGCCAGAAATAGAGCAGCATGGAAAACTCTATTACCTACTGGGTGGCCTGCATCCAAGTTCATGAAAAGCTGCAATCAATCAGCTTTTGACAGAGGCATTTAATGTTACTCAGCTAAGTGGCAGATTCATAAGCAAAACGAGCTTACTGAGAAAGTGACAAACTCAAACTTGGAAGATCTATTAAGAACAATTCTGGGAAACATTTTCAGGGAAGGTCATGTTCAAAGCTGCAGCACAGGGCATTGTTCCTGCAGGATTTTACCCTAAGCCCGTGAAGAATGATGCTGACACCAACAATCTTTCTCATGGGTATACACCGTGATGATGGATCCAGGTCCCTGTGCAAACCTGAGCGATGTTCCCAACATGAGATGACTTCCACAGCTGAATATAAATACTGCCAAAATTCTTGACAGTTCTACTAAATTATTTTGCTGAAAATGAAGTTTTCACAGCCAAAGAGCACAAGATTAGCTAATACCAAGAAGTAGAAAGGGCCTGAGTGCCTCTGTAGTTTCAGAAGTTTAATATGCAAGGATGTTAAAAAATGAAAAGACCACGTATGTACAGGTATACATCTGTTACTGAGAGCGGGAGGTAACGCAAACAGGAAGTTCAAACTGATGGGGAAAGCTGCCAGATATGCAAGAGAGACCAATTAAATGCTTGTAGTAATGCTACTGTGAAATGCCAGACTCAGGACAGGAAACTGAAAAAGTTGTTAAGGAAATACCTGGGCATGTCATTTGGCCTTTTAGAAGTAACTCACAACAGTAAAATCTGTTAAGTATATTCAAGGGTGCATTAAGATGACAGATTTTTTTCCCCCTTGATTTCCAAGAACATGTTAAGAATTCTAGAGCTTAAGCTGGCAAGTACCTGGGGTGCAGCTAATACTCCTATGGTTATTTTCTGTGCTAATTGAGGTCCAACTATTGTCAAAGCTAGCAGTTTTTACATTAGGAAACCATTTTTTCCTCCCTAAACAAATGCCAATAGCTTTCACAATTCTCAGGTCCCAAAGGAATAGGATCTTTCCATACAAAGACTGCATTTGTCTAAGACATCGGCCCTCATCGTTTCTATAAAAGAGGGAACAAGGTTTAAGAAGTCTTCTATAAAAGTGTTCTAGACTGAAACCTCTAGCATAGATTCACCTGCTGGGATTTGTAGATGTTCTGAGCGCTGCACAGATGAATGACCTTGACTTTCACCAGTTACCATAAGGGACAAAGACCAACAGCCCCTTCATGTGACTGGGACTTGATCTAATATAGGACTACAGAAACAGGCATGGGATATGAGAGGTGCACAAGTATAAATGATAAAGGTTTAATTTGCCCAACTCTGTGTCTATGCAGGTGGACACGTTATGCCATATACAGATTGGCCTGCAGAACTCTCCGACCAGGAGACTTTCAGGAGTTATGAAAACCAGCTATTGAATAAATGAGCAGAGTAGCCACTGTCCCTTCAAATAAGATGATCTCATTTTTCAAGGGCACAATTTTAGGAGGGGTGAAGATGTTTTATCTGCAGGCACATTGTTCTGTATTCATTCTGTGAGATTCAATGGATGCTGTGTTGGGTTTTGCTAATAATGAGATGGCTCCCATCACGGCTGTATTATAGCACCTGGTAAATATTGATTACAGCACCTTTGTGCAGCTGTAAGCACATTACAATTAAGGAAATAAAGCACAGAAAGCCCTCAAACAGGAAATCCACACAGGAGTAGCACACTGATACAGGGTACCCTAAATCTTCAGCTAGTTCCTAAACATTGGATTCTGCACCTCCTGAGCTCTTACATCAACCGAGAGATTTGATTCACATTTTTCAATGCTTTTTTAAGTTTCACTGTTAACTTCATAGACATTAAGAATACATTGCAACCTTTGTACATAGGTAATAGATTTCTAGGGCAGATGTGCAAAGTAAAAATCATTTTTCTCAAAATGACAGATTGGGAGTTCTCCCCAATACAAATATTGCATTGCTCATCTCCTAAAACACAACAGCTAAGTGAAATAAACAAGAGCAAAGTTACATGATTATGAAAACACAAGTCAAATGGTTGCCAGAAGCCACCATGAGAACAAAAGCATTATGAAAATTTTGTTGATCAAAATGATTTTGATAGAACATTTTTGCTTCTCAGTATTATACCAACAGAATACTTGTGTCTGCTTTAGTAATTGGCAGCCTCTAGCTCATGCATCTAGGGCAGTGAAGAGATGGCTTCCAAGAGATGGCTTCCATGTGGAGTCATTACATAAGGTAGCAATACTTCAAGCAGTTGAGATTTAGTATTGTCCACACTAGAAAACAGGAATATTACATATAAAACAGCAGTGATCATCAAAAATTAATAATAGATACAGTTCCCCGTGTGGTTTAAAGGAACAGGGGAGAGAAAGAAGGGAATATGCAATATGACTGAGGAAACAAAGAGTACACATGAAATAGAAAGCGATCTCACAAAGGAAATTCACTTGGCCAGACATGCTGGAACAGAGAGTAACAAATTATTTGAAAACAGCATATGATCTACCAACATCACCTTATTTGTGAAACAGAAGCCACAAAAATATGAGAATTGCAGATGAATCAGATGCAGTTATATTATAAACACTTCATTTTAACAGAGCCAGGCACAGATGTCTGGAGACACAACAGAAAAATGAATCTAGTAAACAGTAGAGACAAAAAAATCCAAATATGTTAAGTTCATCCTTTGTTAACAAGGATTCTAGACCCAACAAGACCTAATATTGCTAAGACAGCTCTACAAATCTAGAAAGATGTGTCATGGAGATTCACGGTGAACTATTTCAACTGTTCTCCAGTCAAAGTCTTTCATCTGAAAAATAGATCAAAAACAAAGGGGGTTAAAAGATCTGCTGCCCTTTCTTCCATCTGTGACAAAGGAATAGGTAGCTTCTTTACTGAGCGTGTACACCAGGAAATATTGCTTTCATACACAGGCAACAACAGAAAGTTTTTAGTTTCTTCCTTATTCTACCTACATAAGAAAACATTGTGAACACAGTTTTAATCTCACCTCCAAAACTTCAGTTCTAATCTAACTTGAACATTGTCAACCACAGACTACCTTCCAATCTTTAAGGTAGGTCATGAATCATCTTTAGTCTCACAACTGACTGAATAAAACTTAAAGCTGAGACTGCTGCCTTTAGAGAACATAGACTCTTCCCATTGTCTTGCTCAAAAGGTTGCCAGATCACCAGGTCCAGAGACGTCTTTGCTTCATCTTTCAGAAGATGAATTCCCAACACATGCCCGAAGTGTTTTAATATTCTTGGAAGAACCCTAATTGACTAGGGTTTTATTGTTTTGTTTTTAGGCTAATAACATATTGGTGAATAATAGGAGATAAACGTCATACAAGATGTTGATAACTGAAATGCTACATAAACTTCGTAATGGGGCCGCAGGCCTTTACTTCATAAGGTAAAAATCACCTTAGCAGTACACTGCAAAGTAGATGGAAATGGGCTAATAAGTCTGTTTTGATATGCAGTGAATTACTATGGCCTTACATGAAAGTCATGCTTTTTTTGCTGCCCTTTTAATAAAATTAGACTTTAGACTCTTGTGAAAGGAATTGCTACTTGTCCACAGAATGAGCGCAGTCATCACAAGGTGCCTAAAAAGAGAGAAAGGACCATAGCATTTCAAAAGGGTCTTTCTAGTGCCTAGGTAATGGTGTCCTCTGGGTGGCCACTGAAAAATTACTGTGGTACTGGTGTCTAAGATGTTCCCAACAGGGACCGAAGCTACTCTACCAGTTCACATTACCTACCAGAGAGTCAACTTGCAGGAAGTAGTTGCATTATAACTGATGAAAGACTGGATATTCCCTTCAGAGATGTGTGAGATTTTAAATTCTATATTAGGAAAACCAGCACCATGGGTAGAACATAGATTTGCAAAATATAAAATTCTGGCTGCAGTTCAGAGCATCTCCCTTACTCAGCAAAGCATTTATTCCTAAGGTCAACTTTCAGCACGCTCAACATGCTTCACTGAATACAGCAGAGCTCCTGCAGAAGTGACAGAGAAAATAAAAGCAAGCATGAAACAAAAGAAGCATTACTACCACACAGATTGTTTTTGAACTCCTAGCTTAGTCTAACATTTGAAATCAGAAATTTCTCTGGATAACATTTCTGAAGCTATCCAGGCAAATTCTGAAGTTAGTTCATTGGAGAAAAGGTCTCAGTGATGCATGGGCATAGGATTCCCCATGCATGGACACTCATTCACTTACACATGCTTAAATGCAGACAGGCATTAGACAAATGAGAAAGTTCTGCATGAAAGCTAGCAGTTGTATTTCAGAGAAATTCAACAAACCTGGTGTATCAGAGCAGCGCTACAGAAATATTAGAGCTGGCCATCTCGGTCCTCTTGACTGTAAGATTTTTCACAGACACCTGGTAAGCTTTCTACTTCTTCTGTAATGGGATGTTGATAAATAGGTATATTTCCTAGCAGAATAAATACCAGACATTAAGGCTATGAAAGAGGTATAGTAGGTAATAGACATTGTTTCAAAAATCCTGAAACAAAATATTGCTTAAAACCATTTATTGTGTACAGCAAAATATACCCAACTCGAACAGCATCTCCTTTTTCCGTAGCTCATAGGATATAAACACTGAAATTACAGTACTACAAGATTTTCCCCACTTAGAACAACCTATTAGGCCAGCAGTTATACTACCTCCCTGTAACTGCATTAATAATACCATCTGAGAGCCAGGCAATGCTAAAACTGATACTGAAGTGTGCAAAAAGTGAGGAACTGCTACGTTCCACGGTCTGGATTAGAAGCCACTAGCCACCTTTCAAAACACAATGGGAGTTTTTAAACAAAACCTTCAAACTGAAGCACAGCCCCAAAATATCTAAAGATTCCTCTTGTAGCTCTTGCAAGGTAAAACTTTATAGTTCTAGACAGTTACAGACAGCAGACTGGAAGGAAAAATGGTCTTCCTGGGCTGCAAATTGGCCAGCAGTCATTCAGGTATGTTAGCCTAGTGCTGAACACCTGCTAAGATAACTTCCAGGATTTGTTAGACACTCTGGTAAACTAACATACTTCTAGGCTTGTAACCTGATCAATTCAAGCCTGAATCTCCTTCCAAATGACCATGTGCATTTGCACTTTGTTGTAAGATGGAGTTACACTGTATAAAGATAGGATTGAGCTGTAAGGTACAGGATCCTAACAGCATTTTAATGTCAATTCTCCTCAGAATTGTAAATGGCTTACTCAAAAGTCTAACTTACACAGATGGAAAACCTATGAAAAAGGTTTTCCTCACAGGAAAACTAACACTTCTACTTCTGGTACAGTCAGAGACAAAGAATTGTATTTTGGCTGCTTAAGGCTTCTTCATTTCAAGTGGCACAAACTTTCTTTGACAAACCACTCAATATTCAACTCAGAGCCAAATCTTGACCCAAAAATAGGTGGGAGCTACAGGACAAGTCCTTCTCTTATGATCCAGTATTTTCCATCAAGTAAAACATGATTATAAACCTTTCAAATATGCCAGCAGAAACTCTAGAAATCATCCTGTGTAGTGACTGTTGAATGTTGGATTATTTGTTTGGTTCCCCCCCCAATGGGTTGATGTTAGATTGCTTTTGTCCCTTTAGCTGAGCAGTAGTCTTTAAAAGGTGTTATTTCCAAAACTGAAGTCTCACTTGCAGCCAAATACATGTGATGCTGAAATTTGAACATCAAATTTTATAGCTTGCAGGCATTTGACAATCACTAACTTACAAGTTTGTCAGCCCAAAGAACTTTTTTCCCCCCCACTTAAAAACTGATGAGGATGCCCTAAAAAGGGAGGCATTCCTATGTTTAGATAAACCTATTTTTGATTCCTATGTTCTTTGTTAGGATGCAGAATGTGATACTGGTGCTTTCTCGTGCCCCGGCTCTATTCTTGCACATACCTGACATTTCCACAGCTCACTCAATCTCAGGTACAGAAACTGAACTTAAGTAGTTTGGGCTTCAATTCCTTCTACGTGAATATATGCTTCACATGTTAAGCAGATGACTTCTAACAACAAGACTTGCTATTATAATCCATTCATTTCTCCACTAAGAAACAAACAGTCCCCAGTAAGCCACTAAGTGAATGCCCTTTTTAAAGCAAAAGGGCTCCCCACCTGCATCAGAAATGACTGTTCTCTCAGGGAATATAGCACCTACTCCAGATGGAAGTTGAACAAGGAGCTAGAACTCAGACACCTCCTATAAAAACCCTTGTGATACTTCAGTGTTACCTGGTTGCCTCTACCTGTTTATCAGTTGTCCCTACCTGAGGGAATTACTGCCCACAAGCTGCTATTCTAGTGCTCTTATCCTCCATGGTGATCTCCTATACATCAGGAGTGCCCAATTTTTCCTGCAGATTCCCAAAGAATCTGTACACTTGGATGCATTTAGAGAAGTCTAACACAGCTGTACAGTAACCAGTGCCTCAGTGAAGGTTTTCCATACCTACCAATTTCCATCACCATCTCTTATGTCCATTCCCTTAAGCACCCAGAAATTTAAAAAGTTACACCCATGGTTGTTGTTCCGCTGTGGAACGCAAACATTAGATGTTAGCTCCAAGGGTGGAATCATATCATATTTGTTCTGTAAACTGTCACAAATACCTATGACACTACGTAATCTGTGGGGGAAAAGAACCTCATGAAGCCAAATGTTTGCACAAGGCAGCGAAGTAAAACCATTTTGGATGACTACATTTTTCATCTAGTAATTAGTAAAGGAAATCACACACGAAGATTCAACTGTTCTGAGAAATTGCATCAAAACTGAACGCATTCCTTGTCCTTTCCTGGAAGCTTGTCACAAAAAGCAGAATATACTCAAAAAAGCAGAATATACTCAAAAAAGCAGCTCCTCTAAAGCCACAGCATTCATTGTTCTTCTCCTGCAGTGCCTACACGCTGACAGATGGAATGACATGCTTTGGGTCAGGAGGCTTTCCCACCATGCAGAACAAGTCAATTTACATTCTCATCAAGATCTAGCAGCTTGTGTTTGAGTTTCCTTTATTATATTGGTAAAGTATCCCACTTTTGAAAATACAAAGTTACCCTGTTAAAGCAAACACGAGCCTTCTCACATTGTTCTCCAAAAGGCTCTATGCTAGGCTGTCCTTACCAGAAAACTCTTTGATTTACTCAGTCTGAAGTGCAGCTTGTTTGATGTTGCATAAATTCCCACCTAGACACTTAAAGTGAGCTCAAATGCAACTCATCCACCTCAGGTGCCATATTCACCCTTCATTTACGCTTGTGTAATGCTACAGAGAAGGGGCTGCACAAGCATGAGGAGGGCAGTTTGCTGTAGGTACAGAAAATGTTCAATTAGAGTGGCTATACAAATAAAGAACAAACAAAAACAAGAAACAAGTTTGTGTCATGAAAAACCACCACTGAATTTGTGCCTGAAAATACAAAACAGAACAAAATATTTCTTACTCAAAGTGTGCTCATGAATACACACAAAATACTCCAATGAGGTAGTAAATACTGGAAGTTGGAAGGTGAACTTAGAAAAAGTTAGAGCAGTATCTGGTCATTATTTCAGAAAATCATCAAATCATTAACGGGATTTCATGAGGGAAAAAGGGCATCCCAGCATGTGGGGAGTTGTGAGTGTGCCAGGGCACAGAGGAAAAGAAATGGGATGTACTCAATCATTCTAAGCACAGAATTTGGTTCAAGATAAGAACTGTATTGTAACTCTTCAGCAGTTCAACACTTTCAACATATCTTTGTAGTATCAAAATGTTAATCCTGTAAGAATACTGATCAACTCAGAAAATTATCTAAAAAACAAGGAAGTTGTTATATGCAAATTAGAAGGAAAATGTGGATTGGTTAATGGCTGCCAAAATCCCAGAAGCTACAGAGGGCGTGGATTATTAATTTATTCTGGGTTTCTAATACGGAATACAAACATTGTGTTCCTACAGAGAAACATACAGGTGTTCTCACACCAATAATGAAGACTAAATCTCCTGGTAACTTCATTACACAGCACAGAACTCAGAATAAATATCACACTACAATGATTTAAAAAATGATTTTAAACCACCTTAGTAGCAAAGTTACAGGTTCTTAGAAGTAAAGAGATCTCTAAAAATTGAAATTCTGCCCACGGAATACAGAGAAAACAATCCACATCTCACAAGCTACATGGAGGGCCACGATGTTTTGAGGAACTACACACATTGAAGCATAAAACTTACAAGTTGTTTGATAATTTATTTTTATTTTTTGTCCCTCTGGTCCCCCCCAGGCATGCATTATAAGCAGGAATTCTCCCCAAGCACTTGTCAAGGTCATCAAATGATCATTGTGAAAAAAAGAGTATTGAAGACAACAATGAAGCAGGAAAAAGAGGCTGTGTATTGATGCTCACTGCAGAGGCCCTTGGAATATTTTCATGTGAGAAAAAAACTGCCTGACATTGCTGATACCACATTAAGCCCAAAACAATCTGCTTAGAGCCACTGAATGAGTCAATACACTTTTTAATATTTATTAAAATATGACTGTAGCCTAAGGAAATATACCTGATATCTTTAACTTCAACACACCGATAACTCCATGCCTTTCTCATAGAACACCCCATGTTGGAAGGGACCCACAGGGTTGATCACCAAGTCAAATTTCCAGCTCCACACAGCAGCACCCAAAACTGCAGCAGGCTGGGTGCTGTGACCACTGCCCTGAGGACCTTGTTCAGTGCCCAGCCACCGTCTGGGTGCAGCACCTTCCCCTGTCACCCAGCCTGACCCTCCCCTGTCCCAGCTCCATGCCGTTCCCTCGGGCCCTGTCACTGCCCCCAGAAAGCAGAGCTCAGTGCCTGCCCCTCCGCTGCCCGGTGAGGGAGCTGCAGGCCGCCATGAGGCCTCCCCTCGGCCTGCTCGGCTCTGACCCAAGGGACCTCAGCTGCTCCTCACACATGTTGCGTTCCAGACCCTTCACCATGTTGCTAAGTGCAAGTTGTGTAAGCCAACAGATACACTAAATAATCAAGCCTGTTTTCAGTTTTCTTTTGCCACAAACACTGTTGTAGCTACCTAAATTTATTTCTGTATTAAGGACATCAAAAATCCTAGTTAAAAGTTGGATTACTAAAGCTTGGTCCTGTTTTACCAGTGGGATCAGTGCAACACCTTGCTTTCACTTCAAGACAACCTGACCACTCCCGGTGCCCTTCCACAGTCACAGTTTTGAAGAGAACACTAATTTTTCTTGGCTTTAATGTAGGACTTGCAGATGAAATGGTCAATCAGGCTGACAGGGAAGGCGGTGAGCAATACAGCCTAAGAAACCAGATCTCAGACATAACGGGGGGCAGTTCTTCCAGTTAAGTCTTCATCAGAGCCACCTATGCATCCCATACAAAGAAGAGTGCACAAGTCCACCCATCCTTTCCTGCACCATGCCCTCTCCCAAGCCACACAGCTCCGGCAGGAGTCCTCACGGGCAGGACACCACACCTGCAAACTTCCCCAGGGCTTCCGAAGTGCAGTCATGCAGTAACTGCCCAGCAGGAAATACAAGTTTTGGTAAAGCAAAGGAACAGGGAAGATTCAACTACGGGCAAAAAGAAATGTGAGCACAGAGCACATACGAGAGTGCTCCTGTGTAAGTCAGCCGAGATGATTTATGTTGCAGCCCGGAGCACTAGCACAAGACCCTCACTCCACAAAGCCAGAACCTGACAGCCATTGAACAGTCAGACTGCTCCCCATGAATCACAATTACAGGAACACCTGTGATAAATGGCTGAAACTCGCTGTACTCAATAACCCTCAACTCCTTTCATTATTTTTTTTCTTTTTAAATTTGTGTGTAAATGCATACACACTTGTCTGCAAGAAAACTTGCCTAAAGACAGTTGCTCAAAGGTTTTGCTTTCCCTGCAGGAAAAGTGACTTTCCTTTCATCTGTCAGCAGATGTTTATTTCCTTCTCACATTCTAATGCATCACATTATATTTACTGAGGCAAGATTAGCTATTTTAAACAGACCCGTTCTCATTTACTAGACCTGCAGGCCCTATGGTTGAGTCATCCTTATGTTTGAGGGGCAGAGTGGGGAAAAGCTTCCATTCTTTCTTCACATTGTCAATCTTACAGTTTAAGGACACTCTCAAGTTAGCAATACATTCATCGCTTACCACCCCAGCCAAATTTCAGATGTTACACTGTTTTCACAGGGTTGCTAAGACAATGTCAATTCTACACGTTAGAAAGTGGAGGCAAGAACTGGACGTGCTCTGTAGTAAACTCCAGCAGTGCTACTGGATGACCAGCTGTATAGCAGTGTTAGCAGTCCGGTTTGCTGTGCAGCCTCACATTCTTCCTGAATCTAACACAGAATGCTCATGAGCATTAACGCACCTAGACTACCTGCCTTCAAGAACTTCCTATTTCGGATAAAAGCTTTGATGGGACTGATGGAAGCAGTGAAATGACAGGAAACAGCAAATGTACAAGTTCCATACCAGCCATAGATATGCCCATCCTCATCATTTCAGCTGACTCCATATGACCTTCCAGTTGTTGGCCCCACAATTCTTGGAGCAAAACCAAGATTTCATTTTCCTCTGCTCGTAATTCAGTTTTCAGGAGATTGCAAGTCCAGAGACAAGACTCACCTGACACCACTGTTTTCCCGTGGCACTCCGTATGCCTCATGCACTGAGACAGACACAACAGGCAGTTGGTAACACCTGACTCGTTGATTGTGCCTGTGCGGACAGTTGGCTAACCAAGCTGACTCACAGTATAAACAAAGGTCATGAACTCCTGCAAATCTTTCAGCAAACCTGGCTTTTATACCTCATGTCTGTAGCAAAATCAGACATGCAAATTTTGCACTTCCTTGTATCCACAAGAACTAGCACAGACTGATTACATTTCCCAATTAACTGCACAACAGATTTGAGTATCAGGTTTTTAAATGAAAGTATTAGTATCTAACATTCATCTAGAAAACTCCTGTAAGAGCCTTTTACTAAGTGACTGCATTGAAACATGCTACAAATACTTAAAAGATGACACAAAAGCAACTACTTTTACAGGCACACATTTTTTTCCACAAGTGCTGTCACGGTAAAAAGCCTGAGATGACTTATGTTCTGCAATATCCATGCCTCTACACCTCCTTAACCCTTCAGCTGAGCGTCTTCTCACCCCTTCCCAGATGTCTTCTCATCTCTTTTGATTTCTTTTAGCTTCAAGCTTTTTACACCACCTGGCTCTGGCCCCATTTTCCAAGGCACCAAGAGCATCATTTGCCTCATTTGGTGCTCACTTAGAATAGCAACAGGAGCATGTGCCTTGCACCACTTACTGCCACTGTTCAGCCACTGGCTAGGCTATGGCTGATCTGTAAGCACATTTTAAAAAAATATATCTTTTGATAAATCGATTTTGAAGCATAAATTAATAACTTTTTTTGAATTACTCAGTGCAAAGAAGTGAACCGTCCACTGAGAGACCAGAACTTTCCTAGTAGCACCATTTGCAACTCACTTGTCTCGACTCTGACTTTTACTAGGTTGAGTCTCTTACTGACAATTTTACATCATTACTGAATTTGGGCAAGAAAACATTCTACCTACCTGCCCAAAATAACACCTAGCCTGTAATTAAAGGTAGCCGTTCTCAGTCCTAGCTGACTGCCAAATGCATGCTGATCACTTACATGGAAGTTAGCTCCACCCCTTAAAAAATTAGATAGATCTAAGTTAAAAGCACAATACTGTATTAGTAACTACAATATGTGAATTGCCATCCTGAATTACTTTGAAGGTCCATCAAGCACAGTATCAGCAGACACCAGTATCAGACATTTAAGGAGGCAATCCCTATGGGGGCAATTACAGACTAATTTACCCATCAGGGAAATTCCTTTTTAAACTCCATCAATTATCCCCCTGAGGCACAGGGATTTATATATCTTATGCTTTTAATCCTTTCTAACATAACTCTAGATTATCTTATTACATTCATTTTTAACCCTTTTTCAAATTCTCATCTCATTTCACTATCACAATTTTAAATTACACTTCTGCTTCCAAATACGTGCAGATAAACAAGAAAAATAAATTCTAACTGGAAAACTATTAATGGAATGGCATATAAAGCACATGTCATGGAAAATGCAACAAGACTTATCAGTGAGAAAACTATGAACATTCAACTTAATGTGTTCCAGAAAACCTCTGTGGGTCGGATAAAAGCTGCGTCTAGAAAAGGCAAAATTAAGCATCAAACCTCACAAAGGCAGCCTTTGGTATTTTCTCAGATACCAGTGAGCCTATTTTTGAGTGTTTTTCCTGTTACAGTACCCAGTACATGATCCAGCTTCTCAGAGTCACAGAAGTTAGTCTGTCAGACCCACAATTCAGCGATTTCATGGAGAGTAAGAGAGGAGACTGCTGTGAAATTCAGCAAGAGACCCCGCGTTCACATGGAAAGTGGAGAAACGTCTTTGGCATCCCCCTGCAGTGGCCCCTTGACAGGAAGGCTATACACAGCTGAAGTTTCCTGCTTGCTGCAGAGCTGCTGGGAGTGGATTGAGGTAAGGAGACGTGGGAATCAGCTGACCGTATTAACAGGCACTTTCCTGGTTAGCCTGAGGAGCCGAACAAGAAAGATTTATAAAAACAAGGCAGAGGTCCTGCCTGCTCTGTGCCTATAAGAGGACATAGGTCACATAATGGGATTTAGCAAGAAAAACTGCACGCTCAACAGGACTTAGCAGCTGACCAAACTTAGTTCTGGAATACTGCTACATTCAGATTCCAAGAAAAATCTGAAATAGTGATTTAATCCAACATACACTTTAAAATATATATTTTTGTTGTGTTGTTTGT
Source organism: Nettapus auritus (assembly GCA_011076525.1). Classification (NCBI taxonomy): domain Eukaryota; kingdom Metazoa; phylum Chordata; class Aves; order Anseriformes; family Anatidae; genus Nettapus; species Nettapus auritus. Next base: position 3,762,096 of record CM021773.1, on the reverse strand, counting down.
TTTTGTAGCTTTGAGACAGTACATCATCTTTCCGAAGACAGAAGGGGCTCTGAAATCACATTAAACAATTACCAACTTCTTCTCCAGGTATATAAAGCTATCGGGGGGCACGGAGAGAGTTCTGGCAACAATATAAACACTCGAAGAAGAAAGCTCAGCTCCCCTCTGACCTCTGCGGCTGCCAAGTTTTTCAAGTGTTTCCTCCTGCTTTCACCCAGGGAAGTTGATGGATGCACTGCTACCGTTCCTAGGGGCCATTCGCATCTTCCGATCCGCCGGCTCCTTACAGGGCTGTTCTCTCCTCTCCTGTGCGCTAACATAAAAGAAAAAAGCAGCCTCTCCCCTATCCCAACCTCAACCAACCTGTATGGGCATCTCTGGACAGGCAGGCACAGCAGATACAGGCCAGGAAAAAGAGCTGCTTATCTCTCCTCTGTCTTCTGACTGTGAATCACTTGCTGTAAATAACTTATTCATGGCATCTGCCAGGGACAGATCAGGTAGACTTGCCCCCCCCCCCCCTTCTTGTCCACAGTTCTTAGAGGCCAAACATAAAACCTTCCATAAAATGCCTGCCTCTCTAACAGCCCACAATAAAAACGTGTGTGAATAATCAATGTCACAGCTCAGCAGATGAAGAGCCAGAAGTATTTCACATCAAGAAGAAAGCGAGCTTATCCTAAGTTTTACATAAGGTGAAAACATTTGTTTCAAGTCAAGAAAACCCATTCTCTACAGCAATGTTTTCTTTTGTTTGCTGAGTTTTGTTTACATTTTTTCATCTGTTTTTGTGGGGAAGTTGGGCAGGGGGTTCAAGGGCACCTAGGGGATTTTATGTTTAATGCAAGATGAACTAATTTCAAAGAGCATTTTGTCAGTGGTTGGAATGACCACGGGGTGACAAAATTCAAGTTTGTGTTCCCATGCTCACCCAGACAGAAGGAATCTGAGCCGAGGTCTCCTGTATCACACCCCGTATAACATCCAGGAGCCTACAGACTTTAAGAACAGGAAGGAGGCACACACACACCTCACCCTAGCTCTGTGACAACATGCTTTGCTTCAGCTGAAACCACTTCCTGGGATCAAATAATCTAAGGATCACTTCAGGTGAACCAATGCTGGATTTTTTACTTAATAAAGTATGCATCTGAAAAAAAATACCGCAGCATGAAACTAGAGCAGTAATTCTATAAACCTGATAAGCGCACTCTGGAAACCCGTTAGGGGAGTAACACAAACAATTTTGCAAGGTTTAGAGCTTCTAGACCAGAACAGGCCATACCAACTGCGATGTTGGGACTGAGCAGGGAGCACGCCAGAAAGCTCCCCACACAACAGACCGTCCCCTCCGTATGAGGTACAGAGCTTGCCCCTGCTCGCCCATGCCTGGTGAGCTATTCAGTGAACAAAGGACCAGGGCGGCGCCACCTCCACACCACCACCCCGCTCCCCAGCGGAAGCACCGGGAGCTGGGGATGCACAACGGCTGCCAGCAGAAGCGAGATAATGGCTACCTGAAATGCCACGGGTAAACCCATCTACAAACGATGTTCTGTTGATTATAAACACAATCCTATCCAGGTCAAAAAGCATTTTACATGCAGCAGACTTCCATGTCTGACTACATTCTACTTATTTAAAACAGCTTCTGCCAGTCATGGAGGAATTAAAAGGAAGGCATCTGCTGGCACTCTGGTACTCATTCTCTCTGAAGCAGCAAGAATATTATTTTGGAGTGTTATCATTGGCAATATTTCAAATCCATTCACTGCCAGATTTTTAAAAATGCCATGTATAATTAAATATCTCCCTCCCAGGGCCACCACATCAGACACAGGGGGAGCAGCGCAGCCAGATTTCAGTCCCTGAACAAGGGGTCACCGGCAGGCAGTTCCCCAAACCTGCTTTTTGAAAAATCAGAATAAACCTAAATGTTATTCCTTTTCTTACCTTTCAAAGTTCACTTCACAGTCTCTCCACTCATCATCTGGTAATATTCAGACTCATTTACTGCAGGCATATTAATGCTTGTTCTGTAAGGTTTTAATTTTAATGCCATGATATGCACAGTGTCTTACGTTCTACCTTATAGCTCTTGTGGCTGTTATAAAAATAGTTTTGATCTCATTTGCTTTTGAAATGCAAAATACTTTTTCAGCTTCTTCCACGAAATTGTTCCAGTGCACTTGAAATTTTCATTATATTTTTGAAGGATTCCTCTACTTATATTTTAATTGAATTTTCATAGCGTATTCTTTACCTTATACTTCAGTTATACATACAGCTTCAACAAACTTTTCCTCTTATAGTTCCTTGTTCATGTTTTTAATTCTCTCAAAGCCACTTACATGTTTGCCAAAATTTAATGCTAATTGGCAAATGAGATTATAAACTGGTTAATTTAGAACAGAAGTTCTAACTGAATTCCTGTGAGCAACCAAAAAGAAAGAGGGGCATTAGGTTTTGATCGTAAATCAGTGTAGGAATGCTTTAAGAAGTTTGCAGTACTGCCCCCCATCCTAACATTTCACAACACCGTAAGCCACCTGAACTCCTGAGTGCCACTGAACCAAGCAGCAGGTGAGAGTCTCCACCACAGCAGAATTCACGACTGGTTTAATCAAAATCCAAGAACAAACCATGATGAATGTGATTAGCTTAGAATAGCAAATATTTTGGCCTGATAGTTTAAGGGAATCCCATCCGATACATGGCCTCTGACATACAGAAAGCATCAGATGGAGCAAGGCAGACTGCTGCTTTATTACTGGCAAGAAAGTAGAGGTGCAGGAACCATCACAAAAGCAAACATTTCTGTTCTGCTCTGTCAGCAGTCCACAACATGTCATTTTGTGACATGTCAGCAATAATGTTAAACAAAGCCATCTGAAACGTTAAAACAATGTTTAAGAATTACATTTATGACAAATTATTGTGCTTAAAAACACTGAATGGAATCAGGACACTGCTGCGCCAGGCTGCCGTTGCCCAAAAATATCAGAAGAGAATTCATACACAGAACTGCACAAGACCTGAACAAGAGGCAGGGTTTCCCAAACAGAAAGCAGCAACTTAGACAAAGCGAGGGCTGCGCTGCAGCTGAGATGCCAGGTACCTATGCACTGAATCACGTAACTGTGTCTACATTCCTCAAGAAAAATTTTATGCGAGTGCCATGAGTCCAAGACTTCTGTTTTAGTTCACAGTGTGGGTATGCAGCAAGCTGATTAAAATAAGCAGTGAGCAGCAGTGCTGATCTCCTCTCAGCCACAGCGATTTCCCATTCCATTGTCTGCTTCTGGAACAGCAAAGACAGAAAAACCTTTTTCATTTCTGATATAGCATAGCAGTTACAAGCAGGGTTCTCCCACAAACAGCTGACAAAAGTCTAACTTTTTTTGGACTAAGGCACAAATCAACACAACTCACTGATCCCACACATTAGTGCATGTAGGGAATCAAACCAGGTGAGAACAGACCAACGTCAGAAGAGCCACACACTTCCTCGCACACTGCACCCCAGGCTCCTGTCACAGGAGCTTTTCTTCCTTTTCCACACTTCTCGCTCCCATCTCCACCAAAACCAGTGCAGTCTGTCTTTATTCAAAGGAATGGAGCCAGCCTAAAGCGGACGTATAAAGACGTTACAAAGATGGACAGATTGTATTAATATTTCCTACATAACTGGAAACTCCTTTTAAAGCCTCTCTTAGATTCCTCCTTTCATGCAACTGAATCATTCTTAACAGAAGTAGTTGGACATGCTAGTCACGCCCTGGGCTGATGAGCATGGTTTTGGATTCATTGCACATATAAGACCTGGGCAGAGATAAGAATTAGGAGCAACACCAAAACTCTATATGCCAGTATTTCCCTTCCTCTTTAGCAAGGCTTCCGAAAGCATCAGGAAGAGTGAAGACTCCAAGTTAGACACTCCTGCTCCAGCTTCAAGGCTTAGCATAAGCATATGGCTAAGTAAATCAACTGTCTTTAACAGCCCAGGAACTTGAACAAAGCACTGCATTGATCTTACAAATAACTAAATATACTGTGAGCCACTTAAGTGAAAACACACAAGCTTGAGAGTTCAAGCCATTGCAGAGGTGAATTCTCAATTTCCTGGAGGAAAAAAAAAAATCTCAGCTACAAGGCAGCTGGATGGCCTAATTACAGCTGCATAAGCACTCATGTCAGACAAGGCTTCCAGCTCTCGCATGCTACTGGGAAACCATCAGCACTTCCAGGTGAAAAGCTGAAGCCCACTGCCTCCAGTATGCCAGGCCACTGAAAACAAAACCAGCACAGCTGTCTTTCCATCAGTTTGCGGGAAGGTAGGTTCACAAATCTAATCTTTCCCTGCAGACCCATAGCAAAAGGGTAACCACTTCTGTGATGGACAAATAAAAAGATTAATAAGATAATTAAGATTTAGCAGCCGGCCACACAATGGCCAATGTGTTACAGTTGCCTGTCTCTGTCAAATTAAAAGACAAGACTTACATTTCAAATGTCACAACTTTGTCAGAAAAAAATGGAAGTCAGTCAATAAGCACAAGAAAAATTCCAGCATACTCTTACCTTTCCCACTTCTGTATCCCTAGCACACTAAGGTAGGCAAAATAAGATTCATCACAATAACTAAAAATTGCCCCACAGCAACTTAGGTAAAAAAAAGTTAGAATAAAAATCCAAAGATAGCCCTCCCCTCTGCCTCATTTTCTAAATCCTAACGTGAAGCTAACATGAGTGTGCATTGCCCATTTCCCGCCTCTATCCCTTCCCGTGAGAAGGGTTACCCAGGGAAGCCCCGCTCCACTGACAGGCAGGTCTCCATTACAGTGTAAATCCCTGGTGACTTCACAGCAGATGGACCAGTGGAAAACTAATGCAAACAAAAGTAGGATCTCACTTCAGATTTCATTCCAACCTCCAACTTCACACAAACCAATAACATCGCTAAAGACAGGAAAAAAGTTACTACAGACTCTTCGGCACATGAGATCAACACACTATTCATGAGTGATAACAGCCTGTGTCTTTTCCCAGCCTCACCTTAATTAAGGGAGGACAAAGGATGATTGGCTACAAAGACGGACAGATTTGGAGCTTTTCCCAAAGAACAGCCTACCTCTGAATGCAATTACCTTCCTCCACAGTCACTTTGTAAGATGTTTTATTTCAACTTGGTTTTGTGTGTTGTTGTTTTTTTTTTCCCACATTTTAATTTTGTTTAAAGTATGGGGCGTACTTAAGTGCTAGTAACTTGATCAAACTCTACCATTCCCCATAGACCCATCAGGCTACCTATGAGGACACAGAAGTGACACAGACTTGTGCAAAGGACGTTCTGGGAGCGAGGCACCTTGAAAACTCCCCTGACGCCCAGCTCTAAAACGTCAGAAGAGCTGCACGCAGTGCATATGGTGTCTGCACTGGAACAGGCTCCCCAGATAAGTGGCCACAGCACCGAGCCTGCCAGAGTTAAGAAGCGTTTGGACAATGCTCTCAGACATATGGTCTGATTTTTGGGTGGTCCTGTGTCAAGCAAGCCAGGAGCTGGACTTGATGATCCTGATGGGTCCCTTCCAGCTCAGGATATTCTATGGTTCTGCACAGGGCAAGTGCCACTCCTGCTCAGACATATGCTTGTGAAGGAACAGACAAGATGATATAGCTTCCCTTTAAGCTAACCTATGTCTGAAATTATACATAGGATAGGCGTGGTTTTCTCATACTCAGATGAATATTTGGTACAACCTTCCCTATTCTATCTCCAAGTCTGAGTGCATGTTTTGTGTTTCTTTAATTTATTTTTTTTTAATTACAATTGCCTGAGCTTTTCCAGCAGTTGGACTGCATACAAATCAAAACAGATTTTTTTGTTTGTTTTTAAAGAAAGTCTAACTCTCATGGCCAGAGAATTAGCAGTCTCCAGACTCCAGCATACCATAAAGTCTCGAAGACCAGAAAACCCATCAAAACCTTTTTTTTTTTTTTTTGTATTTTTGTAAATACAGTTTACTTACACTGCTGGGCAACACAGAATGCTGTAGCGGAGTCAAAACTCTAAAAAAATATTATCACCAGTCATGAATGTTTACAGAGAAACTAGCAATCCAAGTGCAGTACTTTCCTGTGAATGTAGTAATGTAACAGGTCTGTGCACGTGTCAATTCACCTGCTTGTTTTAAATCAGCATTGGTCATTCTTCTGTTAAAGCATCACAAAGACAACTCCACAAAGTTATGACACCAAATATCGCCCTGGTCAATTGGAAATCGACTCCTGTTACCCAGTGCAAGAACACGGCCCCCACCTAAGTGAGAGCTATAGGAACCAGGGTAATCAAAGTACCTTCCAAGGGGTGCCCCTTGGGCGTCCCACGTCAGGCAGTGCAGGCAGCACAAGCAGCCTCCAGATTCATTATCTGAAACCTTGAAGGACATGGAAAAGGCCACATTTCCACACAGCAATAGAGAGGCACCATCATTCCCGTTGCTTATCTGCAGGAATCTCCTGGGAGTGCTTCTTCCTGCATAAACTGTAATTACAGAGGTTGAATCAGAAAAAATTCCATGTTATATTTCATCCTGTTAAGTGTCTGTGTTACTTTCAATCCTTCCCTCTCACAAGAGATCTGAGAGAATACGTGGAAACAGAATAAGCACAGAAGTAAACACGGGCTCCCCTTTAAATGTAGTGGGCTTGTTTCCAAGGCCACACAGGGAAATAGAGGGACTTAATACTGTAAATGAGCTACAGCCTCAGTCACCTAATACATCTGCGGCAACTGTTTTGGCACCATGTAGTTGAGCCAACAAAGTTTTTATTTAACATCATTTGTATATATAACTTTTTTAAATGACCTACATAGATGCTACTATGCTATAGTGGCTGAATGGGGACTGGGGAGAAGTTTCAGTTATAGAAGCTCTCTCTATATTTAAAAGTCTTTGTTAGTCTTCTGTCTGCCAGTCTAGTGAAGCAGCCAATTTGGAAAAGCACCTTGTATGAATACTGCAGCAGTCAGAGCACTCTTGGCATCTTCCAACATTTAACAATGCATAAAATCTCCAACTGCATAGCCAGCCCATCCACAACAGTGTTAGGCAATATTTTTTTGCATATATTCTGCGATACATTGAATTCACGGGCAAAAGCGAGCTCTGCCATGTTTATCTCCTGCAGTTTGGAAGGCAATTCGTTCCAGCGCATAAAAGCAACAAAGTAGAAAGGAACACTAACATTCATTTTGTTCCCTTACAGACACACATCTTTCAGTCCCTTACAGACACCCTTCAGTCTTCCAGAACTCACAGGCATGGAAGGGAAGAGGACAGGTGAGAATGTGACTGAAGACTTTTCAGTTTTTATACTTTTTTCAATAGCATATTTATTGCTAATTTAGCCCCAAACAATCAATTCAAAAAGTTACCTAATCTCAAGGTGACAGCAGATACATATTTTGGACAGGTTTTGAGGATTTCCTCAGCAATTTTTTTTGGAAAAGTCTGGCTGTATTGCCAGTGATGCTGTTAGTCTCCTGTCTTCTTCATGGGGTTGCAACGTTAGTCAGAACCCTAAACCCACCTGTGGAGCCACCTCTACTGCCTGACTCGATTTGAATCTACATCTTTCAGGTGAGTCCTGCAATGTCTCTATGTCCTCTGAAGCTGTACTATGAGTGCTTAAGTATTCATTTCACACTGCTAGCACTACAACAAAAATCCTTCCCATACTAGAATAAGTATCTGTGAGCCCTTTATTGCTGTCCCATGCCTTTTCCCAAGCCTAAAGGAAATTAAAGGAAGACAAGTCTCAACCAATCTCATAGCCACCTAGGGAGACAGCCTGCCAACCTGAACTGCACCTGGAAAACAGCACAAGCTCCTTGTTAGAAATTGGCATTTAAAGTGTTTAGTTCACATTATGAACGGCAGGTTCGAGTTCACGTGTACTCATCCTGAACTTTATGCTTTTGATATGGAAACAAACACTTTCAGATTTCATAATGCTTAAGACTACAAGACTAATTCTGATGGTATTCAAAATACTCAGCGTTGTGGTGTGCCATACAGGTCGGTCAGTCACTGTTCTTCACCCAAATACAACGCAATTCCCTCCGCCCGGCCCCACACTCCATAGCCTTCATCTCACGGACTTCCCAGGTTAAGCCCACACAGCCAGCTGAGCTTCAGGAAGGGCAAAGAGTCAAATATGCACATAGACATTGCAAAAATATATTCCATTTCACCAGATTTTGTATCCCAGTATTTGCTGTAACCCTTCTCTCCAGTACGACATGAAGAAACTCATTGGGGATATTATACAAACAAATGGCATCCAGCAGTAGAAGAATAATCCAGATCTTCTCGTCAAATCAGCAGTTTTGGAACTAATCAGCATATAGAAATACTCCTGGGAAACTTGGACTGTCTCAACAAATCCAGAATTTCCCAAGCTGAATTGCTCATAGGAAATATTTCTGGAGTGAGAAATTGGAATAGTTTCCAGAAAGCCTTGGATACTACCTGGTTATTTATATATCACTGCTTAGACTTGTATGAACTGGTAACTGCAACATACAACACAGACTATTCTGCTGCTGCTTTAATTCTGCTTTTACACACACATTCTGGAATTAAAAATGAAAAAATGAGATAAATATGGGACTCAAGCCTTCCCTGATCAGATTTGCTAAGTTATAAGAGGATTCTGAAGCACGAGATGATCTGCCCTGCTGAGCGTATCACCACTGTCATTCAAATTAACTGTTAGAGAACAAGTCACCAACAATTACATATGAGTCAAATTCCACACACAGACCTCAGCAGCTACAAGGCGTTTGATCAGAATTAAGTCTTATGAACTCAAAACAGAAAAAAATTGCTCCCGCTAACTTTTGTCAGAAGCACAGAACTGCTACCTGGCTATTGATTAGTGGTTTTTTTCATATTAATTACATCTACATTCAGAATGGTGCGTATTGTCAGAAATAGAAATGGAGACGAGTCGGTGGGAAATGGTCTCAAACATACCAAAGAGCACTGAACGAAGCAAAATCTTGCTGAGGTGGTCTTGACATAGCCGTCCTAGTGCAGAGACTAACAATCGTATCACATACTATACATTACATACTATACATGTAGACAGAGCACCAATAGGACGGCCCCAGGAACACACAATTACTTTTGACACCAGCAATAGGTTTCCTGGATTTCTTCCATGATTTGCAACCAGAAAAAAGAAGTCTCTCACATTCAGACATGGAAAAAAAAAAAAAAAAGAATCAATTTGCTCAAGCTTATTTGAACTGTGCTTAGCCACAAGCTGTCCTTTCTCATTACATCATTCCAGCTACTACCAGGCAGAACTTCAGCTGCTTTCACACAGCAACTATAAGCCTTTCATTTTTTCTACTATCATTTCTAATATTAATCATTTCCCTATTAAACAGCAAAGGTAAAAAAATTTTGGCCCTGTCTGTCAAGAAACTGAACCATACCCAGGAAAATTAAGTTGTGTTTGTGTTCCATTTTAATTTTATTGCTTCCAAATGCTGCCGTTTGCCAATAGGATGTACTTGAACAGGAAGATAAAACACAGCACACGTTCCTGAATGTATAGAATGCATTTGAACATAATTGATGAGAACTATAATTAATATGCAAATAAATCAAGTGTGAGCATCCCAAAAACGTATGAAGTAATACTAGACATGAATTGACTTCATACCCAGAGACATTTGTTCCATTTAAAGAAATGTTAGTCATGTGGTAGACTCGTGAGGGCCCAAAATGTCCCTGACAGCCCGGAGTGCAATGGCTTTCAGAAGTCGCACGTGCAGGTGGGACTTATTTTCCCACAGTAGCTTTATTGTAAGTTGTTGAGAGTTCTGTGTCAAATTGGGAATGAATTCTCCTGCCAATGACAAAAGCAAGAGTCCCTATTTAGTTTCTGCTCAGTACCATGACCAGCATATGATTTGTATGTCTATACTGTGGACTGTGCATTGGTAAGAGGATGCCAGAGTTAGTGGTAAATAAAGCAGAGAACCAGAAAGCTGAAGGAACTCCACAGTTCGCTTTCACAGCTACAGTGCCAGGGTAGCCTGACTGCCGCCAGTACTCCAGCAAGTTCTCCCAAACCAGGGTACTACAGCTCCCCAAACGCTGCATCCCGAGCGCATCCTGTGGTCTGACTCCCCAGCAAACTGCAGCAAGCTGGAGCAGAGGCAGTATGAGACAGGAACAAATATGGTAAAAACAACGCCAACCCACCGCAGGGTAACGGTGCAGCCACATCTTCCATACAATGTAGGGTTTTACACACACACACACACACACACACACTCAAAAAGGGTACAACAGCAGGGGGAAAGGCTCACATTGTATAATAGTTAAGGACTGGTAAATGAAACTTAGAAGTGGTATATTCCAAACAGAGTTGAAAGATGCCTCACACAACTTGTAATTAAATCACAGTACTTCATGACACGGGATGTTGTAGATATCAAAGTTTATACAAGCTTAAGGGGAGACTGCACAAAGTAATGGAAGAGAAATCCCAAAAAGCTCCCAACACAAAGGACACATCTCTGCTCAGGAAGTCTGAGTTGCAAGTTACCAATAGTGTCTGCAGGAAGTACTCTTACATACTTGCCCTATTCGGCAATTTTTCCAGCCAGTTCTGGTCACTGCTGCGACAACCAAGCTGTACCTTTAGCCCAAAGCTGTAGAGCTGCTCTGCTGTTCGCATCCTTACAATGGGACGGTCATAGGGCAGACCATCATAACCCAAGTTTTATTCAGCATAACTGACCAGAGCTGCAGAAATGCATCGGTCTGAGCTTTAACGGAGTTCGTACCTAGAGTAAATTAGTGAGTGTCCAGAAAGGCAGGAAAATTAGCCAGTGCTAAACTCGGTCCTGCTGTGACCAGATGGTTTCTGGCATCTCAGGAGAAAAAAAAAAAAATAGGTGGATTTCAGCCATAAATACACTGAGTTTATTAAACATTGATCAGTAGGAAGCATTGTAAATATCCAGCTTTGATACAGTAAAAGCACAGCACCCCAACCCAGTATTGTTCATTAAGTGTATGCAAGAAATCATTCAAAGTAACACCACAGAAAACAAAAGTAAAAGTTAAGACATTAGGTGAGGGTTGTTTTTTCCTGTTTGGTTGTCTGTCTTCTTTTGGGGGGGGGGGGGGGGGGGCAGAGTTTATTTTTTGTGATTTAAAGTAGGGATTTAAGGCATTCCCCACGCATAGTTTCTAAAAAGTATGCATTTAACACCTTGTTGACATTTCACAGCTATACCTGAGCAAATACTTCAGGCTGCTGGTGGTTATTTACAGTAAAACATACTACTACAGAACATTTAATCTCAGTAGAAGAGTGTTCAGGTGAGGAGACACGAACAGGGCCTACACTGCAAAACACTACAGGTAATTCAATAGAGCACACATAGGAGCCTCCAAGCATGTAGAGCTAGAGGCCAACATTTGGACCTTGATGACAGGTAGCAATCCTTGGTCAAAGAGCACTGCAAGCCATGCCTACAATTAACAGCCCCCAGACAAAAATGGGATGCTAGTAAAGACCTTCACATACAGCCTTAAGTTTGAAAACATTTTCAGTCCCTTGCTGTCATCATTACACCTTGTTCTGGTATGACACCTCAAACAGATGTTTCTAAAAATGTGTATTTCAAGAAGCAAAAGGCACCCATTAGCTGTTCTTCACAGGCAACCAACAAAAGCACTACACGCTAAGTGCTTTACCACCTCAAATCTAAAACTCTTCCTCCTTGCCTTCTCCAGCTTTCCATATAATGTGCTGATTAACAGGCCCACTTTAGGAAGGCAGCAGCCAAAAGGATTACCCTTTCTTTTAGGCATCGCTGGTATTTCAGTATCTAAAATCAATTAACAAGCTGTGTCTATTAAGAGACCCATGAACAGCTACAGAAAGCTGCTTGGACTTGCCTCTTATCAATTCTTAGCAAGAAGAACAATAGTGGGAAGCTCTCTTTAACAGGAGAATTTTCCATGTATGAAATTATTGTGTTTATGCCATGGAACCAACTCTTTGTTTTCCTACAAAAGAGAAATATTTTCTTTTTCTTACAGCAAATCATGCACGCACTATGCAACCTGGCCTTCTTTTCAGGGAGCTGACTGCATTTGCATAAACAATAACAGTCTAATGTTTATCAAGTCATTAATTCTTCATGAAAGCATGCAGCTGTATGAAAGGCTTCTTTTATGCTTCGAAAAATTCAAGTGTGTTATTAAAAAAAAGGAAGTTGCATGATTGTAGATCTTGGAGATTAAAGATCATCAGGGCTAGCAAATAAAGCAATCAAAATGCAGAAAATTTATGGAGAGTTTTTCACTGATTTGTTACTCGTTGCTTATTGCAAGGTGTATTTACAGACAGATAAAATTCCAGATCATAAATAACACAACAGAAGGTCGTCGTTTTTTTCCTAATTTGGCTAATTTCATAAAGGACTTACAGTGACATTATAAAAATATGCTCATCTACAGCTTCTATAATTGAATTGGACTGGGTAGAAAAAATTACCTCTACGTTTCTTGTTCAGTCTTCCCTTCATTGCATCCTCTATACTGTAAAAAATAAAAGCTTACAACAGTCTTTAAAAGTAACTAATACAAAGCCTTATAACTGGATACAGGTGCAAGTGACAGAACTTTACCACAAACTTTAAAACTTTTAGATTTCTCACACAGCATTTTTATACACTGGAAGTTATTCTTTCAGTGAAATTTTGAAGAGGATGTGGTTAAGAGGCGAAAAAAGTGAAAACATGGTTCTGCCATCAATTGCCACTTTATTGCTGAAGTTTCCTGCTTCACTGAGGGCCTGGGAGGCACACACACTCCAGACACTAACCTATATGATACTAGAGGTCTGTAATGTCCAGAATGCCTCCTGACAATAATAAAGAGCCTCAACTTATTGGTCTGGCATTTCCAAGGGAAATGGGGGCAGTTTGGAATAGAATTTGGCTCCTCCCAGGTGGAGACAGTCTGGTTATCACTCACTCACAGGGTGCCTCCAACATAAAAAGGCAGATAAAGAAACAAAAGGCAAAGACAGCAAAGCCTTTTCTGCCATCACCTCAGGATTTAATGAGAAGCCAAGCAGTCCCCTCTTTCCCATATTTAATAGAAAGTCTTCAGGCCCGCACTGGAGGCCATCAGCTTCTCCACCTGCTTCAGTTTTTCCCCTTTATCATCATGTAATACATGTAGCCCAGCTTCTGACCTCCTTGCTCACACTGAATAGCACCCCACCATATGCCAGCACAAACAATTCATGATGGGGTGGACCCCAAGGCAAACACAGCTCCACTGGCTACTGCACACCGCGGTGTCTGCCCACGAGTGCTCTGTTCTAGGACAAGTGCTGCAAACTTCCCCTCTGATTTAGCCAGATTCCTCTGCAAAGGCTTCTTCTGAGTTCGTTAGGGCTGCACACAGAAGAATGACACTTCAAAGTCAAGATGGTTACAGCCAAGCCAATACAATTAATACTTTGCAATGCAAGAAATCCACATCTCAAAAAAAAAGAAAAAAAACAACTTTAGTCTCCAGACAGCATGAAAAGCCATAAGATAAAGGGAAAAGAGCATGCTTTCCACTTATTTTATAAAAGGCACTAAAGCTTTTTCTACTAGCAATGAGCAATTGCCGTAAATCTAAATGAAGAAAGCCTGTTCACTGAGCTACGACAAAACCAGTTACTGTATATCACAGCAGCAGCAGGATCTAAAGATCAAAGGGTAAATACCATTTCCTGCAGTGTGTTTTTCCAGAATACAGCTTACTCAGCTCCTGAGTAGCTTTACAGTAGAGGAGGAAAAACTATGAAAGGAGGGAGTAGCGTATGTTTAGGATCTGGTAAATAAACACCCAGACACACAAAAAAGCCATGCTTATGTAGTGGAATCGATGTCTGTGGCTATACAAAATGGCCCTTCTTCCTGTTGTATCACTTGATATGTTCTTCTCCCATATTAGCTCTTAATCCAGGTCAAACCACGAGCTTTGCTACGGATTCAAACTCCCAGCCACATGCTTTGTTGTGCTGCGAAGAGCAATACTTACTTCACGGCTCCCAGTGGCCTGCGGATAAAGGCCCCTTCACTACTCCATTCACAGCACAGCATGTAGCAGCTCTCTCCCTAAATCTAAGGCATACAGCGCAACATTATGACTGTACAGAGTGAAAAACACTACAAAAAAACAGCTACAAACACAAGCAAGCAATTTTGTAGGAGCTTTCTGAAAGGTTTCAAAAATCCCAGCTCTCAAAAATAAACTCTTTCTCCTCACTGGGTTATTTCCTTTACCGGTATTGATTATTCCTTTGTATCACAACGCCTCTGGGTTTTCCTAAGAGGTTCTTACAGAGCACTAGGGACTGCAAGGGGTATGCAGTGAAAGGCAGACCAACTGAAGTGATCTGGAGTCCCTCACACACAAGCTGAGCCTCTCAACAAGACATCCAACACAGCAGCTCTCAGGGACAAAGACACTTCTCTGTCGCAAAGGGGAAAGAGGGGGTAGGAACAGACTTGCTGCTGCAGGAGGGTTCGATACCAGCACCGGCTTTCCGAACAAACACAGCCAGGTGCTACGGCTTTTGGAGACTAGGAAGTGAGACCCTCAGAAACTTCCCACATCTCCTGTCCCAAGGGAGAGCCCCTGAGCAAGCATCTGCAAAGGCTGAATGCCCAGCGAACACCGACGGGCCAGGAGCTACGAGGCACAGCTCGTTACTGGGACCCCTCACTGCTAGGGCCACACAAGCTGATCCCTTGGCCATACAACCGTGGTTCTGCAGTCAGAAAGAGGGTATTCCCCAAAACACTAGGCAACCAGCTATTGCCATGTGGTAACTGTGGGTGAAGCCTGACTTCTTCAGACAGGGACTAGCGCAGCCAGCCCAGAGCAAAGGGGGCTCCTTACCCCAAAACAGGGGCCTGACTTTTTTTCCCTCCCTGACTAGGGACTGCCCTCCTTTTTGTTCAGGAAGCCAAGGGCTAGTATGTTTTACATTCCCCTGACAACCCAGGATCTACAGCAGGTTCTCCTTACTCAAGGAGTAGATTAATTAAGAGTTGGCTTCATGCAGGTCTGAGGGAGACTCCCACCAATTTCGGACAAGGCTTGAAGACAGGGACAGTATTTGTCCTTGTTTAGTTTTGTTAGAGGACCTAGATGTGGTAAAGACCTTTCGTGACTGTTCTTTGCTTTATGAGTTCTCCAGACACCTAGGGCTACAAGCAGCCTCCCCAGATGCCTCCCCGCGAGTCCTCGCAGGCAGCTAGCACAGGAGAGGAGCTGCGGGGCTGCACCTCCGCTGTGAGCAGGATCTGCACCCACAAGGAACAGCCAAACCTCCCCACCACTCCTACTTCTGGCACTCCACAGGCTGAGGAGCCACATCTCTCAACATAAACGCGTGCCCTTGCCTCAAGAAGCACAAAGTGCAGCCCTCTGATCACTCCTGTTAGTAAACTCTGCAGAGGTGGACTGACTTCCCAATGATCAGCCTTCCTTCATATGCACACCAGTCACCTCATATCAGAGCACCTCTCCTCCTCCTCTAAACACGTGATAAATAACCTGCTTGCTACTAGTCCAGGAGCATTGTTTCTTACTCCCAAAAGCTCTGTCCTTCAAGCCAACATATCCTTTATTTTCACTCGGGAGAAGCAGGGTGGTTTCCACTAACACTGTCTGTCCTGTTGCCAAAATGGAAACCACTTTGTCCTCACACTGAACTATATCAGTATATTTAAATAACCTTCTATCATGCAGGAACCTATTCCTATTTTTACAGAACTGCTTCCAGTCCAATGGTTTTCATCGGAAGTTATTTTAAAGGCTCCCCCATTCCAAAAAAAAGAATCACAAAAACTGAGGAAAAATGGTGAAATTTCCGCTATATTAAAATGCCATCAAAAAAGTGCAAATTGTTAAAAGGTAAAAGTGTCTCTAGGATATCAGAAGTACAATCAGGTTTGGCACTGCTTCCTTGTCTAAATCTAAGGATTCTCTTAAATTATAAGCATCCTCAGACACTATTTTTAGTATCTTCTCTGAGCATTAAACAATTCAGTCAGCCACTTAACTCCAAGCATGTGAGTAGTCCCACTGAAATGCAAGCTAATTTCTTTCTGAATGCAAATTATCCGTAGTTCTCAAAAAGCCATTCAGATTGTATTTAAATGTAGAGGACCTTTCTACCTGCAAAAATCTGGATGTAAACAATTTCCTATTGAAGTTTATTGCATGCACTTCAGGTAGGTAATAATGTTGACACTCATTGGCTTAGGGTTTTTTTATTTATTTTATGGAGAAAATGTACAGAAAAACTCACTCCATTTGCCAATCCTTTGGGAGATTTTCATTACTGGCCTTATATAACAGCAATTGAAGATAGAAACAAAATATTATTTAACAAGGTTTTATATGACAGCATAAAGAGTGACTGCTAGCTGAGTGTTGACTCAGACATATTTCTGCTAGGGTCACTTCCCTGCCAAAATATACTTCCAATAACCATACATAAATTTTATTTTTAATAAATAACCACTAAATGGTTGTATAAACAGAGTAAACTGTGGGTAACTGTAGTTTATAATGAATATCTGTTGCAGCAACATTAACAAATACCTCGCACAGACTGACTCCGAGTCAGTGCCACCATCACTAGCTTGTTGGTTGGTGGCAAACCAAATGATGTTGGAACACATCGGTGGTTTCCCCTAGTGAGAAATCGACATCCTCACTACATCAGCTTTCACACTGCTGAAGTATCCCTCGTGTTTCTACTTTTCAGATGTTCGGCTTTGGAAAGCTTAAAATTTATAAAGGAATAGTCACTGACCCAGAAAGTCACTGTGGCAAGAGTGTTCCTATGCCCTGCCCAAAACATAAACACATAAAACACACTTACATGGAGGCAGTGTGTTCTGAAGTTTGAAATAGGAGTCTAGGATTAAAAAAATATCAGCTACCAACTCCTTGCGTGACCTTGGGCAAGTCTTTCAACACCCTTATCCTTCAGTTCCCGAACGGTATAGCTAAAAAAAAAAAGTGATTGAAGGGGCCTTGTGAAGGTTATTGATTGATTGCTGCCTGCAAAGCCTGCTGAGATGCCACTGGGAAAATAATTAAACTGTATGTGTTTAAAGAATCAATGTATATTATTACAGAAATAATGGTAAATATATTGTACAAAAAAAGAAAAAAAAAAAAACAAAAATATTTGCAAATCATTCTGCAGAAGGTGAGTTATATGCAGTACTGTATACCTGATCCTGTAGCAGTAAAGTTAAAGAGAGCAGGATGAGGCCCGTCTGTAAGAAGGGGTCTGAGGCGCAGGGTAGTGAGCGCTACCCAGCTTTAGGCACCCTCCCTCCTGAAGGGCTTAGTTGGGACCTGCCCATTTAAGTCTTCGCAGTGGCAACCATTCATGAAATTTTCTTCAGGTAAATCACCCAATTCCTTCAAAAAGCTACTTTGTAATTTTCTTGTTACAAAATCAGTTCTATTTTATGCTTTCATCAACCACATGTATGTTTAGGTAAATTCTGATTTCCCAGCTATGCAAATGTAAGAGGCATTTTACACTTTTCTTAAGTACTGACACATTTGCAACTGCAATTTCTCTAAAACGTCATTCAACCAAGATTGATTATTTGCTGCATAGTGAGCAGAGGAAAGAGAAAGAAAGGAGCTGTCAAGCATTCTTGCTTTTCTTTTTAGAAAGGAGAAAAAAAATAGGCTTATCTTTGGAAAGACAGACCTTTTAATAAAAGGATGAAGCGAGCATTGAGCAAATAGTATCAGCATATCTGGAATTCCTCATAATAATGGAAGAAATATTTAAGATGGCAGAGAAAACATGGGTTTTCAAAGGCTTCAAATGCATTTGATTGAGTGGGTCTTCTACTGATGAGACTCCATTTATTTCCTGCAACTTACCGGTGCATGTGATCCATTTGCATGATGTATTTAGCCTACTGCCCCTCCAAAAAAACTAATCAGGCCACATTTTTCTTGACTTACTCTATTTCTCAGGCTGCTTGCATCTTAAAATAGTAGTCATTCCTATCTCCCTGTGGCCATTGTATTTTTCCACCACATTACCAGTAAATTATGTCTGCATTTTGCTGTTGGTGTACTCAATTATTATATAATCAAGATTTGCAATAAATTACATGGAATGCAAAGGTGCCTTTCCTCAAGTATTTCTCTCTCAAAACCAAGTAACAAAGCCACCTTGATTCCCCATGACTTGAAAACTTGCAGTAACTACTTCTATAGAATAACAGGATTTTATTTTCACTTTTACTGTTACAATCCTTGTAAAACAATGGCCAAGGAACAGGCTCTAGTACCTTTACTGACAGAAATTAGCAATGAAATCTGAGAGTCATCCAACTGACTTTGACAACTTGCAGAGTAAGACTATTAAATTAACCAAGTCACATCTATGACTCCTAAACAGAAACCCCTACATATGATTTGACACCTTTCCCACTGCTGCTGGAAAATGTATGTATTTACTTATTAAGCTTAGACAGTTAAATAGATTTATGGACTATTCTCACAATAGTAATGAAAAATCGCCTCCAATCAATCAAGAAATGCTATATAGCATGTTTCTACAGACCCAGATATTATCCAGGATATGGGCATTTACAGCATAATTGTCCCACTAAGCCAATAACATCACCTTTAAATGGAGCTGACAGTTCTTCCCATCTGTGGTAAGAACTCAGTCTGCTTTACAGTAAAAGCTGCAGTACGAAGCTCACTCCCTCCACCTGTCTCATGCAGAAACAGCCAAAACATGCTGCACTTACAGTTTTGTTAAATGAAGTAATGTCCACTGGGGACTGAACAGAAACTATTACACCTCTTTTGCATAGGAGCATATAGTTGATATGTGGCCTAACGTAGAGCTATATAAACAAAAAAGAGCAGCCAACTCTCAATACTTGACCCTGATTTTATATAATGTATCCAAAGATAGAGTCACTGAAACTTAACAAGGATTTTGTATTCATTTTGCCTTTTTCATAGACTGCTGTAGCAATGCACTCAATGGCTATTATGCTTAGCTAAGTTTAGAATATTACGTCTACTTCTGAAGTACACTGGCTCTTTCCAACTCTAAATAAACCACTGAAAGGCTTTAGGAAACTTTTCAGTATTAGCACACACACAGCCAACTTGTAGCAACTGGAAAGGGGTTTTGCATTGTATGCTTGATGCAGACTATGGGCTTTGGAAAAGGCCAGGATGGCAGCATTTAGCTAGAAGGAATTTTTAATAGAAGGAATTTTTAAGATGGGGAGATTCTTCCTCACGAGCAATATTTGAAAATGTCTTTAACAATCACCAGAAAACCAGCAGGTAAGATGAAGGCCAGCACAGCTGCTAAGAACTCTGAGTTGCCCAGGCCAAGGGGCAGCATCCCTCCTGGAGCCACATTGCACATATTCCCTAGACCCCTACAAAGGAAGAAATGGGGATGTACAAGTCCTTCTGTGCAAAGATTTATCTTATGTTTACTGTAACGAAACAGAGGAAATACTGTCTTGTTACAACATAGTAACATTCCTGTACAGTTTTTACCACATCTTTTCCACAGCAGCTTTCATAGGACCACAAACACCCTCCTTCCACCTCCCCAGGTGGCAGCACACCCACCCAGCCCTCACAGGTGCTTCCAAACTCCTGATTAAAAGCACAGGTGGACCTCAGTGAACTACAACATGAAGAGTTTCAATGTTACAGCCTGTGTGGATACAAACACCATCCCTGGTCCTAGAGAGACTTGTTTAAAGTACTCGTGGCTGGTTAAGGCTCTTTAAGAAATGCAAAAGTAGATTTGTGTCTTCTTTTTACACTTCTGTTTTTCACTTCTGTATGTTGCTCAACTAAAACAACAACTTTAAAGTCTCAGCATACAATAAACATAAGAAAAATTGGAAGCAATGAGAGAGCGCGGCTCTAACTGCTACAGGTTGATTTCATACCAAAGTCAGACAAAGCCCAGCAGTTTCTAACGCACTTCAAAAGCACAAGGTTTATCACAGGTTGTGATTTGGCCCACTTGGCTGACATTTTAACTTCAGCATGCCTCCATCCAAGCCTGAAACCTGGCAGACAACACAGCTTTCCTTTTCTCCTCAGCAAGGGAACCGATTTTGAGCATTCAAACTGTGACTAAGATCACCTTTTGTATAGACATAAATTGATTTCACAAGACAAATTACAAGAAAATAATCCCCCCCAAAAACTTGTGAACTAAAAGTAGGCTATGAAGTCAGTGCTGAAGCTGAACCATCATTAACATTCTCCACACAAACAGCAATTGCAGCCTTGCACTCACCTGCACACAAGCAGCAGTTGGGGTCTCCAGGGCCAGGCCCGGGCAGCTGCAGCACCCAGCACCTCTGTGGGGCCGGCTGGGCCAGGATGCCTGCCCACGGACACAAGGCTGGGCAGGACTATGGTTGAGCAAGGAAACAGCCCCACTGCAATGCCATTCAAGAAAAGAGTAAATGCCCCTGGTGTTGGCTTAAATAGGGCTCCCGGGACCGTGGCAGGTGTTTGAGAGGCCTCAGGTGAGGCCTCTCAGGACAGTTAAGGCCCTGCCATTAGTGGTCTGTCACAGGGCTTCCCAAGAAGCAGGTGTGCAGGTCTGGGCAGAGTCTCACCTTCAGCTTCCAAACCTGGCAGCCATCTCCTCAGTTTCTAATGGCTCCCAGTTTTAAAGCCTTTTTCCTCTTTTTTTTTTTTTCCTCCAAATAACCTTGCAGTTAAGCCCAATTTTATAGGCGTTGTTCAAGCCTGATAACTAACTCATGAATTTGACATTGAACATGGAGTCAGTTACGAGAAGTGGGGAGCTGGAAAATACCTCTTTGGTTATACAGTGTGTCACGTTAATGGAAAGTCATTCCCAAAACCTTTCTGCTCTTTGAAACCATTCAAACCATGAGGCTTTCACTATGTCTCCTGGGAGGTAACTCTACACTGTATGAGGAAATGTTTCCTAATAGTCGGCCTAAATTTTCTTTTGCTCAATTTCATGCTTTTATTCTTAATAATACACCCTTCAGCCATCCTAAAAATCCTCTCTCTTCTGAATGTTTGGACCCATGCAGTATGCTAGACAGTTCACATATCCTCTTTAGTCATTGTTTCCTCATTCAGATATTTCTTTTGGAAAATAAACTTGGCAGAGACCAGAAGACAGCTCTATTACCATCAAACCTCCTGTGAATGCAACTGGAAAAAGAAAAGGTCCTCAGTTAAGTACTTCAATGTACAAATAACACACTTTGGAGTTGACAGTGATCCCCAGAGTAGTGATTCTCAGAAGCTCTTTACATGGAAATCTCACTCTGGAATGAAGAAGGAGCTTGAACCAACTTAGGAAACGAGAAGGATGATGGTGTGTTCTCATCACGAAAGCATATGTACTGGGTTATCTGACGCTTCTTCTGGTTCTGCCATCAAAATACTGTGTGGTCGGTCTCCTGTGCCTTTGTTTCCCTCTCTATCAAATAGTTTTATGGGAATGTGGCTTTTTTTTTTTTTTTTTTTTTTTTTTTGCATTTAGTCTTTCATTTGAGCCTGAGTTTTCAAGCAAAAAATTGAGGGGGAGAAGAGTACCTCCGAAAAATGTTCCCTGCAAAGTACTTTGAATGCTAAAAGCATTAGGATATACAACATATATGTTTCAAATACTGAAGAAATTAAAAATTTCTTCCTGTTTACTAGGTGATGAGGAAGTAAAACACTTCCCTAACTCAAAGAAGAATTTCTGACAAAGTATGTCAAAGGTCTTTTGGGTGCTGCTGACATTCCAAGTTTGACTGGGAAATGAATGTGAAATGGAAATCTGTAAAATCTGTAAAATGATATGATGGACTGCTTCCTTGATCTTCATTCAGCATGTAAGTGCTCATGTAGGTGGTAGTTGAGGTGTGGCTAGAATACTTTGTGTGGAAGCAATCTTGAGACAAATCTCAGCAACGCTGTGCTATGTTGATATGATATGGACAGACTAGGGTGGAGAGGATGAGAAACACCATTTAGTTTCCATAGTCAGTAACCACTCCAGCAACCACATCACTCACCAGCACCTAAACCCCAAGCCAAATTTTGTGGGTTCACAGCACCCATCCCTGCTCACTCATCACATCCTACAGACAGTAAGTCTGCGAACGGCCTCAGCATCAGTACCCAAACCAGCTGCATTTTCTTGTCATGACCCAAATTCCACAGTGGGATTTGGATGAACTGCAACAAATTGCAGCTGAATCTTCAGACCTGCATGGGAAGAAAACCAGAACAACTTTCTACAAGCCAAAGGGAGAATTCTTGACTCTCTTTTCCAGGGCTAAAAAACTAGAATAGGAACTAGTTTTTATACAGATGAACGTTATGAAGTATAGGGATGCTCCATCTGCTACCTCCAGTCTTTTCTTGGATTTCCACTCCTGGCCATTCACAGATGAACATAAGTTTTTGAGGAACTGACTATCCTATGCCAGAGCTGACCAATTATGAATAGGTTTACCAGTCAAAGGAGATGGCCCCGTGCTTGAGAAAGTATTTTAGGAAATATATATATATATAATAATTAATAAAAATAAAAATAAAAATTAAAAAAAAAAAAAAAAAAAAAACCTTCCTCCCCTGCATCAGCCTCCCAGATTGTTTTGGTTCAGCCTCAGCTGATTTCTTCTAAACCCATGATCATTTGATTAGAGCAGTATAAGGAACACTGACAAAGTGTTTCCTCATCTCTTCACTGACACACTTCATGCCTTGTGTGTTAGAACACACGTACTCTGAATACAGGTACAGGCTATTTGCTATCATTAGTGAAGGTAAATCATCTAATGCCAGATGAATGAGCTAAGACAGAGTCAGGTACTGAATATAGTCTCCTTAACCACACAACCACTTCTTCTGTATTATTTTCCTATCTTTTTACTGCATCCTGGAAGACTAGGTTTAACTTTGAAGAAGTACACAATAATAAGCATAAACTGTACATTTTTTTCTCTCATACTAATCTTTTTCTGTTCATTCCATAAACTTAGCAAAAATTGCATCTCTACCAAAAGGACTTCCTTGATTAATTCAACGTTGTTGCTGATATCCAATGGTAATACATTATAATGAACACTGCCCTATGCCCACACTGTGTCTATCATGAACACTGTTATCCCATAAATTTCCTAAGTTCATATCCAATTATTTATACAAAGGGGAAGAAACAAAATAATACACCACTATACACCACTTGTTTTGGTAGATTTTTAATAAGAGACCAAGTTCTTTCTTCAAAGAAATACGTAGGAAGAAACTCATCTGTCTCTGCTCAAAATGAAAGCACACACATCATTACCCCTCCTAAACATGTCCTTTGTATTTATCTAGTTTGGTATGATTTGTTTCTTCATGGTGTTCTCTTCATTGTAAAGAATCCAGTCTCCTGTGTGTGGTCAAATCTAGTTTATCACTCCACAAAAGATACTGGTATGAATCAACAGGTTGTGTAAAGTAACAATGCTATTACTGTTCAGTGACCAGTAATGTTATGTGAATGAAGTGCATGTTTCTCCAAATTCTTCTATGAAAGCAATTAGATTTACAAATTCAAATGTACAGTGGCAAGACCTTTTGTTAAATCAATAACTTTGCTGGACATACACCAGTTTGTATCATGTGGGTCTTGGACCACAGAATGAGCCTTAAGTGTTCTAAATACACCTTCATGTCCTACTATATTTATAAAAGATGCTGTATTATCTTAATATGTATTATCAAAAACAAAGGACTCGGTTAAATAAATTTTTCACTGATATATTTCTACTGATGTTGGTACAACCACAACAGCAGCAAACAAGTTTAACAATAACAAATCAAGCTTCATATGAACACACAAAATTTCTAAGAAAATTAGCTTCTCCATCTACTAAAGTTAACCGATGTATTTGTAAAAACATTATGCACCAAAAATAATAATTTTAAGGACAGAGAAATAAATCTCATCAGAGCTGAAAGCAAACAGTAGTGAAAGCAGTAAATTGAACTTATAAGGTCCAGGAAAAAAAAAAAAAAAACATGAATCACCCAGCCTAGCAGACAATATGTGAAAAATACTGAATGGGAACATGCCACAGAGACAAGATGAGACGAAGTAAATATGTCGCGTAGAACAGATGCTGCAAAACAAACACAATGGTGAAAATAATTATATGTTAATCAAAATCTCAAGAGAAAAAAAAATCAATGTATTAGCAAGTTTCAAAACAGCCGCATCTAGTTTTGGACAACAGAATTTGCACTTGCAAAAATCCTATCTGCAAATCCAGCCATGGAGGAGATGCAGGTACAATCCATTCCAGTAACTGATACATGGATGTTTCTAGCTGGCTGGCTGATAGAGTAACACAGCTGAGTACCTGAATACTCACATTCACCTATTCCTAAATAATTTCCAGATGCATCATTTGCTGCCACAGGCTGTGCTTATCAGAAGGGAACTGCTGAACATCACCTTACCATTCTAAACTTTCAATTCAGAAGACCAAAGTTAGCTCCCCTAGCCCATGTTCAGTGTTCGATCTCAAGGTTTCAGAAAAGGTTACAGAAGTGATGTTAAACATGCATATCCAAGGACAATTCTCATCTAGTAGTAGATGAGACCTAATCCATGAGGCCTGAAAAATACATATTTAAGTCAGGAATTAGCACATTGTGAGTAATGCTTCCAAAAATGGAATCTCAGAAGACAAAACGTTAGAACACTGCAAAATCTTACTAGTTCAGTTAAAGACATTAAAAAGTGTATCTGCAAACACAAAATTTCAGAGGCTCTGAAATTTAAAAACACATTCAGATGGTTACACTTTTGTGTCTAACATGTTTATGAAACATGAAGTAAAATTATGATATAGCCCAGTTTCTTCAGTTTCTGGATCCAGAAACTGAACGAGCCCCTAGCTCTGATGAAACAACAGAGTATTAATGTGAGGGGAAAAAAATATTTTGTTAATGTTTCTGCAATTATTATGTATACTCAAATATACATAACAAAGTCACAGACCCCATAACTGGAAATACAGAAGACTGAGGTCTGACACCCTTCTACCTGAGATCCTGAAAATAAAATTTCTTTCCTAAAATTGATGTAGTTTTCCAAGAAATAATTATGAGACAGCTGTGATCAAGCAGGAGCATTACAACGAATACAGTAGAAAATTCCCACCAAGAATTAATGTTCCTCAGAAGGTAGAAAGTTGGTGGGTTTTTGTTGTTTTGTTTTGTTTGTTTTTCTGCTATTGGAATTCAATCTCCCTCTTTTTTCAGAAACCACAGAAAAATGTCTCTTGCTCAGCTTCACACTCACCGTGGCAGAGGTTCAGCCAATAAAGGCAGAGAGTAAGACTCCTGGTAAAAACACAGCAAAAGATATTCTACTACAACAAAGCATTTGGAGAAAAAAGACTGGGCCAAACATAGCTAGTTTAAAGCCTGACTCTGACCTCCTAAACTTAACGGATTTTGAATGCTAATAAGGATGAAGCTGAGCAATTCACAGAGCTGGAGAAAAAAAGCATCCCAGGAGCATGCTGATGGTCTCTCTGTGTACACATAGACACACACACGAACACACGCACATTTGGAGAAAGCATTCGTGTGAAAAGGATTTCATTGCTATTCTAAGCTGTCTTTAGCAAAATTTTCACAATGTTCAAAAAACCAACCAAACCAACAGCAATCACAAAACTGCAGGCCTCTCAGCAGACAAACGTGTAAAAAACAGGAGCAATCTAGAAAAACGCTGAACTTTAATGTGTTTAAGTGCTTTGCTGAATTAAGGTGAAAGAAAGCATTTAAGAAGCTTTGAACCCTATTCTGTTACTCTGAAAAGTTACGCTTATAACTGGCTGGCAACATTTGAAAATCAGATCACTATTCACACCTGTAATATTATAAGTGGCCTGGGAAAACACAAATAAAACTAATTAAATGCCGTAGCTAATTTATTTAGTCACTTCTTGTAAGTGATATGAAAGAACACATTTAGTGCATGAACTTGTACATGAAAAGTCATCTCTCTGTAATAAAACTTTTTTTTAACCTCCTGAGCTGGACCCAGCTGCTTTTCATACATCTATAACAAACTTGGTGCCAAATGAACTGCTTATATATTTTTCTAAACAAGCCCCACTTTACTTTTTCCAATCAGTCCAGACAGATGGCAAGTAAAGAAAACACTTTAGAGTCAATCTGGTGGAGACCGTCACTGAAGTGCTTTTGCCAAGAAGAAACAGACTAAACATGAATGAGGCCAAATAGTGAAGCTTGTTTTACAGGCTGGAGGTACTAGACTTCTCTGGGCTTACAGAAACTCAATAGTAGCTTTAAAGTGCTTGCACAGAACCACTTCTCCCTTTTCCCACAGCATGTAGCAACTGCATTCTAACTGGGATAGCAATATTCAGTCCACACAAGCCAGAATAGGTACTGCATTTCTAAAAACACTGGCAGGAAAGTGATTATTTTCTTCTTCTTCTTTTTTTTTTTTTTTTTTCCTCCTGATGTACACAATAGTTTCAGCACCCCATGGAGTAAGTATATTATTTATCACTGCAAAGAATGAACTTTGCGTAATTTGCCTACAATATTACAGAATTACTTGCTTCTATTCAAAGATCTGACTGCTCATTCTTTGAGCAATATCTGAATGAATACCACATGGATACATGTGTATCGACCCCAGCCTTTTCTCTTTTTTTTATTTTTATTTTTTTTAAATCTGCTTTTGTGAATGCACCTAAGAAACTAAGGAAAATAAAAGGAGATAAGAGAAGACCCAAAATAAAAATTCTGGCAAGGTGCTAGGTTTTCCCACAAGACCTTCTTCATGCTTGTAGTATCTCGTATGCCTTACACTGCAATGCAATACCGGCCAAGTACAGAGTAAGACCTGACCAGATACAATAAGCACTGTAACAAAATTAGTCTAAGTGTAGCATATAAATCTGTTGCTGCCCCATGAGGTTTCACACAGGGTGGTTAAAGCCTTGGCATCCAGGCTTCATCAACAGAGGAAGGATCATTTCAGCAGGCAGTACAGAGAGTACAATATCGTTTTTTAATCAGTGAGTCAGATTCACTTTGAACCTTTATCAGAGAAAAAATGTCATCGGTTATCTATATGACTCAAACTTGGTTCTTTTTGTAGGAAACAGAGTCTCTCTTAAGCCACTCAAACACTGATGGTATTGGGAAGCCTGAGACTCCTTCCTTTAAAAGGAGAAGTCTGCTTGACAATTTGTGGTTCTGTTTGAAATGCACGTAAGCTACCAGGAGAAAAGAGGAAACACAAAGGGTCCATGTGCTCCTCAAATCAGCATAGTCTTCATCAGTAACTGATGGAGCTGCCATTGTGTCAGGATAGATACAAAGAGTATTTTGAACCATCAATGCAGACTTACATCGAGCTGTTTCTGAAGATAGAACTGGCTAACTACTTTACATTTCTCACAGCTTCCACCTTCTGTTCTTCAGCTTTTCTTTTGTAATGCTTTCCTCATCTCTCTCTCTTTTTTTTTTTTTTTTCTGATAAAATGTAAGATTTTTTTCCACTCGTATCTAGCCATCTGAGGATGAATCACCAGGATCCATTTCCTCTTCTGTACATCTCAAGCAGTGGGCCAGATTTCAGGGAGGTCAGTATGCTGGATGGGAAACATCTGGATATCCAAACTGCTGTCTGATAAGCACTGCTGAGAATGTGGCAACATTTGGTGGAAGAGTAGCTCTTTAGAAAAGCCCTACCCTAATGCAGCTGAAAATTATTTTTAAGTCTAAACAGCTACAAACAGACTGAATGATTTGCCCTCGCTAGCTCATTATAAAGCAGTGTTGCTTTGCCTTGTTTCCCCACAGGAGTATTTAATTTACCAGTGTATTCAGCAGACACTGTAATTTTATGTCAAAGCAGCTACAAGTCTAAAGAAAAGCATCAAAAGACGTAGATATAGATAAATAATCAGGGATCCGTTTAAAAGATATATCCAGAAGACAAAGATTCAAAAGATGCTATTAACTAGATTGCACAGTGGTAAGGACATTCAGTAAACAGATTATCTCTAATAAGCTTATCCTGTATTAAACCACTAATGAGTCGATGCTGTGATAAGACAGTTCTGAAAGGCAATGAATTATAGACACAGAATAATAGGAAGGGAGCAGCACAAGGTTTCCCTTCTCCCACAGCGCTCCCTGCACACACTCCGACTGCTGCTAAGTGCAGGCCTGCAGCTTGACCCAACAGGTAAGTCATTCAGGTAAAAGATGATCAAATTTAGTGTTACCAAATTGTTAGGACAAGAAAAAAAACACTGCTCTCAAAGCCACCTGTACAGCTTCCAGCATTTTCACAGAAGCATGGAAAGTGCAAACCCAGTAAAAACTTAGCCTGGGAGCAGAAGTGTTTTTCTGCGGAGATCTCATTGCAGAACGGTGATGTAACGGTTTCACCAAGAAACTCTCCAAGGTCAAGAACTTTATAATGATAATTTCAATAACTGCAAAGCTCATCCAAGACTGAAGTACATTTTTCCTATCACTAAGGTCTTCGCAGCATGAGAATGAAATGATCAGAGAGAGAGGGGAAAACTGACATGAACAAAACTTGCCAAAAAGACCAGTTCAGACCCAAATCTGTGGTATTTACAAGCATCCCTTTAAACTGAGAAATGCATTAAAACAAATCTAAATCATAAAGCAGCTTCTAGTTTTCATAATGAAGAGGTCCCTCTATTTCCAGGACCACCAAGCATCCAGTTCCCAGAGCAATCCCTAGACATACTGCGTTTGATTTCTGATACAGAAAGCATCATTGACTTTGTTTTAAATGTTTCTATGACTGCAACAACAAAGTCAGCATCGATACATCAATTTGCTGCAAGCTATAAGGAAATCACTCCATCATTTCCAACACACACCAACCAATACTTGATTTATGAAAAGGTCAGGGAGCAAAGAAATTCTCAAACCAGTGAAAAACATGTGAAATAATCAGAAGGAAGTCTAGATAAAATAATAATAATAATAATAATAATAATTAAAAAAAAAAAAAGAATAAAGATTACAAATGCTGAAACAGCAGTGGACAGGCACAATAAAGAAAGAGTCTGGTGAGCAGAAAAAAATAGGAAAGTTGAAGCAATTACCCATTAAGTAAATTCTCAAGACATGTTACAAATAAGCATGTCCTACCAAATCTGAGTAGGAATGTGCCAATTAGCAGTGCAGACATTCCAGTTCTGAGAATATCTGGCCGCAACAGTGCGTCTTGGAGAGCTAAATCGCAAGGTTCAAGCTGTGGACTCAGACGATGATACCAGGGCTCCAGCCAATTTTCAGGGTACCTTTTCAGAGTCAGATTAGGCACAGCTCTAATGATGGCAGAGAGACGAGCCGTCATGCAGAGTGGTGAAAAACAGCTTAGTGTTTTCACTATGTATTTTTCCACCCTCCAGAAAAAGCATGTTTGCTAAACACAAACCATGTAACCTTGTTGTCGTGGATAATGCATTAATTATACAGTTCTACAATTAGCAGCTTCAAGTTAAAAATAAATAAAAAAAGTTCACAGGTTTGCAGGCTGTCATAAGAAATATCCACAAAGTGTTTCTTTCTGTTTATTTAATCTGCTTGTGAAGTTGCTGTGGAAAGAGAAAAATAATGATGCATAGAAAAAAAATCCTCCTGAGAATCCAGTCATTGATTAAAAAAATGTTAATTAAGAATGCATGCCTTCAGAATGGTATCTAATTTGGCATACAGGGAAAAAAGCATCTAAGAGTGAATTAAAGGCAAGTCCCATGATAAAGATGCTTTGGTTTGGATTAAACTGCTAAAAGCCTCAGTCTTTAAACACTGCAGAAAAAAACATACCTACATATACCAGAGGGAGTATTAGCATTGTAAAGAAAAACTGTATACAATGTGATAGCTTATAATTGCAAAGACGGTGGAAATAAAAAGTTTAATAAATCACTTTTCTTCCAATATTTTTGCCTTTCAGAATTCTCTCCTTTTTCAGCTAAGTGCTTGCAGTAAAATTGCAGTACAACAAATCTTTATTCTGCAGGCCTCGCTGTCTGGCAAGTTGTTGGAGAATAAAATCTTGATCTATAAATTAGCAAACTGAAAAGCTACTTATCTAAAAGCATAACGCATACCCTCAGGCATTTAAATCCCAAGGCTGGTAGGTCGGATCTAATTGTTTCCATCATTCTCTTTCCAGTGAGCACACCCAGGATGATATGAACCTCCTTCCCAATAAAGGGAACGGACCAATAAAGGCTCTCGTGATCCATGAGCTGACCATTCGCCCAGGGAGTATAAACAGGGAGTATGCTGACACACAGAGGGAGCAGATTCTGGCTTGTGGGTGCTTAGAAGAGATGCATACAGGCAGATAAGTACTACAAGCTGAGAGTGTTTGAACGGAATTCCACTGCTCTCCTAAATCTTACACTAACACAGTACTGTAACAAGAAGATTAATAGCCTCCTGCACGCATTGGTTACCACATACCACATCATGCTGACAATCCATACACATTGCACAAGCGAAAAAGGAAATGGTTGATGTAAAAAACATTCCAAGGTTTTCATATTTGTGGAATTTCTCTTTCGCATTAGGCAATTCCTTTATTTCAGTAACTCACAAAGAGGTTACACATGCATCCTGAAAGGGCAGACTCAGCCAAAACAAAATGCTCAACTGAGCATCTTTATTCAACACCTTCGATAGAAAAACATTTCCAACCACGCCAGCATATGCTCAGTATTGAGTAGAAATGTGCCCCAGATTTTTTTGTTTCCTGAAAAGTGGGCAACACAGCCACAGAGGGAGCCGACGGAGGAAACTATGGAATGTATTGATTCCACGTATTTCTTCAACGTGGGTTTCTGTGGAAGTACTATCAGCAGCCCTGTCTGGTTTCTTACAGTGATTCATCATCGTGCTGGCCCAGGAGACCAGAATGATGTAAGCTAAACTGGGACTTTCAAGGAAGCATAAGGAGCACTGGCACGACGCTCTCGTCAAATTTAATATATTGGCTAATTCTTTTAGACCCTTCCAAAATCCCTAGCCTTAACTTCATGTTTTAAGCACAGGTAAACCTTGCCTACTGACCTTTAACCACTGCCAAAATAACAACTGCTGCATCTGCTAGCACTCCTTTTACGGGTATCAGTGGCCTCTTGGGAAGCAACCAACCAGAGATGGTAAGATTGTTTATAAAGCCCAGCAGCAGCCAAACCAAACCCTTTGAATCCAAATGGTCCTAAACTTTGAACTCAGAAAAAGAATAAAAATCAAAATTTTATACCCAGAGCTCCTTTCTTTAGTGAGTTGAGCCCAAGCCAGATCCAATTGTCTCTTTCCTTTTACTGACAGCAGATCCTGCTGTAGCAACAGGGCCCTCCCGAGACGTGAGTGAGGTTCCAGAATTGGGGTAAGTCTCTGCCTGTCAGCATAGAATTTCTCATACTCATACAGTGACTTAGCATGCCTGTAGGTAGAGATAAAAAATTATCATAATTGTCTTTAAGGAAGTGAGAAGAAAGCTATTAAGGTAAAGAACACCTTTTAACTAAGGTGCATAAAATGAAGCATTTTTGGTCCAACAGAGCAAGAGACTATAGCTGAAATGCTACTAAATTAAGTTGGGGGGGGGGGGAAGGGGTAGAAATTTCCAAACTCTGTATGCAAAAATGCCAAATTAGAAGCTTTCTGAGGTTGATTTTTATATGCACTGACATCCTTTTGCAGTATGTAGGCTATATACAGGAAATTTCAGTGTGAGCTCAGCCAGTATAAAGTCCTTCTGTACTACCACAATGCTAATGATATTCCAAGCATCCAAACTAAAAATACTTGACTTGTTGTTTTTTTTTTTCAAATAGCCACTGCCTCCTCTTTCTCACTGAGGGCTGTGAAGCAGAGGACTGTTTCCAGCTTCCATTACTGAGTTATGAGTACACAAAAATTTCACTGTGAACATAACGACAACAGTAAGGAGGAAGAGGGATCACCTTCATAAAACTCCCAAATATACCAAATTGTCCAAAGAAAGAGCAGACCAGACATGAAAAAAAAAAAAAAAAAATCAGTTAAGGAGTTCAGAGTATGAAATCCTGACTCTTTTTCATTTTTCCTCAGTTAAAATCTCTAAAGAATATTTTACAGTGCTATTTGCACTAATCTCTTTTACCACTCCTCCTCATGCCTTACCTCACCTATATGATCAGCAGAGACACATCTGTAGGTTACAATATTCTCTGAACACCTTAGTATTACATACTTTTTAGTAAGCAATTATTTCTTCATGGTTTAAAAATATACAAATAAATCTTAAAACTCCTTGTTAACTCTGCATTAATTATTTTTCTTTCATTTACTCAGATATCTAAGAATAACACACGGGATAAACAGATTCAAATGCATGCAAATATATATATGCATATTTACACAAATACAGCTGAGGTTGTCTAGAAGTGATCCAGCAGAATGGATAGGAAACAAAACAGAGCTGTCAGTAATAGTTCCCAATGGCACAGGAAAAAGAGATGAACCAGTGCCATCTTCTCCAAACCGTGGGCATCGTTTCTGGTTGTATGACCCTGAAAACCGTCCTGCTTTTTCAGTGCCAGGACACCCACTGCACTGGTATCAATAACAAGCGGGCTTCTTAATGCCTCGCTTTTCTGACCCATCTCATCTTTTCTCACAGAGCTCATTGCTGAAGAGGGGGAGGGCAGTCGTGGGGTGCCGAGCCCCGAGGGAAGGAAGCAGCAGCCCTGGGGTGCCGCTGACCCTACTTACCTTCACAGCCCAGCAGAGGCAGTCCCAGGGTGGTTGCACAGAGGCTGCTGACCAGCTTCGAAACATGTTTTCTTCTATCAACATCCTCTACTCTTCTACAAACAAAGGAGAAGAAGAATACATAAATTTATTTGGGATTATTTTCTTTTGCAACAAAAAATAAAGATTTTTTTTTAATGTTTTGTTTTTTCTTTCCCAAGTCTCTCAGTATGTTCATTCTTTTGGTAACTTCCCCATAGTTAGAGGGACAAAAGACTGCTTCAGCTAAGAGCACAACAGGAATCATAAAGGCTTGATCATGGTTTAAATGATGTCTGATAGTATAGGAAACATACAGTTCAGAAATTTCTGGGATACTTAGTGGGATACACCACTACTCTCACTCCTCTGTGTAAATCTGACACACATCTGGCACAGGCTTACTTTGCTGGCACCCCTCACAACTTGAACAGCTTTCTTTTTTCATTATCTATCTCCTTTTTTTACTGCTGCTTTTTCGGTGGGCCAGCTAGGGGATTCCTTATTTACCACACTTGTAATGCTTCTAAAGTCTTTCTGAAATCAGCCATTCTGTGGTCATAATGACTCATATACAGGCTTTTTTTGTACTTCTAAATTGATTACCTGTGCAACTGATGAAAATCATTCCCTCTAGTAACTGTATTGCTCCATGCAGTATGCCATACAGTACAGCTCATCTCTGTTTTCCCCAGTAATCCCCATTAGAAGTCACCATTTACTTCTCTCGCCCACAACGGCTTCCTCACTACAAGCAGAGCCAAAACAAATGAGGAAATCTCACAGGGTTGTTTTGCATCTCCTGAGACTCACATACCAATAATCAAAAGAAAGGAAACACCAAACCAGTTGCTGCTTAATACTTTGTAAATGAGGAAAAAAAAAAAAAGGCACAATTAAAGGAGGAGAAACATTTGCATCTCCTCACCATTCCCCAGTTACCTTCTGCCAGATCTCTGCATATTTGCCACTAGCAGAAAAGCAGCAGCATTCATTGTGTGAACATGAAGACACTGAGTCAGCAAAACGTAGTGCAAAACCTCTTTCTTCTCCATTTGTTTAGACTCAAACAAAAGGGAAGAAGACGTGCCCTTTCCAAAGGTGCTTGCTTGTCCCACATCACACCAGCAACAGAACTGTTAGCACTAAACAAACAACACTTGGTATTAAACAAAGCTATCGCCGTGCAAAAAAGAAGCACTGTTTTCACAATCCTTGGGCAAGCTCTGAGGCAGAGGCATGAGGCAATGACATGCAGCTCTCCCTTCCCAACAACAGCCGCTCCTCTTTCTGCCCTTGGCTGGCCAAGCCCGTGCAAACGCAGCTGCCGGGTCTCATCACCCAGAGGAAGGTCATGGTGCAGCCGGTCCTTGCAGATGGAGGAAGGTCACTGCGTCTGCGTCTTCTTGACAAAAACTGTGTGCACCTACACCAATGGACTGTCCCTAAGGAGTCTGTCTACAGTACCAGGCAGGACTGACAAACAGGTCTTGGCATTGCTTGATGTGTTTGACCAACACCACTACTCGTTCCAGCCTTGGTACAGCGCAGCCACTGCAGCCACCTGGTCAAAATTCTTCCGATTCAGACTGGGGGCAAGGAGGCAGTGCTGCTCCTTGGAGGGTCATCACCAGCAGAAACATCTAATCCTCTTTGCTGAGATAACTGTAGCTTTACAGGACATCATTTCATATTGCAAAACGACTTCGGGGATGGTAGATGGCCTGGGCACACGGTGAACTCTGCAACCCATTCTTGCCTTCGGAAAGAGCAGAGCCATTTCAGCACTCAAAATAGTAAGGGACATCTGAGCAAAAGGATGCCACGTGACTGTCTGCAGAAATGGGAAAAGCTGCAAATCCATTCCTTACATTTGTTTTCCAAAGAAGCCAACAGCTTTGCTCTGCCCTCTACACACCTTCTGACAGGCAAACCGAGTTGCAATGAGAGGCTGCTTCTGATCACGCAACTCCAGAGTTTTGCTGCCCCATGAGAAACAACAAGTGGTTTCCCAACCAACAAAAGAAAATTGGGTTAGGAGTGACCTTTTTCCCCACTCCTACCACAAGTTCCTGCAAGTGAGAAACTAAATAAAGCATTAAGGAAATGAAATGAAATAACGAATTGGAAAAGCTATAAATAAAATGTTCGAGTTGAAGTGAAAAATTGAAAACAAACTGTTACAGTCAGAAAGTGAAATAGGCCACAGATTTTTTTTCAAAATCCTCCAAAAACGTATTGCCAAAGAGCTACCTGGGAAAGGGGGGGATAATGAAAAGCAGCCCAGCCAGTTTGTACCCTGAATTAACAGAGGCACTTTAAAAATTGTTAAGTTCAATAAGACTTCCTTGTGAGCTCCAAAGCACTCGAGAGTCATCATCAAGGTTACATCAGAGAAGTCGTTTAGGATCACATGGAAGATTGATATTTATGGTGAATCCTATTTTGACGAAAACATCGTCCCATACTCTCTAGTTCTTTTTCCGATCCCATAGCACATGTCCTAGCAGTCCCTGGGGCATATTCGAGCACTAGCGTTTGCCACGATTACAATGGCAGCTCATAGCTCTCTGTTTAGACTGCAAATACAATTTTGTTGATGCTACATGATCTGAATTTTAAAACTGCAGCTTTCAGGACACTGGCACTTACTCACACGTTAAGTCAGACAGTTGTGTGCTCCCATCTGCACCACAGAAGCCTCTCTCTTTGTTGGGTAGGTAACAGTTTTATCCAACAAATATTTTTAGAACATAGCAGCTGAGCTACCATTTATTACCATTTGCAAGGACGGATTTAACCTTAGGGCCTCCTCAAGTTTTCTTGCAGGTACTGTTTCCACACAGCCGGCTTCAGCTGTGAGCAGTGTTACAGAAGTGACTTTTCTAAGGGAAACCTTTATTCCATGGGAATTCCCATTCCAAGGGAAATTTGTATTCCATGTTTCCAAAATCATAGAAATGCTGTCAGAAAATATTATTTTACATTTGTTTATGTAATCATCAACATAATTTAATTTTAAACATGATTTGTTTATCACTTATAAGTGAGAATCTCCAGAGGCAAAAAAACAGCTTTTAAAGTCAAGTATAGTACTGTTGGAGTGAGAGAAGCGGGAATCAGGAATATACCAATGTACCAGTCTTGATTTCTAGTGCTGGCTTTGTTGTTATTTTTGTTTTGTTTTGTTTGTGTGTGTGTTTTTGTTTAGTTTAGTTTTGTTTTTTTCATGACCTTGACTACAGGGAAGAGCAGTACTGAGGCAGGAATTACCACATGCACAACAATCTCAGGTTAGACCTACTGTGAGACACAAGTTGCTTAAAAGAAGAATTTGACATTCAATCTCTCTTCCTCAGTTTCCTCAGCTATAAAAGGGGCATAATAAATACCTGATTTTTTAATTACCTCCTGGGTGTTTTCAGTGGCAATATGTTAATGTTAAAAACGTTATATATATAATTAACATGCTAGGAGTCTTAGCAATGAAAAAGTGTCTAACGCCTACTGTTACTCTTCTGACCCTACTCTCATTCTTTCAATCCTTACAGATAACATTTTGGAAAAATTTATATTCCCAAGTGGACATTATAAACATTTTACTCTGTACTTCCCTGGAGTTGTACTGGCCTCTGTCCTGGAACAATCAGTAAAGAAGCACCCATTTTTACAAGAGTGCTGCAGCTTTCTGTGTGTTAAAAAATCGTTCAGCCTGTCTGTTGCAGAGACGGTACAAATCCTGCTTTGGACTGGGACAGTTACTTGCAGTGGGCATTGATTGCCCTGTGAAAATGATTTCTTCTTCTGGAGTCTTACTGTTTGTATGGTATTTTCTGAAATCCTATATAACTTTTTCAGATGTAAATTGCCCCTCTCCTGCTCTTCCTAGGCCAAACTTGTAGTTCTTGGGCAAAACTCCCACTGGAATATATTGCATCTCCTATGTATATCAGGTGGTTTGTATTGACTCCTGTGCTGGGAGTTAACAGTGCAGTGACTCTGGTGACCCAAAACCTAACTCAAATTCTCCACTCTTGCTTAGTGAGCAATCTAATCTAATCTGGCTATCACAGACAGTTGAGCTCTTCAATTTCAGCACTTCCTGAATACATCTTAGCCACAATTATATTTTGAACCGTCTCTTTTCTGTTTTTTGGCATCTACAGTTACAAGCTTAATAGGAGTGAGTTGGTAGGAACAATCAAGCCAGTGAAAAGAATAAAACTATGACTCAAACACTACCCCCCAGTTGTTGTGTTTTGTTTTGTTTTGGTGGTGGTGGTGGTTGTTTTGTGTGTTTTGTTTTTTATAGAAAAATCAGAGCTTCAGGCAGAGATGGGCAGCTAGGTCATTATTAAATAATATTAACTAAACTCCCTGTCTCTTGTCCATCTACCATTTGTTCTTCGGGTTTGAGAGACAGAGAAAGGGGCATCCCTTTTACTTTGCCCATAGATACTCTTTGCTAACTGAATAGAGGTAGAAGCTTGGGAGTCCCTTTTCACTCCTGACAAATTCACAAGGAAGTACAGCAGCTGACTGACTAGCACCACAAGCCTGTTTTCCAGAGATAAAATTAAATGGTGTTGAAAAAAATATATCTGTATGAATTACAAGGTATTCCAGACTGTTGAGTACTTGAGTTAGATCCAAAGCCTGTGGCAGGCATTATAAAGGCTCTCCTTGACTGCCATGACCTTTACATTGGACTCCTCCTGATGAGTACAAACAAGGATTTAGGAACTCAGGTTTAAACATCCCTGCTTTTCAAAATCTTAGACTATATCTTGCCCTTAAGACATTTTGCTTTGCTTACAGAGCTGGTGTGAAAACCTTATGGCACATCCACACCACACAATGCAGAAATCCCTGCACCAGCTGGTGTGAGTACCCAGCATAGCACCATGCTGAGCCATTAGCTCGGGTCCAGGGAATAGTACAGATATATTAGCATGGCATTACGCCCAAGCTAATGAGCTCAGGCTAGCTCTGCTTCATACTGCCTTCATCCAGAGCTAGCTCCTTTGCATTTCTCTATAGCCCCGCACTGCAAAGAGTAAACTTGTCTCTGCACCGCTGAGCCTTATCTGTTCCATGTATCACAACCCTGCTCCTGTGGACCCAGTGCTGCTGGACTGACGTTTCTTTGTCTGAATTCTAAACACTTCAATATGCAATAATCTCTGCTCCTAAACTGAACCTTATTTATCTGTCCACACATCTCAATCTACAAACAGAGCACCTGCATTTCACAATATTTCCTATTCCGTCTTCAGTATTTCACATGCTTATATTGTGTGTGAAATAGAGTTTTGAATGAACCCCAGTAATTACCAGTTAGCTCGCGTCTCCTTAGTCTTGTGGCGAGGGAAGAATTCTTCATTTTAGTCCTATCACCCAGGCCACAACTCGTTTTCTTAGAGCAACACTTACGTATTCTCCTTCTGTTGACAGAAGATCGTCTCTTGAATAGCAGGGAGTTTATCACTGAAATAAATAGAAAAAATTCATTGGCAAGACAGGTTGACTGACAGCCATTGCAATTAACAGGAAGATTTCAATTGTTATGCATTTTTGTGTCATTGGCAACACTGATTATTAGCAGGACATGCACGCATATGAATATAACTGTATTTGTTACTTAGCAGTTCTACTGTGTCATCACCGTTAAGAGATTTCTTTCTTCCTGCTTACCTATTCCAAGCGACCAAACATACGTCTTTGATCTGCCTGAAAGGATAAATATCCTACCTAGGGTCTGAGCACATGAATAGCTAAGCAAAGCTCCTGACACAGCAGAAAGCATCTGCACACACTCGAGACAAAGTTTAAATGCTGAAATGGAGCGACCAGAATAGAAAACACTGAATGGAGCAAACGTGTAATTACCAACAGGAGCAACATCCTTTCCTCATCAATCCTCAGGCATGCTTAGATTAAGCCATAAAGGGTTAGACGGTTCTTGAGGGATAGTGTTTCAGGGTTTTTGTTTAATGCTTTGGAGCTAAATCACGCTTTCCTTTCCCAGGGGTGCACGAGACAAAGAAGAGGCCAGATGGAGCCCTCCTCCCCTCCCTGCCACACCTGGGCAGGGGCCAGCCTCAGCACGGTGCCCAGGGGACGCTGGCAGCCCGGCGGCGGCCCCGTGAGCACTCCCCGCCAGGCTCTCACCAACCCGCGGGCAGCAGCAGAACCAAATGGTCCCTCGATCGTGCGGCCATGCGGCAGGGCATCTTCACGCTCGCTGCAACACCTAATGTATTCCAGGGACACGATTCGTCCCCTTTGAAGCACTGATGCCTTTCCTTTCTAGGAGGCCGCAGCCAGGCCTGCCTCCAAGCACGCACTGTGCCGTAGCAGGGCCCAGGGAGCCTGCCAAGGGATGACGCTGTGCCCACGCTCCCAAAGCAGCAACGGCTGCTGCCTTCGTGCTGCCCGGGGAAGGAGCCGCAGGTTGCCAGCAGGATACTTCAGAAGGTGCAGCCAGCAGCTGGAAGGACTTCAGAGGCAATGCCCTGTGAGTGAGGGGCAGCACTTGTACGAGAAGCACATGAGACAAGCTTCCAGGGCCACAAAACATCTCCCTGGAGCCCTAATAAACAAGGTAACTTAAGCCAAGAGGGCTTTATTCTGGTCCACGGCACAGTTGCACAACAGCCGCACACCGCAGGGCTGACAGAGAAACGGGGACTTGAGGCACAGCGCCGGCGGTGCAACACCCCGCCACACTGCTGGGCGAGCCGTAACGCTGCTCTGGTCATCACCGGGCACACGGGGGGACATGCGTTCAACGGAGGGAAACACTACGGGACTTCAGGCAGGAGTATCTGAGGCAGAATTTGTCCTGTTTTGAGAGGAAAGAACACACGTGGCCAGCTTCCATGCAGCAGAACAGAAAATGGAGCCTTATCTGTCCCACCGGTGCAGCAGGTTTTCCTTAGCAATGTCTCTGTGATGAGCCTGTACTCAGTCCCGAAACAAAAATCGCGCAGGTGAAGAGATCCAGAGGGCACCTCCAGACCGGCCATGCAGGGGTGGCACATGGCAGTGGGACGCACACGAGCAGCAAACGCAAGGCGACAACCCAGGAAATGGGGCCAGGTCGTCCTAGCCAGGAGACCACCCTGAAGCCCAGCAACAAGCCCTCTGGCAGGAGTGCCCAAAACACCGTGCTGCCCGGCGGGTGCAGGAGCAGCCGGTGCAGCCACATCCCACGCCAGCGCCAGGAGGTGCGTGTGCTGCCCGCACGCAGCCAGCCAGCCCCACGGTGAGCTGCAGAGCTCTGGGAACGCGCGAGGTGCTTCTGGATGGCCAGGAGCAGCGCGGGGCACACACAAACGTGGTCGGCACTCCGCCTGAGAAAGGTTTCTTGCACCAAGCGGCTGCGACCTGACTGTGCAGTCAGAAGAAATGAAAATAGGGAGAAAAACAAAGCACAACCTGGAAAGGACGTTTCATATCACTGGTTCTACTTCCTCACTTTGGTTTCCGTGGCACATAATGGAGAGTGCTCGGAGCCAAAAGGAGAACCTCAAAGCCAGTGCTGGCCATAAGAGAGTGAAGACGCCCTGTCACTCTGTCCTCCCTGTGTCCTCAGTGAAGTGCTGAGGCCAAGTGACTTGGTTCATCTCGCCTGTTGCTGAGGAGGTTAAAGCCACGCTCCAGGTTCTTTCTTTCTTTCTCAGGGGAGCACTCCAGGAGCAGAGAACTGTATTTTCCATCTAAAAGAGATCAGCGCTAACAGTTACCTTTCCCCGTGTGAAGCAATGCTGTAACAGCCACTGCAGCTTGCACCCATGCCTCAAGTCACCCTTGTTATGTTCCCAGCGGCTCCTCCTGAGCTGCAGCACTGGTGGAGCCTGGAGGGCAGCCACCCCAGGGCTTGGACAAGGATCCTGCCCTGCTTTGTCTGACTTCTTGCTTCTCTAGAGAGGACGAGGAGGCTCCACAGGCTCTTTCAAGGATGGTTAAATCTAATGGACACAACACATCACAGGAGAACCTGGGCGGAAGCCACAAATCTTCAGCTTGACACAAGCTGGCAAGAATTCCCAAGTCTGGATGGCAAATTGCTCGGTGGGCTTCATTTGTACTCAAAGGTTTTCTTCACACTGCCACAGCATGAATTTCACATATTTGGAGCTCATTACAGGCTTCACACGGGCCAACTTAACTCCCCTTTTCCTTTCTCTCTCCTAACACCTACTCACATTTACCAAAAATTTAGCATCTGTGCAGTCTGAGTATTCTGCAGCAGACATTAAGGACGGGAGCCAAATAGGTGGCACGGCATCTCTCAGGTGTGTTACTGACACAGTGACACAGTGACACAGTGACTGGTGACACCGGCACACCTGGCCCCAAAGCAAGGCTTCAGGCCCGCTGAAGGGGAGCAAATCCCCCCGACGCCCGCCAGAGCCTCTGGTGCTCTGCACTTTCGTCTGGCTCTGTGCACACAGAGGGGCTGACAGGCAGCCTGCCCACCAGCACTTGGGAAGGCTTCCCCTGGCCACTGGCAAGGAGCTGCTGATGTGCGTTCGGCAGAGGAGAAACCGGCCTCGGAAATACAGCTGGCAGTGGGACAGACCCCTGCCACCTTACCGAATCAAAAGCCACCTTCATGCACACAAACTGACAGCAGATCTGTTAAGAAGCATGTAGGAAAGGACAACAGTGTACAAAGAGGATAAAATTCTGCCCACTCAGCATTCACTCAGAAGGGTTTTATCCATTGCTGTGACTGTCAGAATTCAAAATAAATCTGTGTTCTTGCTGCCAGCAGCATCACCACCCCTATTTCCTGCCCCTCTTCCCAAAGACCCTTAAGAGCAAAGGTATTTCACAGGCAAAGATTTCTTTTTTGAAAGGCAGAGCTCATCTTATTTTAGAACCCAGCGTCTATGCCAAGACTTCACACTGTGCTGAACGCATTACAACATCTACCAAAAGTGCAAAATACATTTTAAAAATGGTCAGGCAATACGCTGAATAGTTGTGGTTTCTGAACACTTGCCAGTTTTAGTCAGAGGTTGTTGGTGGTTGTTTTTTTTTTTCCCTGTGTAACTTATGGGCACATTGAAAAAGATGTGGAAAGTGTTCTTGCAATCTACTCTATCAAAGCAAGTAGATTTGGAAATGCATTTGTTCACTGAAGCACACCGCATTCAGAACTCTGCCTATAGTTCCCTCTCCCATAGTGTGTTGTTTTCCCTCTTCAGCATGAAATACCACACAAAGCCGTTAGCTTTGACAGTTTTCCAAGCACCATTCAAAGTCTAGAATGCAAAAATCTGATTATTTGAGGGAACAGGATGCTGACAAGCAGAGTAAAAGATACAAATTTTTATTAATTTTAAAAACAGAAGATAGGGGGGAAAAAGAGTAGGAATGATAAAGAGCAAAATCTAGCTCGGGATGAGTCAGAATAACCCGAGTGGCTTGGTTGCTGAAATTACCTGCAAATACTGGTTTGCAGACAGCACAGCAAATACAAACCAGACAGCGGAATCAGGAATCAGATCCAGTTCTCATAAGAAATCATGATGTGAACCTTTCCTGAATTCCAGTGTAATCTTGATTTGAGTTTGAAAATAGGTTTGCACGATTTTTTCCCATTACTTATTCGTTAGGGGCTCTTCTGGTGAAAAAGAGCAGCAAGAAAAGCCAGGAAAGCAGCAGGCAGCCTTTGTAAAAGAGACCGAAACAGGATTAGGGCTCTCCCTGAGGAGAAGAAAATAGCTGCAGATGAGTCGAGTAAGAGAGAAATCTAGACGAAAGCAGAAGGAGCTGAAGAGATGTTTAAAAGCCCAGCAACAAGTACTACTGGAACCCTGACTGCATTAAGCAGATTAAAGATGGCAGATCAGAGGGTGTGAAACCAGAGCTGCTTGGTCATTTTCTGACAAAGTTGTTTTTCAAAAGAAAATGCCAATTAGTTGAAACCAAAGCTTTTGGCAGGGAAACACACACTGACTTTCTCTGGAACGTTTTCTTGGGTACAAGACGGAATTTCTGAGCAGAGAAATCATTCCCCGAGAGCAGCCAACAACCCCATCACTAGGCCAGTGCCCTGAAATAGCATTCAGCTCCCCGCGCCAGAGGTGAGGAAATACCCAG
Source organism: Nettapus auritus (assembly GCA_011076525.1). Taxonomy (NCBI): domain Eukaryota; kingdom Metazoa; phylum Chordata; class Aves; order Anseriformes; family Anatidae; genus Nettapus; species Nettapus auritus. The sequence goes on along the minus strand of CM021773.1, from coordinate 3,718,960 downwards.
CCTAACGGTGTCCCTCGGTGGTGAGCCCACCTGATTTCACAGAGCATCCTGCGGACATCCCAGCCCAGCTGAGCTGTATTCGGGTGCACCTGTGCCCAGGCTAATCAGCCCTCCTGATGCACCGGGCTCCTTCTCACAAAGCAGAACAAATTCTCTTGTTCTAAGCTGTACATTCACACAAACACCTCATGAACCCTGATTTTACCAACACTCCATTTCCCCAAGGAAATAAGTCCCATCTCCACTCTACGAGTTAAAACCAAGCCTGACATACAACGGATATATTTTTATCTTCTCTGCATATTTTTTTATTTTCTGTTTTCCAGTTTCTATTTCATCTTCACTGCCAATTGTTCAGAGAGCTCTACTACTAAGCCTCCTGCTCTAAACGGGAGACATGGTTCACAGCAAAGGCGAGCAAGCACATTAGCCCATTCCCAGAAATGGTCCAAGGTGCATGCCAACACCTCAGGAAAGACCCAGGATGTGTGCAGATTTCTACTTTCACACATCCTACAGATTTCTAACCTTTCTTGCAGAGAAATGCCTGGCTCTCGTGGTTCTTCAGCAGGTGAAGCTCCGGAGGAGTCCCAGACCCCGAGCTGGTTCTAGCCCTGGGAACGCTGACTGCATCAGCTGCTTTCCTACAGAGTGAAAATAGCTCAGCTACCGATTTTAATAACAGACTTACTCACTGCTACTTAGCATGCTAACTATTTACAGCAAAATTTACAGTCTGACCATTAGTCAGCTGTTAAATTATGCCTCGTGATAAAATAAGGTTTAGATCTGCTTCTTGAGCAAATATGATCAAACTCAAAAAGTGAAAGCAGATGGGAAGTTCTATTGCAAAATTGCTGCAGAAACAAAAAAAAAGGGGGGGGGGGGAATCAATGGTGTAATTTTAATGAAAATAGAATTCAGATGGAATGAGATAATGTGCAAATCATTTGGTGAAAAATACATCACCAAATATGATTTAAGAGACATTTCAGTGCCATGGTTACTCATTTAATTTCCAAAACCATGCAGCGTTCCATTATTGTAATAGCTTTGATTGGCTGTGATTCTGCCAGCAAAACTACTACAGTATTGTTATAATGATAAATTTTGCTGCAAGAAAAGGGCTATTATATAAGACTGACTCTTTCAGATATTTATAGAGTGAGAGTTTTTATTTATTTATTTTAAGAGGTTATAATGAGAGAGGCTGGATTGAAAACAAAGAAAGAAGGAAAATTGGGGCCAATCAATATAATGCTCTCAATTAGCCTGAGTTTTTCATATTTTATATCGTTTCAGGGTTTCAGAAAAACACAGAAGGAATCTACAGCTTCTATTCTTTTTTCAGATGTGTTCTTTTGCATCTCTGTTATGACTGTTTGCTGATTCTTTTCTTCCTTCCTTTCTGCCTCCTCTCTCTCGTCCCCGCTTTTCAGCCACCTGAGAGTTTGGACATGAAAATATGTTTTCCTGCCAGCTTCTTTCCTTTTCTTCTCCAAATACTACACAGACAGGATAACAGTTTCCCAGAAATAACCTATAAATACATTAATATCTAGCTAGCTACCTATCCATATAGATAGATACACATAATGTAGCTGTGTGCAAAATTAATTTCAAAGGTCATGAAGCATCACACAATCCCTCCGTAATAAGCCTCAAAAAGAATATTCACTAAATGTAATATTACATATGAAGTGCAATAAAAATTTCACGCGGAGGTGCATTTCATTTAAATTTCACAAGTGTTGTGGGAAATACCTTTCAACAGCAGTCCTGAAGTGTAAATTTGTAATATAAATCTTCCTCAGGCCTTTGGGGGTAAAATAGATTAGTAGGCAAAAGCAGCAGAAGTAAAAATATAGCTACAAGCAAATTTAGCAACAAATAAAAGCAACAAACAGGAAGGTGTACAGTCACAATCAAGTCTGCTAAAATTATATATTCTTGTCTTTCAGAATATGATAAAAAAGTTCAGAATTAGGATCCATTGCTGAAGAATTAATGGATTTATGAGAAGCCCAGAAAACAGGCTTCATTGCGTTAAGCTTTATCAACCTGCTTCTGTTGGTGTTTTCCATTAACGAGAATGTGCCTAGCTTTAATATTTAAAGAGAGACACGGAAGGTGGCCCACATCACCCCTAAAGTAGTTGCAGAAGTCAGGCATTAGCCAAGGGACTACGAAAGCTCTTTCTGAAAAGGCCAGGAAAAGCTAACAGGACAGACTCACAGCTTCTACCATTTTCTTCAAATTGCCAAGCAGTTTTTAAGACGTAGCAGTGCATAAAAAGCGTAACACCATATGCTCGGTGAGAGTCATAAGCTTGTTGTATGGACCTGCTCCTAAACAAGTTTCCTTCTGCAACTGTCCCATCATGGCAGCAAGTGGTAAAAAACACTGCTCAGGAGCTCCTCACCACAAGGCAGGACCTTGTGCCTCAGTGATCAGCCATCATGAGCCTTCAGCGTAAAAACACCCACTACAGCCCCTGAGGTCAGCAAGTCCTGGGGAAACCTCACTGCTGCTGGTCTTTGCATGCTGCTGAGTTGTCACGTTGTCAACGTGGGAGGCACGAGGTCCTTCTCTAGCAGCCTGGCCGCCCTCCATGCAGCTCCTACTCGCAGCCTGCGGCGTGCTCTCGTTTGTCGGTGTCTGGGTACACCGACACCTGCAGCACCAAACCTGTGGCATTGAGTCTGCCTGTCGTCACTTCCTTCTTGTTGCAACTCTTGGAGCCTGGGCAGCAACAGTGGTGCTCAAAAGATGGGGTAGGCAAAACCACAGGCTGCAGGGCCAGGCCGGGCTTACAACACCACCACCATCCGGCTCCAGCCAGAGCACGCAGTACGTATGTGGAGTCCAAGGAACAGCTTTCTCAGCAGACATTCTGGGCTGTCTTAGGCCACCTGTACACATTGTCGTGGCTCCAACCAAGGCTTATGTGCTGCTAGACTCCAGGCAACCAAGCCCTTGCATTCACAAGTGGGTGTGCGTGGAAATGATTCCATTAATGGATCTGCACAGACGCTTTGAACTCCTGTAAAAACAACATACTACCTTTCTGTCATCTCACAGAGGGTTTGAATTACTGACTATGCATCCCACCTGCGTCTGTGTGTCACAGCCTACTTGGCTGAAATAGTTACTGAAATCCTCACTGAACACCTCGCATTACTACGGCACATGGAGCTGACTCAACATCCCTCTGATGCCATGCTCAGCACGGCAATATTTTGGGACCCTGGAGGGTGACGGTGTGCTGCACTGGAGGCTTTGAGAGTAAGATTGAAGGAAGATGATTCAGAATATGAGTAATTCCAAAAAAGCCTCTAGATTCATTCCCATCTGCCCTACTCCCACACCACACTCGATGTGTTTCTTCCCACTCACTAATAACAGCTCTTGCCTCCTACATGCTATCAACACCTGACTGTCTTTTCTCACTGCAAAACACTAAGCTCTTATAATGCATTCAAAGCACAATTTTGTCTGTCACATTTTTTTTAGCTAATTCTGTTAAGATTTTTTTCTTTCTTTTTTTTTTTTTTCCCTGTTAGAGCTGTTTCATTTGTAGGAACGAATCAACCTGAACGTCTCCTGCCACAGCTGCTATCATCCCTTTATTCAACACACAGGCCAAAGCCTGCAATAGGTTATACTTCACAGGAGAGGCGTGCCGTTCTCCATACGCACTGAACCTGGTGAGGAAACCAGTCGGGTAGCAGCCAGGTAGCTCTCCGATCAAGCCACCAAGACCTCTTTGATATGCTGTGGCAAGCAAGCAGCTGGGAATCGATTCCTATGCGGGCAGTTGTACCTATTTCAAACACTAGAAGCAAAATCCACAGATGTCAGGCAGTGCTTCTTTCTCCCCCTTGAAATACTTGCCAACTCTCTCCCTTCGGGGTCTGTCCACATTGCTGTAGACTTTATAGTCCTTAGAGGCACCTTACTGTCCAACAGACCAGGCTGAAAGAAAAAAACGCAGTGGGGAGAACGCAGCTGGCGCTCCCTGCCCATGCAGGACGCGGTACCCAGCCCTGCTCTCAGATGTAGGCGTTTCCTTTCTCAAGTAACATCATTATGGCCCTGGGACTCCTGGCAAGCCATGAAGGAATCTAACTGGCCAGAATGCTTTAATGCTGTTTTAGGACCATAATGAACCAGAAAGTTCTGCCAATATTAAGCTTTTTACAAACAAATAAACAAAAAACTCCAGCCAGCAACATTTCCACACAGGCTCCTCTATTTTTAAAGTGTTTGCTTTTCCCACCTAATGACTAAGTTCATCAAGGAAAAATCAGAGAAGATAGAGAAGCTGGGTTTGAAAATTTCTCCATGTGCCATAAAAAGTTTCAAAAAGCTCCAGACGGAGTAACACCATCGTGCCAGAAAAATTATGAGAGAAATACAGGCCAGCATGAACTCTAACCTTAATATTACTGCAACTTTATCCACATATTTTACCATGGTTTCCTAAAGAAATAAGGCTCATGTAGTCACAAAAAGCCAGCTTGTCTGTGTCTGATTATAAATTCCCTCTCCTCCAGTAACTTCTGAAGCCATTGGCCAATTTCAACCAACTTTTCCAGAAAGGCAGAGGTTCAAGAAATAGACGCCTCCTGTTTCTGATGGGCAGATAAGTGACCGCCTCAGACCGAGGCCTTTCCTTGCATCCCCTTGTTCTGAAAGTTTCAGAGCAGCTTTCTAGTGGCTGCTCTTTGTTTTGCTGGGTTCTGATAGGTGGTGAACATAAAAATACTGGCAAATACAGTAGCTGTAATAGGCTCTTGCATTACATTGCACAGTGAGCCTTGGGTGCCTCCCCTCAGTTACAGGAGACCAAAGCAGTGGAGGTAAGAAAGAGATCCATGTCCATGGAAATATTCCTGCCTCAAGCTTTGCAACGGCTGCCTTCATTTGGTTCCATGTTATTCTGCATCACAACCCCTGGAAGTGCACTTTCCGAGCGTGACATCTGTGCTTGCAGGGGAGGGGAGGCAGCACTCAGATGCACACAGGTGTTCCTGCTGTAAAGCATGTGTCTGGAAAGCTGAGCGTACACAAAAGGATGTGCCCTTTGTGCACTCTTCTGGGAGCCAGGAGCCACACTAGCAGCTGCACAATGGGTGGACAGTAAGCAAGATCGGATAGGTCAATTAGATGCAGAAGTTAGTGGCAAAACATCAGCTCCAAATTTCCTCTAGCATCCACGTTGTGAAAGAGCACAGAACTTCGCCAGTCTCCGTATTTATTTGAAACTCTGCAGGTTTTCCACAACCAGGATTTTCCAGCTCTCATATAATCAGTGTGCAGTGCACTCTCTTATAAGACCGTTGTTTTCTGCTTGCTTAAATAGGCTCATTATTTGTTATAAATTCCATGTGTTTGCAGCCGTGATCAGCTGATCTTACCCCTTGCATATGAATCTCTGCAGAGTTTTATCAGGCATAAGACCAACCAAGCTCTACACCCGTGTCCCTAAAGAAGAAGGAACACCAGGGAAAGTGTTCTTTCTTCTCATCCTGCTGCCCAAACAGGGCACGTATCGACCAACGGATCCACCACAGTTAGTACTGCAATGCCAGCTGGAACAGACGGGACTGCACATAACACTACAAATCAGCATTATGTTTCTTAAGCTGATGCTTAAGGCTCAACCAAATATAAAGCTCTTGGTGCTAGACACTACCAAAACAGAGAATGAGAACATCCCTGCGTTGGGCTCAGAGTCACGCTGATATGTCAATGCCGACTAAGAAGATTCCTTGAAATCTATTCAACCTCAGAGGTGTTTTTGGAAGTCTGACTCCTCTGCTCCCTGACTTCTTCAAACTCATGTAGTAGATCCTCATGTAGAAGTTGGCTCCAGACAAGAAAGTCCGTTCAAGGTATGTCTGTAAAGGCCATGACATAGGCAAGTTCGAGCTCCCTAGCTTAGTAGGCTGATCACAACAGCATGGAACCCTACAAAGGCTGCAAAACACCACCAACCTGTCTGTCAAGCAAATTTCACTGGGTTAATCTCCAAATTCTTGTGGATTGTTTCCAGTATTTGAGTTACCTGGTACTCAGAAAGCTCAAATACTTCCATAGCATGCCTGTACTTTCTCCATCACCTGTAAGAAGAAGTGGCAGAAGAGGCCTGAGGTCAGGCCACAGAAATTTTCAATTCAAAGAAACAAAGCCAAGAGATCAAAAGTACATGCTGAAGTTGTAACTGATACTAACTGTTGTGCATGCACCTCCTTCTCATTATATTATATTTTCTTACCCTTCATTTATAAGCTTCTCCTGAGCCCTCCCACACTGTCTGGATACTTTCAAAATCCCTTTCTTCCAATCTGCACTTCCAATTACCATCCCTCTGTTTCTATTTTTCCCTCCTCCTCCATCCAGAAGGCACTCCCAGCCCTGAGACACACACTGCTCCTTTTGTAGCACAGAGCATCAAAGCTCCAGGGTTCCCTGTCCTGCTAACAATATCAGGCAAAGAAATGCATCTTTGAGATTATGTACCTTTTGACTTTTGCTACCACATGAAATAAAAGGTTTCTCCATCCATGACTTTTCTATCTAAAACACTCCTGGGTTAATACAGACATAGCTTTCTTCACTTTGGACACTGACAAACCTCTCAGTTGGGCTGCTGTATCCCAGACAAGCTTTCATACTCACTTTCCAAAAGAGTCTGACATGCAGATCAGCAGAGCTTCAGCCCACCTGAGGGCCACTGACTGCTGGTCACCGCTCGGCCCTGGTGGGGCCTCCTCAGGCCACAGTGACCACACTGCCTGCTCATAACCAGGACTTCAGTCAAAATCACGCGAGTCACCTACGTTTTGCAAAGAAAGCCAAAGAACCACTGGTGCACCAGCACAGCTTCCAGGCAAATGGCACGATATCATAGCAGTGTGAGAGCGGTGAGGAAAGCTCCTTCTCAGCAGAACAGGGGTGGGAACAGCATCCCCCCTCAGGACAAAGGCCTCTGCACCTCTGGCAGCTTCACTGGCATTAAGATGTGCTGCAAACTGCAGTTCCAGAACTGACACATCCCCCCTTTCCTGATCCTTCCCCATTTTGCCGACTACCTCATTTCAGTGTCATACCAGCTCCAAGGCAGCACGTGGGGTTGAAGGCACTGTAGTGGGTTTACGTGGCAAGGTTCTGGTAGCAGGGAGCCATAGGGGTGGCTTCTGTGAGAAGGATCTAGAAGCTGCCCCCTGTTTGGTAAGGGCCCCACTGCTGACCAGAGCTGAGCCAGTAAGTGATGTTGTTTTGCGCCTCTGTGAGAGCAGATTTAAGACAGGGAAAAAAAAAAAAGAAAGAAAAAAAAAAAAGAAAGAAAAAAAGAAAAAAAAAAAAAAAGAGCTGCGCCACTCGGCAGCTGGAAGGGTGAGAGGAGTGAGAAACAGCCTTGCAGGCGCCAAGGTCAGTGAAGAAGGAGGGGGAGAGGTGCTCCAGGCGCTGGAGCAGAAGTCCCCTGCGGCCTGTGGTGAGGCCCATGGTGAAGCAGGATGTCCCCCTGCAGCCCATGGAGTACCACGGTGGAGCAGGGTTCCACGCTGCAGCCCGTGGAGGAGACCACGGTGGAGCCTGTGCCCCGAAGGAGACTGCGGCCTGTGGAAGACCCCTGCCGGAGCAGATTCCGGGCCGGACCTGCAGCCCGTGGAGAGGAGCCCACGCAGGAGCAGGTGACCCGGCAGGAGCTGCTGCCCGTGGGGGACCCAGGTTGGAGCAGTTTGCTCCAAAGGGATGGACCCCGTGGTACGGACCCATATCTGGAGCAGTTCTTGAAGAGCTGCTGCCTGTGGACAGCCCACGCTGGATCAGTTCGGCAAGGACTGCATCCCGTGGGTGGGACCCCACAGCACAGGGGACAAGAGTGACCGAGAAGGAGCGGCAGAGAAGAAGTGCTGTAGACTGACCATAACCCCCATTGCCCCGTTCCCCTGCGCCACTCGGGGGAAAAAAGGTGGAAGAGGGTGGATGGGGGGGGGGAAGGTGCTTTTGGTTTCTTTCTTTTGTTTCTCACTTCTCTAGCTTGTTAGAAATAGGCAATAAATCTTTCTATTTCCCTGTGCTGAGTCTACCACAGCCACCCTCTGACCACTGAGACCAGCTGTGCCCCGCAGACTGCACCCCAAGACAGACCCTGATGGAAGTGCTACTGCAAACTGCACATAGCACCTCCAGAGCTAGGGAGGAAGAAAGGCTAGAGGAAGAGCAGTTTGCAGTTTCTGCTTTTTATAATTAACAAACACTAAGTTTGATTACAGTTTTTTTGTTTGCTTTTGTTTGTTTGTTTGTTTAAGAGACTTGCAGTCTTCTGCATGCTTCCCTACCCTTCAAGCAACCAGACTCTACAGCTATAGAGGAAACCCCTACAAACTGCTAACCGTGATCTCTTACCCTTATGAAATAATAGAACACCAGAGCATTGCACGGTTTCTGTGTTTTCATAAATACAGTTGAACAGTTGTATTACAAAATGTCAAATGAAGTTCCATTGGGACTTCTGTGTTTCTAAATGACAGAATTTCCTTTGCAAGTAACTCTAGAATAGGCAACCTTCCAGTGCTTAGAAAGGACTATTCTTTTGCCTCTGTTTTTTCACTGTCCAAGAGAGGCTCTTTGTGACCTGCTGTTCATTCCTGGGCAATGTTAGCTTTTGGATCACTGACCCATTTTGGTCCTCTGGGCAAGGCTGAATCTTATGTGCTGTAAGAAACAATCCAAGCCCCCAAATGTGCTGCATGGCAGACAGGTAGCACCGAAACTGTTTAGAAAATTCTTCTATACATATTTCCCTAAAATTCTTCTGTACGTATTTCCCTAAGCAAATATTTATTTAACTTCACAAAGTATTAGAGATAATCACTATAATTTTCTTTAAAGATATCACTTCAATTTCCTTTTAAAACCACTTTATTAGTTTACCATTTAAGGCATACTAAGCTGAAGCATCATATAAAATTGCCAGTGTAGATGCAAATGTCTCCTTCTAAAAATAGCCACATAACACTCTCATTTATAATACAGATACATCAAACAAAAAGTGGAAGCTACTCATTTCAAAGTCTTTTTGGCATGCTTCCATCATAACGAAATTTGTTTTATTCTGAAAACTAAAAAATCTCAAGCATTTAGTCCTGCGTACAGTGGGCTATGGTTTTCATTATTCACACTTTCTACAAAGAATCATAGAATCATAGAAAAATTAAGGTTGGAAAAGACCTTCAAGGTCATCTGGTCCAACCATCCCCCTACCACCAGTGTCACCCACTAAACCATGTCCCTAAGCACCATGTCCAAACTTTCCTTGAACATCCCCAGGGACAGTGACTCGACCACATCCCTGGGCAGCCTGTCCCAATGCCTGACCACTGTTTCTGAGAAGAAATGTCTCCTCATTGTTTTAATTGTTGAAGAGTAGTGCTCTTTGTTCAATTCTTTGGTTTAATTGTGGAAGAGTAGAGGTATGACATTTCCATTTTTCCACTCAACAGGGACATTACCCAAATGCCAGGACTTTTCAATTTGAATGGAGAGAGGCTTGGTGACTCCATCAGCCAGTTCCCTCAGGACCCTGGGATTCATGTCATCAGGTCCCCTAGACTTGTACCTGTTTAGATTCATCAGGTGGTGTCGAACCTGCTCTTCACTTACAGTCAGTGGGACTTCGATCCTCCAGCCTTCATCTACAGGTTCAGTGAAATGAAAGACTGTGGATGTATGAAAGAGACTCGCTACATAATATTTCAAAACATTATTAATATCTGTTCCACGGCTAGCAATAGCACTGTACAAATCTCTCTATATATACATAATTTTCTTCGGAATTGTGCTCTCAGAGCTTATACAAACCTAGTAGGAAATCTACGTTAGTTTCCAAATCTGAGTTGCTCTGCCAACATTTCCTAGGACGCCAATGGTCAGTACAGCAGAACTAGAATGATGTTACTTCTCAGAAGATGTTCATTTATAGAAGATTTAACGTGCTGTAACTGCACTAACTCTGAAGGAACCAAATAATAAATATGCGAAGCAAGCAAAAGCAACTGATTTCTATCACCGACCCAAGAAAAAGGCCAACTGCAACACAGAGTATTCATTGTAATATTCACCGGTCTGTTCAGCTAGAGGACAGAAAACAGCAACATAGAAACAAGCATTGTCCAGGAGGGTTTTATGTGTACAATGTTATGTGATAGCAAGAAAAGGCTCCAAAACTACAAGAAGAGCTGCCAATGATTATACTAACAAAGAGTTAATTAAAAATCTGAGAACTGCAGACAATTTATTTGTCTAAGATCTTTCAACTCAGCACCATAAGGAATAGGAGCATTGAGCACTCTGTCAGGAGATGTATTAGGTCCAGCAAGGAATTTGTTAATATTTTACATCCAATCCCTCAGTTTGAAGGATTGCTATCTTTGGCATCTAGTAAAGTCATGAATACAATAAAGTTCAGAGCTTTACTGAAAAATCAATTTACAAAATCACAACAAGAAAATCCATTATGTGATTTGAAAAAGAGCTAAACACCTCTGCTGTAAGCATGTGATAAATAGCAAGGTATCAAACTGGGTCTACTGAAGTTGCCAAAGTAGCAATATAAAAGCTCAAGTCTTCTTTAATCCTCATCTCTCCCAAAGAGAACATGAGGGACTTCTCAATATTCACAGGGCGTTCAATGCAGGGATTGCAAGCAGCAACAAAAACCGGTCTTTGGAGGCAACATTTTGTCTGCTCAGATAAAATGTCTACTGTGAATGAAAAACTGAAAACTGAGCACTTTTGTTCATTCACTGCTCTAGTGCCTGGAGATAAAGATGAGCAGATCTTCCTGTTCTCATCCTACCCCACGGGTTACTCCCCTTGGTTGAGCTTTATCACCCAGGATGTTTTGTTCAAACAACTCCTATAAAATTTTGTTTTATTCTGCATCTTAGGTTTCCCACGTAAACAGTGAATTATGAAAATAAAGCTTAAAGAAGACTAGGGAAGGGCAGTGGGAAAACATGGCCAACAGTCATGATCATTTAGTCAAGCAACATTTTCTCTGTTCTTCAAAACTAAAACAAGAAGCCCGAACTCCCCATAAGGGGTGGGTGCCTTAAAACATATATTCTAAGACCCAATATTCGGTTGAAAAAACAACTTTGACAGAAAGTGCTTAATCCACCTCACAGTAATACTGAGGCACATCTGCAGTTGTGCAAAACCAGAGAGAAAGCTGAACCAACTAGATCCAATGGAAACGCTCAGTGAGAACGCCAAGGCCTGCAGTGCCTAACGATGCTGCAAATGCATATGAGCTAAAACCACAGATTAATTTCCTTTTTTAATATTGAGGCCACATACACACCTTTGCTACATGAGTGGATCAGCTGAACTGTACTAAGCATGCATTCATTCCAGGAGATGGACACGTGCCTTTAGCGTGTGTCAGTCTGCAGCACGGTAATATGGAGACATTGCTCCCCTGACAGTGAATTATTTTTTTTTTAAGTTTTCAACACAGGTGTCAAGAACCTCCCCTACATCCCTAATAAGTCCCTCATTCACAACCCGTGGGCTAGCTGTCCATAAACCAGCACATCGTGTCCCACAGAAGCAAAGGGAACATCACTGAAGCGGTGGCAAGGGCATCTTACCCGGTGGTTACAGAACTGACACTGCAGCAATTAGGGATTTGCTCACACAAATCCTAACAGAAACATCTCTATTGGTTGTAAAGAAACCGAACAAAATACATGTTCTTTTATTTCAAACATATCAATCTTCTCCTGCCTAATTTTGGCTCATTTCTCTCAAATTTGCCAAATTTGGGTATTTTCTAATAACTGTAAAATATAAGCAAGCATTTTGGTAAGAAGCGTGTGCTTCAAATCCCAGTTTCAGTTCTTGAAACTATACAATCCTAATTTTGTGATCCCACAAAGGGCTCTGTGCTTTACCCTTCAAGCATTCAAGTGCTTCTTAGGGAGTCCTTAAAAATGTCTTCACTGTTTAAAGACCTTTCCTCCTATTCCAATTTCTTTACCATGCTACTGCTGCCTCTCCCTTTCAGTAGAAAAGTGCTCTCTGTATTTCCTTTCCAGTGGTGTGGAACCTCTAACAATTAGCAGTTCCTACTTGTCTCTGTTCTGCCTCGTTTTTTTCTCCCCTGGCAGTTGCTGTTCATAAAGTAGATACCTGCCAAATGCTCAGATCGGTTACTCAAAATAAATTTATTTAACTGCTATTTTTTAATGGGCATTCATTAGAGGGGAAAAAAAAAAACATTGCATTTTAATATGTTTCATTTGGTGCACAAAGCAAGAGTATTTTAATAAATAATTCATATTAACAGAACACAAAATTTATTGGACTAATACTTTTAGAAACACAAATGAGTACAATGAGATGGGATGCATGCATACACATGTATTCAGCTGTATTGTATTTTCAGATTCCCTTAAGTACAATATTCTTTATCATCTCTGATCTATGAACACTTCTGTCTACACCAGGATAAAAAAGAGATTTCTTGCTAACGTATCTCTCAGTAAATTAGATAAGGAAAAGCAGAAGAGAACACATTATATCCTCCCAACTCTGCAATTTGGTTTGTTATGCAAATACCAGCAACACCAAAAAGTAAAGACATTTAAAAAATTATCATCTGCAGTTTGCAGTTCTGATTCTTTTTAATTTACTCTTGGAAAAAAAAAAAAAAAAAAATAAAAAAAAAAAAAAAAAACAGGCTCCACGTATACAGAACTGCAGGAGCGGGTCGATATTAGGTACAGATATCCAACCAAAACCCACAGGTTTCGTGTGGCTCCAAAGCACTGTCCAGGAGAGAAGGCTGAAATGGAGGCAGTCCACAAATACTCACAGCACAAGGAAGGATGCTGTCAACCCACAGAAAATATTTCCTAGCATTTAAGTCCTAGTGATAAATTTTTTATCTGTGGAGGTCAGTCCGAGCCACCACTTCTGATACTGGGCAACAAAATTAGTAGAGCCCACATGCAGAGCGAGCATGCAGAAAAGAGCACCAGCAAGCATGGGCCTGGAAGCAGGCTCGCAAACCAAACGTGGCTCTTCGACATCCCCAGAAGGCTGCTGAGACGCCAAGCACACGCACTCTCCTCCCCACCCCCATGCATAAAATACATCACGAGATTAATTCCTAGTTCTCATTTGGCCAATGACCTCACTGAGAAGAGCTTTAAGTCACTGCTGAAAATGTGCATTTTCTACAGAAACTCTATAAAAAGTAAATTAAATTAAAGAGAAAGAAAATCTGTAAAAAGGGAGAAAAAAAAAAATGCTTCTTTCATCTGTTCCCGTCTTCCTTATTATTTCAGTGTTGGATGTAGAAGAGTAAATAAATCTCATTTTATATCTGTGACACAATTCCCAGCTGTGGTTTCCTCAAGTCCTTCCAAAGCAGCTTTTTGGCAACTTAAAATGATTTGGCACCGTCATAGTCACAGAAAATATATTTTATTCCTGAAAGGATTATTCAAAGTTTAACTGGCTGTAAGAGCGCCACATCCGCCACGACTCTCCGAAACTGAACCCTGGGAGAGCTGCTTCTCTGCTGCCTGATGTATAGCCCGCACACATGTTACGGAAATTTCCTCCCGTATCCTTGATTTGGAAACTGACAGCTTTCTTGCTTTTCTCCCATCCTACAAAGCAATTATTTCAGTGGCAGAGAACCGGAAACCCATAGCCTTTCTGAGTCACTTGATGAAATGACGGAGAAAGTATGGGGTTTCGGCAACGGCTGTGGAGCCGGCTTCACACCGCCAGCAACCAGCGGCACAGTGATGGGTATTGTGGCAGTTCTCACGACTGGGACACCTGGTCATGGGAACTGCGCTGAAATTCCATCTTTAAGACTCGCTTGGGCTCTTCAACAGCCCTAATTCAGCTCTGAGTCTGGGTCCTCCAACACCGAACTTGAACCGCTGCTGTGGGGCAAAACCCATTATAAATCCTCAAAGAGCTTTCCCACTGAGATTGTGACACAGAATTGTTTCCATTTCAGTATCACCTGAATAAGTACCATTTATTTTTGCAGTGCTTCTCTAGCATTTCCCATATATTTACCAACTGAAGAGAGAGAAATCCTCCGCACTGTCCCGAACTTCCCATCACACACCTGCTCTCTGTCAAAGCCCACCTAGGACCCAGCACCCCCTCCACGGGCTGCCAACCGCTTCGCAATTTCGTGTTGTTTTTCAGCACGCCAGGCACATCCCAAACAGTCAAACCCACAACCAGATGGTCAACACACAGGGGAAGACACCCACAGACTTTAAAAACAAACAAACAAACAAAGACATAAATCAGAATTCCCACTATTTAGCGTCTGGTCGTGTTGCAGCATTTAGGCCAGACCCTGCAAAAAAGCCTGAGAACACATTCACAGTGCAGGAGAACATTCCCAACCCAGCCTTTATCTCTGCCAACAGGTTGGGAGGGGAGAGGGGGGGAAGAGGAATAAATCTTAAAAGCACTTCCTCCCCCCTGCTCCACCAATGCATTATTCATAAAAGCCAGGAATTATTTTATTATTTTTTTTATTACCTGGGGATTTCATTTTTATTATGTTCAAAGGATTTTTGCAGTGAGCGCTCACTCCCCTGCAGGCAAATATTCAGGGGTTTCTTTTGTTGTTGTTGGGGTTTTTTTTTGTTGGTTTCTTTTTACACTGCAGTATAAATTACAGTGAATATCTAAATAACACCAGCAAAACCTCAACAAAATCAAATAGCCAAAAACATTAGGGACAAATTGCCCTTGCACAATTTATTCCATTGTTTGGTGGAACTCCACAGAGAATCTGGGGCCCCAATATACTGGATCTAAATTGATTTATTCTTACTATCACAGGGGAAGTCCATAAACTACTCTTTTGTATAAGTTAGATCTACATTAAAAATATCCTAGCAGGCTAGCAAATGGCTATTTTTCCTTAACTGCTGAACAGAATGATTTCTACAAAGAGGCGAGGGGCATTAAGGTATATGTAGTTACTCTCATAAATCTGATTACCGGTGACAAGGAATAACCCCAGTTTAAAAGAGAGAAGAAAAACAAAAGAAAAAAAAAAAAAAAAAGATTTTTACTCTTAACAGGACATTCTTCTGATGCTACCTCTGTTTGTTGTAACCACATTTCCAGTCTGAATCACAAATACTCCAGTAATCTATCTTGTTCTGAACGGCCAAAATATTTATTTTCATTTGACCTCCTACTAGGTGCATTCACGGGAAAACAAATGGATTCTACGTGGGGCATGTCCATTTGTGCCTGTATCCCAGAAACCTGAAACCAGGCCAGCATTCTTCTGATTGAATAAAGCTGAGATGTCTGGGTTAAATCTGTTGTCAATATGCCTTGCTTATACAGTGAAATAGTTTCTTGTTAAGCAAGACAGAGATTTACTGTAGGCAAGATACGGACTTCAAATGCATCAGCATGGAGGGGAAGGATATAAATGTATTAATTCTTCAAGAAACACCAGATAAAAGTACTGTATACCTTAGCAGGGAGCTCTTTTTCTATGAATAATCATGGTCTTGAGTCAACAGACTTTGCCTACTTAAGCTATCTCTCGCATCAGAATCCAATTATAGCAAAGCCTACAGAAAACAGGTTTGGCACACTTTAATATTTTGGTATTGATCTAATTTAGCTCTGGTTTCAATTACAACAGGGAGCATTTTATCAAGAGATAGACTTTGTTTGTTGGACTTTAAATTGCTTTTTTCCTTATTGTCTCTGATCTCACTATCTGGGTATTTTTGCCACGCTTATTGCTGCGGTTTATTAGAGGTTTCACCCATTTTACTATGAACTTCTTTAGAGGAAAAATCAAATCCAGCTTCTCTAAGTAAAAAGGATTGAACTCAATACATATAAAAAATGGGCTGGGGTTTCTGTAGCAACCATTCCACAGTGATGCAACTCAATTTGACATCAAAGAACAAATGTATCAAGTCATCCTGACAACTGAAATACTTGCTGTAAGAGGAATGCATACATATATCTGGAACAAAGATGGATTATCCTAAGTAAAATGAGCATTTTATTTAGTAATATATGTATACCGTATCATCCTACTTGAGGCATCTTTTCTCCCATCAACGTGCATAACTGCCACAAAAATTAGCTGAAGTTATCCACAGAAACTGGGAGCAGAATAGACCTCTTTATTTAGTTTTCAGATGTACGGAAGAATTATCTCATTTTCCATTTAATGACATACAGAAGATAATATGGAAGTAATTTTCTTTCTTCCTGCTGAATTTGGCTTTAAACTCTGCAGCTTTCCTTCTTACATTCATTGAGGGGAATGTCATCCCTGCAACCCAAAATAGTTGCATATATTTATAACCTATATCTCAGAAGTTACCCCTGGTGAACACTGTGCTTCTTTCAGCTACAAAACCTAAAAGCCTGACAACAGGAAAAATTTGCTGCAGTGTGCTCTCCCAAACTACAAATCACATATGTCGATAATCTGGAATGTTTGCTGAATTAAAGGAGGATTATGAAATCATAGCAGTGATTAGAATCATCCACTGCTGCAGGCAGATAGCTGGAGTGTTGAAATTTCTAAAAAGGAAGCTGTCAAATAGTAGGAAGCAATTTGCAATGATCCAAAGCTTTGTGAATAAAATCGCAAACCTAGTGCTCTGTTAAGCTCCAAGAAGTGATAAAATTTGAATTCAGAGTTTATAGCTCCAAAAACAAGCCCATTTCATGGACTGCCACAACTTCTAGGAAAACTTCACAGAGTTAAAGGAACATTACAAACTCACTGCAACCGACGTACAGTTGCTAGTGTTTCTTCAAATATGGTGAGGCGTGATACTCAGGGGAACTGTGTTTTAAAACTCCCCTTTGGCGTTGCTAGATGTGAGATACAACTATTCTGCCCAAATCAGAAACATGCAGTGCACCTCCCTCCAGTCTGAACAGTAACAAGAGCAATGAAGTGTTTTTGCCAGAGGTAGCATATACCTGCCACTCGCCTCTGATGTGGAAGAGGAAAAATGCACCTGAAAATTGCAGCTTGTGCTCTTGGGACTATTTGTTGACTTCTTTCCTAGGTAAAGTTTCAAGTCCCTGCCCTGC
This sequence comes from Nettapus auritus, assembly GCA_011076525.1. NCBI lineage: Eukaryota > Metazoa > Chordata > Aves > Anseriformes > Anatidae > Nettapus > Nettapus auritus. The sequence goes on along the minus strand of CM021773.1, from coordinate 3,701,806 downwards.
CAGAATAGTGTTGAAACACCAAATGGTATAAATCAATTGCTGGCATTAAAAAAGAAAAATAACCAATATTCATTTTTGCAGACACTGGAAAAAGTGTAAAGGACTTGCACAAACTATTGACACTGAAGGCATCACCTGAATTTGGGGTACATGTTAAAACAAAACAAAACAAAAAAGTCCCTCTCATCTGTCTCAAAAGCCTCAGCCTAGTTTTGTCCTGGTAGCATGATACTCAAAGATAGCAAATATTATCTGCGTTTTGCCAGGTCTGAAAAACTACAAAACACAAAACATTTTCCTCTAGAATAGCTATGCTGAACCTCTCAGCAAACAACCAACAAAGCAAAGGAAAGGCAAATATTATATTTTTGGATTGACCGGATAAGATTCATGAAGAAAGAAATCATAGAAAATCTACACTTAGGAGGGAAAACAAACAAACAAACAAACATTTAAAAACATTCATGTGCTTCTCAAATGTCAAGAAAAAATAAAATAAAAATTCATTAACTTTCTGATTGCTGTTTTTTACTTTAACGATCACTGGCACATTGTATTTTATTTTACTTTATTTATTTATTTTTTAATTCCAAGGTTCTGAATCTGTAGAATAGAAGTTAATCCACTTTGGTTATCTTGGGAGTCATCATGGGACCTCTACCACTGCTTGGCTATGACAAAGAGCAGGCTGCAGGCAGGTTTTTGCCTTGGACTCTCTAATTGCTCATACAGCTTTTCTAACAAGAGACACACCAGCAAGCCCCATGGTTATCGCTCCAAGTGGAACCCACTTGCTCACCTGAATACATTCTCAATACATCTTCCAGCTGCAATATGCCAAAGGCATTATCACCTCCTCTGGAAGCATGGACACTGTATAACCATTGCACCTGCCCTTGAGAGTATGGTCCTCCCAATACCAATACAAATTCCTGTAGCGAGATGTCAGGTGAGCATTAACTCAAAAGAAAAAGATTATTCTATTCACAATGGTTATTCATGCACAACCCAATCCTAACAGGATTCTGATGAGGCATCACTTAACTATTCGAAGTTATATTTTTAGCATTTCTGCCTCCTGAACAAGGAAACACCTTTAAATTTGATCCCTAAACTGAAGAATTTGAGCTGCAACAACAGTGAATGTGCCACGTCAGCATGTGCAAGGCTTCACCCAGCTGGCAGTTACTTCCCCAAAGCAAGATAGCAGGCACTAGCTATGTTGAGGGGAACTAAAAACACACAGCAGCCAAGGTTTCCATCTCCATTTTTACTACTGTATACCAGCCCAGGCAGCTGCTTCTCTCCCACATTCTCTGGGCTGTACTGAGCTGATGAGGGCACCTCTCCCTTCAACACCAGCAGGGGTGTCAAACCCCTCTGGAGCCTGTCCTGGTCCATAGCTGCATTCTCCTCAACAAACTCACATGTGTTAAAATACAAATCATCTTGCTCACCTGAGGCTCTGAAATGCATGAACTCTTCCACCTCAGGTATTGATTTTCCTTTTGAAGTTTGTTTGTTTTAAAGGCACAGGTCTACACAAGGCCCAAACGACCTGGAAAAAAACATAAATGTAAGGTCACTGTAATAAAAAATGCTCTGTACAGTAGTGACACCAAAAAGTTTAGCTGCTGGTTGAACAAGTTTCACACAAGTGATCACAAAGACCTCTAATCCTCTCCCTCCTACCACTGATTATCTCCTTCTGCCTTAGCTTAATTAGCTACAGCTTCAGCGGCCAGTGCCTTAGCTGACAGAGCCAGGGCTGTTATGGATGCAGACAATCTTTCTCTTGTGTCATCTAAAACATGGATGGCTGACTTGTGCACAGAGAAGCACTCCCTTGTCCAGCCAGAGAGTCCATAGGCAGCAACACCAGAGGACACATTTGGGCTACACCGCACTGGATGAAAAATACAACGCTCCCAGCCTGCCTGTCTTTAAGAGCTAGAAAATGACACATTCCCTCCTGTGCCCCCAGAAGCACTCATGTGAACTGGCCAGTGTTCCCAAAAGACAGAAACAAAAACACACTGCGGCCTGGTTCAATTCCTGGACCACCAGTTGGCCATCCCAGATGTGAAACATCAGACTCTCAGATCTTGTCATCAGTCCAGCATTTGCTGACCTCACTTTCCATTAACTCAGTCAGCACAAGGCCAGCCAGGTGCTTTCTGTACACTGAGATTTGTCCTGTCACAGCTACAAGGACTACCCTCCAGCAGTGAATCAGGGCTATTAATGAGCATAAACATGGCCGTCATAGAGTTGTCCCAATTCATCAAAGGACATCAAGCTGCTGTCCTTAAGTAGTGGCATTGTAGCACTTCAGCAAATGCTGAATACTAAGAGCCAGGATTCTACAAGGTCTCAGGCAGCCTCAGAGCTTCCCTTAGCTATGAAGGGGCATTCCCAACACCTGGCTGGCTCTGTTACAACTGGTGCACTTGTACATGTACAAGGCCAAAACTTCCAAACTTCCCTTGCATGCACGTTTATTGCTGCCATGCCCCAGGTAATGTAATTTGAACATTTCTGTCCTTATTAGTTTATGTTCCATGTGATTTCCTTTGCATAGCTGACATCTTGGGTCGCCCGAGATCTGCTTTTTGCAGGCTTTATACCCATATAACTAGTAGTGTGCGGTGAACAGCTTTTTTTGTTTTAAACCAACCCACTCAGCTCTGCCTCTCAGATAAAGGCAGCTATGAAGGTGCCCTGTAGTGGTACAATGTATTCCTCCTCCTGTCATCTTCACAGTGCTGTGGCCGGGGCCCAGGCTATCGGGGCCTTTCAAAAGCCACAGCTCAAGCAGCGATAAATCCTCTTAAATTGCATACCCGTAACCCCCTCACCAAAATATGGCCCTGACATTTCCTTTTGTTTGCCGGGAGAAATCCCGTTGTGCCTTGAGGGGTGGGAGAAACGACTTTCAAAAGGCAGCCCCCCAGGGGCAGCCAGCCCACCATGGGGCCAAACGTGGCCCCGGGCCCCACGGCCACCTGGGCCGGGCAGGCTCTCCACAGCCTGGGTGTGCACTCGCTGGAGGCTCGCACGCCGCCGGAACGGGAAGCCCTCGTTGCACTTAATTGTTTTCCTGAATGCCTTTATGAACAACAGCAAAAGGAAATATTACAGCCTGGCCGGCAGCCAGGGGCCTGCTCAGTGCCGCGGCGCGGGGCTCGGAGCAGCCAAGGCAAACACGCTCCCAGCGCCATCGCTATTTTCGCCTGTGTTTCAAATTAACCGCTGCCTTTCAGAGGGCTCTCCGGCCCCTGCTTCCAGACTAGGGGGACACAGCCCTTTTGTTTCTAACGTAGCTAGTTACCTCCAGCACTGCTACCAGCGCTCCTGGGCTGCCCGGGCACCCAGCGCCCCGCCGCTGGGCCCCACTGCTCCTCCACACTGCGGGGCCCAGCAGCGAGGGCTGTGGCGGTGGGCACGAGGGGTCCAGCCCCAGGCAGTGAGTCTGGGGCCTGCCGTGGGCCTGTGGTGGCAGGGCTGTGGTAACCAGCCAGGGCGGGGGCAGGCAGGGAAGCCCTGCTGCCCTCGGAGCTGCGGCGGTGCTTTGTGCTGGGATGTGTATTGGTTCATTTGGAGCAAAAGCCTCTCCACAGCCTGGGAGGCAGAAAAATGAAAGTGTTTTCCCCTTTCCACAAAGTGCAGTGGGGCTGAGAGTGGGGCAGAAGGGTGCAGGAGGGAGCACACCCAGGCACATCGAGCTGTGTCCAGGCCAAGGCCTAGGGAGCCACTGTGAACCCCTTAACAGGAAGGGTCAGGTCCAAGCAAAGCCTGGCAGCCAGCCTGGCCTCCCACAGCACCACAGGCTCCTAGTGCCAGGGGGAGAGGAGGGTGAGGGCATGCCAGAAGTCACACCATCGCCTGCACTGCCCTCAGCCCAGCTCCCGGGGAGCTGCCCTTTGAAGAGCAAGACCCAGGGTGCCCCTTCTGGCCCGCAGCGCAGTCGTGCCCTGGTCACTGGCTGGCTGCCCGTAGGGCAAAGCTGGGCCGAGATTTTGCCTTTTGAGATGGCCATGGTAGGAGCACATGTGAAAGCAGTTAACTGTGCAGCTATTTGGTCACAGGAATTTACATGCTCAGCTGCTGAATGTAGCAGGAGGCTGTATGCTTAACTAGAGATGTTTAATAGATTTGTAGCAATGGGTGGTGGGGCTTTTATGTGCAGCAATCTGTTTAGCTGTAGAGCAAAAAACACGCAGCAAGTTCGTATCCCTAAACCCATTAACTTCAGAGCAAGGGCACCGGGGTGAAACCTAGCACAGGGCTGAGGCAGAACCAGCCATGCTTTACTCTCCAAACCAGCCGGCGGTGGGACTGGAGTGGCACAAAGGACCACAGCTGACATGGTGCCAGGAGGTCAGTTCCTCCCAACACCATCTTCCAAGCTCCACAGGCAAATTTGAGAATCACCATTTTACAAGTGTTAATAACTTCCAAGTAATTTTCCAGGCTCTACTAGCAACATGTTTTCAGTTTGCAAGAGACGCGGGCAGAGAGAGAGCTCTTTAAAAAGTAAAAATTAGGGGGATCAAGATAAGAAAATAAATACTGCTGACCCAGCATTCCATTCCTGGGGTGAAACACAGGCAAACCAGGCATTTCCTACTGATCTTTTGCAAACATTGCTTCTTTGGAGGCAGGATGGATGGAGCAGTGGACTGGGGCTCAGGACACCTGGACTTCATTCCCAGCTGTGTCGCTTATCTGCTGGGTAACCTCAGGGTATCACTGCCTCTCCATGTAAAATGACACTCAAGTCCTCAAAATCTGTCAGTGAAAAGTGCCTCACAGGAACTAGGCTCATTCACCATCTTCCCACAGTGCTGACATGCAATCCTAAGTCACAGCTGGCATTTCTGTCACAGCTTGCTTACAGTCCTAATCCTACAAAGAGATTTCAGTGGAAGGGACTTCTATTAGTGCAGTTCTGCTTGCAAGGAATGAGTCCAAAAGAGATGTGTGAAGCCAGAAGCATACTTCTACCTGGATTTTTTATAGAGTGAAGATGTGTGTTACAAACTAAAAGCCACAGGGCCAAGATAGCATTCCAATTTCAGACATACTCTGTGGCTTTGGCATTATTGCTTGTATTTCCAAAGTCCCACTCACAACTGCAGCAGAAATAAATAATAATGGTACGTGATAACTAGATCTATTCAGTCAGGAACAACAACAACAACAACAACAACAACAACAAATTCAATTTCCATGGACTGCTAGGATTTTTATGCCATTGCATCCATATGGCGGTAACACCATTTTTCCCTACTCTCGGGTAGAAGTTTCACAGAAAACAAAATATGGGAGAACTTATTCAATCTTGCAATGTGTTATGTGCTAGAGGCCACCTGTTTTCAAGTCAACCCGTAGCTGAAGACAGTGAATCAATGTGCCTTATACCATAGGACTGAGGCCTACATTTTAAAATCTTTAAGGGATACTTAACAGAGCTTTATCATCAGGATAGGATCAGTTTAAAATCTGAATCTCCCAGGAGCCATACACATGATTTATCTGTCTGAAAGCTTGGAATCCCATCCAGCCTATGAAACAGAGCTTTAGAGAGGCCATACGACATATATCTTATTTTAAGGTTCGTAAAGTGCCCGTCACCAAGCTCTCAAATACTGAGCTTCAAAAGATCACATAGAAAAAAAAAAAAAACTAAGAATCATTTATCTAACCCAGCAATATCAAATCCTTCTGGATCTCTATTAGACTGAAATAACCAAACTCTTTTGTGACAAAACCTTTTTTTCTGTTGTGAAACTATCAAGTTTTTCATAGGTTTAGAAACTGCAGTTCTGGCCAAGGTACATAAGTGTCCAAAAGAGCAATGAGGAGCTGTGTATACAAATATATTGCATTGTAGACCATTTTATCTATTTGCATTAAGTTATTTATTACCTGAAAATATCAGCATGTACAGACTGGATCTAACTAAATCATTTTACTTTTTTTTTTTTTTTTTCTCTGTTTGCAGGTTGTCTACTCATTGCAAAATTATCAAATATATTGTGGAAGACCATACATGACTACATCCCAAACAGCAAAAAGTCAAAATGAATGTCATCTACGTGTCTTCAGCTTCACATCCGTCACTGTAAGAGAGGACAGGTATATCATTCACATTGCGCTGGTAAGGTAAAAAAGCCTATCATTCAAAAGCAGACCTGACATAACACTAATTTCAAAAAGTATATTCACTGGCAACATTCTGAGTCACAATAACTCTTTATAACTGTCTGTCCAGGTGGAATTTGAAAGAAGCAAATACAAAGATGGTCACACTCTACAGAAATAGAAATGTGTTCAGTTCACTGATTTGGCACTGTAGAGAGCTTTACCAAAGAATATAGTGAAGTATGTGGAACTGCTGTGATCTACATTTCCAAAGCTGGGCACAGCACCAAAAACAAGGAACCCACCTTCCAGAGCACATGCCCTCGATGAGCTGCCCCCATGCTGAGCGCCCAAAGTCTCCGGGTGCAGGACAGGCCACTCTTGGTCAGCCTTAGATCTGAGGCTCCAAGAGGCATTGAGATCACATTTCCAAGACAGCCATATCCCAGATGCAAGATTATATTCTTTAGCAAAGCTGCAGCAATTCAGCAAAAATGCATGCAATTCCAAACATTTCAGCCTCAACAGACCTGTGTTTGTAGAACTTGGCGTCATTGGAACATTTCCAGACAACTCCACTCCCATTTACTCTGCTCATCCCAGATTTCTGGGTGGTACTACACCTCTGACACACAGGTACACACAAGATAGAAGGCACGTTGGAATGAGATTACAGCCCAAAGCTTCGGCAGCATGAATGAGGGAGACAAATGATGAGATCAGACCTGAATTCAGCTGTGATGTTCAACAGGTCCTGGCTGACACATTGCACTGGGAAATGCTAATAGGCAGAGGCAGATGGAAGGGAGAGAAAAGAGGGAACTAGCAGACTCCCTAGTAAATTCATCTGTGGTGAAGCCATGAACAAATCACTGAGGCTATCCCTGTTTGTAGCATATCTAGAGACACCTAAAATAAGAGGATGTGAAAAAGGCTAATACAGGAGTTTATGATTTATTTGGGGAGTCATTATTTATAAATAAATAAACAGGCAAAGGGCCTTTTGGATATGCTGGACAGCTCTGCCTATCAAAATAAAAAGGAGCTGTGGATTCTTCCAACCGAGATTAAGAAAAACCTTTATGTTGAGCTGGGGTAAAGCATCTGTGCTCATCCCCAAGTCAACAAGGCACTTCACAACTCCCCTTAACTACCAGTTTTACAAGGAGAAGCCATTGATGAAAACAAATGATTTTCTGGTTGCACATCCCAAAAATGGAGCAAACTATGCAATCTTTAGTCAGGTGGGAGCATAGGCTTTAATTCTACACATCATGGCAGAATGTGGTGCAATTTAAAAAAATGCACTGTTTTTTTTTTTCTGAAACTACAGTCTAGATAAGATCAATAAGAGTAAAACATGATTAATTTTTTTTTAAATTTAAAAGATGATGAGGTAACCCTGCCTCTTGCCTACTAGAAACAAAAAAGGCTGCATGTTACATTGCAGACAGTATTTCATCTGACAAAAAGCTTTGTTGCTAGCCCACAAATACACAGAATGTCATGGAGAAGCAATTTGTTTGGCTTGTCAGAACTGGTAGTAAGGGACTGAAGAAAGGGAATGACTTGTTAAGCAGTTGGTTTGCTTTTGTCATTGCAGGAAGAGAAGAATTGCCCAAGTCAGGGATATTTCCTGGTATGGCACAAGGACTTTGATAGTCAGTTGGTAATACATTTACCAGCTATCTAGTTTTCCCAGAAGTGTCTTGACCTTAGGTGACTCATCTGTGTCCCAGGAGGATGACTAATCATTCTGATTTGTTTTACTGTGGCCTGCTAGCCATTTCAGCTCTGTTTACTTTGGTGCCAGCATAATATTTTATGCACAGAAATCTAGGTTCTGCAGAAGCATAGTTATTTAAACTGGATTCGAAACTAAGAAGAATTCATCACCAAGCATCCACAAAATGAATTAAGTACAAAATGACACTCTGGGCAACATTTGGAAAGAAGCTGAATTTTTAAAGGGCATGGAGAGTTACAGGACAAGCTAATAAGCTAATTAAGCCTGAAGATAGTTGATAATTGTAGGCATCTTCCAATTAAATTGCAAAATCCTGAGGACTGCACGTAACCTACAAAAAAACCCACATGATTATTTTTTTACAGGGAAGCAGTGGAGCACTGTGTTATGGGAAACAGTCTCAATCCCATTAAATTAATAGCTCTTGGTGTTGAATATACTAGAAAGCACACTGTAGAATCCAGAAAAGAAGAAAAAAAAAAAAAGAATGAAAGAAAAAAATGGTAAAAGACAGCTCATAGTTTGGAGCGCATGGGCCCATATGGCTTAGTCCGGGCCAAAACCTTGTCTTATATGAAGCTCTACTCCAAAACAACATCGTTTGGGATGGGCATCACTGCCCATATGTTCCTTTCTTGTGACACTGTTATCACCTGCAAGCAGCACTCAAGGAAACTGTTCAGTTCATGAGAATAAAGTAGACTAATCTGAGGACTCAGCAAAGCATGAAAAGAAAGGAAGACAGTACGGCTGATAAAGAGCAATTTCAGAAGCAATCTAAAATTCACATGCTCAGATACACCATAGCTACAATAGTTTGGCCATTCTTACTAGTATTGCACTTGAGGTTCCACTCTGTATCTTACTGATTTCCACATAAATTGTGCTCATTTTATTTTATTTTGTTTGCTTTGGAAGCTCAGCTTGGGATCTTTGAACCACTCTGGCAACTTTCATGCTCCATCTCAACCCATAATAATAGTTTGTGGAACAAATAAAGACATTGATTACATCTCTGCACTGGACTACCATACTGCCAGGTTTCCTGCCCCAGAATTTTGTCTAGAAATGGAAAGGAGAAGATGATTCTCCTTGCCCAGAAGTCCTCTACTGCCCAGTCTCAATACGTGCACAAGTTGTTATTCTGAATTGGCTCTGAGCCCAAGGCAAAGGAGTAACAGAGTGTACTCAACTCCCTTTCTGGTCCACCAGGATGAGAAGGCTTGGCGGAAGAGGAACAGTGAGAAAAGGACAGGGAAAAGTTTCGAGTCTCTGGTACAGTTGGAAGGTGAGTGGGAGAGGCTAGGGAGGCCTGTGGAGCAGAAAAATTTGAAGGTCAATACGGGCAGTTTCTGCTGAGGCAATTCCAACTTGTAATGGTAAGGGAGTGGGCGCATAAGCACAAGTCTGTCCAGTCGAGTCCTTTCACACATCACTGTGAAGCCCCTTCACATACCACGTCTGACTCTTTCTTCTCAGCATCCTGTCAGAAACGTGGCAGTTGAGTGCCTCAACACCTGGTATGCTATGCTGCCAGGAACACCCAAGCAATCTCAGGCCAACACTTGTGTAACTGAATGAGAATTTGCATGGACTTCTGTGGAAGCTGCACAAAACAGCACTGAATATCACACTCTTCTCCAGAGCCAGGCTTTGAACAGTTAATATCAAACTAATAAGTAGTTGAAATGCCATAGTCATGAAAATCAGCTTGCTTACAATAAAAAGATGAGGTATACTTGATAACGGGCATCACTTCTCAGAGAAGCGCAAGCTCATCCAATACTGAAAATCCCTTCCAACTGGTGGGAGGTGTGCAAATACCACACACACAGATGGGCACAGCACAAGCTTTCTAACAGTGACTGCTCTGGGTAGCCATGAATTTTAGATACAAGGTACTGTGGAGGTAACTCTACTTACTGTGGGACCAGCTCTTCTGCTCCCTATGAACAGCCAGACGTTCTCTCAAAGCTGTCTGAGTAGTTCTTTCAGGCTGTTCTCTGAATTTGTCCTAGAGAAGAACTGGGGACACAAATCTTACTCAAAAATTGGAACAATAACGAGTAATAGCGCCAAATCTTTATCCTAACCTCAAGCCCCAAGCCAAAAATTTTTATTTTATTTTGTACTTGTTTCTTTGAGGTCTGCGAGGAATTTCTTACCTTTTTTTCTTTTTCTTTTTTTTCCTGTTCATTTTCTGTGCCTCTGCACTTTCTGTTTCTGGCTGACAGCTACTAACATACTTTTACACAGGCTTCCTTCCTCATCCTACCTCCTATTTTTGGCCAAAATACCAGCAAGCATTTTCAAGCCCAACAAATTCCGAACAAGAGTTTTTTTCTCATACTGATCAACACTTCATGTTGTTCCTGAAATCAAGATTTTACACGATGCTTGTTGATATTTGCATAGTCATAATAAAAGGTAAAAGAATTTTTTCTTAGCATATTTCTTGTTTATAACTTAATATTTAAAGAAAATAACAAATTGCTTATATAAACATGTGCCCCAAATTTGTAATCTTACATTCATTTCTGAGAGAATTGTGTTGCTTATAGTGGCTTTCATGGATAAAAATAAAAGCAATGCTGCAAACAGATGTCCACCAGTTGTGCATTAGAAATACTCCTTTTATTACACTAAACTTTGTATTGTTAGTAATGTTTCTAATACACATCTTCAGCCACTGATAAAAATATTTTTTATTTTCTCAAATCTCTCTCACGAAATGGTCTGTTCAAGTGGATCTGTCATTGTGGTTTCCTGGATTTCTTCAGCCTCGTCGGAAAGCTTGTAAATTCCCATGCCTGATAGTAAGCTAAGGAAGGAAATAAAAAATAGTAAATACCTCTTCAATGGTGTAAGCCCTTTTCTGCTCTTTTTTGGCTGAGAGTACATTTTAGGAGATTATTATTGACTTTTACACAAACTTCAAAACAGTTCCAGCTGGGAGTCCATCTGTATTTCCATTTTGCACCCTCCGTTAAATTCCCTTCCACCAAATCGGTGTTTCCTAAAGATGTGTACTGGTAGACTTAATGTTTGGCTGAACTAAGTGGGTCTGAGCTGCCAGTTTATTTTACAGGAGTACTTCGTGATATCAATACAATACATGGATGAAGCAGCAGGAAGGAAAATCACTCTTTAACATCATTTTGCTTCCTGCAGCTACAGAACACTACGTGTGAAAGAAAGAATAAAGTAAATCAGGTGATCTATTTCTGTAGGCAGTGGCTGGATACTTAACATCTGCTACTTTTTTCTTTTTTGTTTTGTCATCGATGTTTTAAACTCTGAAAACTAAATGCACATAGGATATTTTTACTACACGAAGGAAATGACTACGTCAGGAGTACCAGAGTGCTGAATGCATTCTCATGTTATACCCTCTTCTTGCACTCAGATCGTGTACTAACATTACTCGTGCTGCTTACTGTTTTTAGTGTTGCAAATGAAACCAGAATGCACACTGGACAGCACACTCGTGGAGAGCACAAAACACATGACAAAGACTATTAATTACTAAGTTTAGTTCTACTTGGCTTAAAGCACCTAAGTGTCTCATAGGCTGTAAACAATCCCATGGCTTCTGGAGAACATGCATAATAGTGGAAGGATCATGCCCTCTGAACAGAAGACCCCAGTTTTTGCTGCAGTCACTCCAAGAGAAGACGTAAGAAGAAGAAATTCTGACCAGCATAATGTTGTTAGAGGAATATTGACACGGAGTTGACCCACAAACAGCACTCAGAGTTGATGAAGAGATTTAAATGGTGCATTCTGGTGAGGGGTTCAAAAGTCAGAAGTCGTAACCCAAAATAATTGTGTATACCGGAAATTCAAACTATTTCACTCAGGGTCAGAATAATGAACTCATGGAATTAGTTGCCAAGTAAGAACATGGAAACAAGCGCTGCAGTCTAAGTGGCTTGGAGACATCTTGGCACTTTTATGGAGAGAGAAGGGATTAAAGGATATAGTGACAAAACAGAAAACTGGGGGTTAAGATAAACTTATGGGGGGACAAGCCTATGAGGTCAAGTGGATTTTCCTCTCCAGACATTTCTTTTATGTCATTCTTCCCCAAGGCATCATGTCAGATTGAATAAACAATCACTAAAGCTTAGATGAGGAATGGACTTCTACTGGATTGTAACAGGGATGAAGAAGCTCGATCTTTTCCTCTGCTCCATAATAAAAGTAACTGCTAACAAACAAGAACTGACTTCTTTATCTCTGTACAATGCCACGCATTTGACCCACTCAATCTAATGTAGCACATAGGGTTTTCTCCTATCAACCTCTTCCTGTAATCTTATCTTCTCCAGTCCCTTCAGAATATCACAACTAACCAGATTAAAAATAAATAAATAAACAAAATGATCTGAAATAGCTTAATGTCAGAACACAATACAGCTGTGTGATGTCCATTTCATTGGCAACACACTTCTTCGAGACAAGTAGTGTTTCCGTACTACCCAAGCCATTTGCAGTATTAGCATGAGTACATCATATGCAATTGCAGGAAGCAGACAGAGTTATTGAATCACTGTTTCAAGTGATGAAGAACCAAGAAAGAAACTATTTTAGACATTTTTACCCTGCAGTCTTTCTGGAAGAAAACTTCTTTAAGAGGTTGCATCAAATATAACATCATTTCAATAAGAAGCTGCATGTGTAAAAAAATGTGTAACACGGAGTGCATGTTTAACTTGTTAGTTATTAAAGCATGACTGTAGTAAAAGTTCTTGCTACTTGACTGTTCCTACAAGTAAATTAATTCTTCTACATTTTAGCCGCTTTCCCCTGCCTCTTGCATGAGTCGACACAAGCTCTGACTGTTGAGGCATATAAATTGTTCTCCAATCAGCTTTTGCTGACCTGTCCCCAGGATGTGTGAAATACTCAAATATTCTGAAGCACTACCTCACTGCATTGTGCTGTGCCCTAGTCTGTTGAGTTGGGCTCTAGTTTCTTGGCCTCCAATGTACCTGCAAAAGTAAGATCCAAGAAGGAGAGTAGCTAGATTACAACAGGGCTGACACATCGTAGAATTATGAGTACACTTATAAAACTACCTGGGAACTTCTTTTTTCTCACCAATATAAATCAAAACACATCTTCCAGAGAGAAATCCAGGGACCTACCCAGCCCTTTCTTTTCCAAAAGATGTCAGGGGGATTCCTTTGCTGATAATCTGTGAAACACAGCTGTATCTCAGCGGACTCAATAAATGCTCTGCTGGGTTATCTCCAAATCTTACTTGCTGACAGGCTTCCCCACAGACAGAGGAACTGAATAGATTTTGTACCTTTCGAATGCTGAGAAAAGTCCCTGGAGCATGCCCAATACGTGGTGGCAGCCCGTCAGGCCAGACGGACAAATATTCTTCAGGCAGTGCAGGAGCTCAAGTGGGAGCTGATTCGGATCAGGCGTGAATCAAAGCAAGAGAGCACAAGGCCAGCTTGCACTTAGGCTAGGGAATTGTCGTGAGATAAGAAAGAAAAATGTTGATAGTTTTCTGAATCGCAGGGGGGTCTAAACAGAGCTTTGAACTTTGAGCATTGCAACAATTTTACCAGAGGTCCAGCCTTTTCACAAAAGGCATGAAAAAGATCGTGTCTTACGCTCCTTGCATAGAAACTGGCTTTGTCAGCTCAGATCCTAGGATGTGGCACTAAAGAACATTCCTCTGACTGCCCACAGAGACAGCTCTGTAACAGCATTTTCCCAAAACCCTTAAGCTTTCAGTTACCACTAAAAACTGATGTCAAAATCTTTGCAGACTGTCTTATTGAAACAGGCAAATGTCTGTTTGTTTTTCCTCTCTCATCTTCTTAAAAACATACCAGAGTCACACTTCCTTAAAACATCCCTGAGCTGCCCTAGAATTTCAGCTAACCTACATTTGTTTCTAACCAGCGTCAGTCTGACACCCCCGACCTATCTCTGAGCCCCATAATACTATGTAAACTGCCTCCCAAACTTACCTGTGTTGCAAGTAATACAGAAACTTAATTTGGGGCGACTGATAAAAAGAAAAGTCAAACAGTTATAACCTTTTGCCCCATTTAACCTTACAGCATTAAACCATTTTATCCAATTTGAATTTTGGTTTATTAAACCTTATTTGGCTTCTCATTTAATCTGCAACTAATAGCTTTTAGTGTTCTGAAATCTTAGGGCATCAAAACACCCTCTAAATTGAAAAGAACAATTAATTATAGCTCAGAATTCAATTATAAGCCATGCATTTGGTTACAGAATTTTGTATTCTGAGACAAGTTTTACAGACAGAAAAACATTTGTTGATGACTACTTCCTAAAAGCAGACTCAAGACGTAGTCCACTTTCCTAGAACTCCACACTCCTGACTCTACGAAAATGTATACACAGAGATCCAGTAGGAATTCAGTGAGGAGAAGAAGGAAAAATAAGAGTTGAATCTCCTTCCCCTCCTCCCTCCATTGGTGTAACTAGGTGCAGCCAGTGGTCACAGACCCCACACAGCCCACGGATATCTGACAGCCCTAAGGCCAGCATACGAGCAACACCCGCAGCTGATGCTGCACACCCCTGTTCACGCACGCAGTGTGCCCAGCAGACTGCACGGGATTTCTTGTGCCGGGACAGCCACACAGGCAGCATCTGCACAGGGCTGGGCGCAGTGCCTTCACGCAGAAATGTGGGTCTTTTAAGTGTTTGCTCTGTTTTACACGATGCATTTGGTGTCTTGTTGCTGCCTAGGTTCCCTCTTACCCACACTGTTTTGCCATTTTGGTCCCCTGCTTTGAGGGCCCTATAGAGGTCTGCCTGTAATGAAACAACATGCATGAGCATTTGTCAACCTACAAGATCAGCGCTCAGGCAAATCAAGTTGCTATCCCCTCTGAATCCTCCCGTACCATTGCTGTGTTAAGAGATTTGTAACAAAAGATCTGAAGCTCATTATTCAATAATGGGTGTCATTCAGATTTCAAAATTAATCTGGCTCTGTTAATTACATGTCAGGGATCTTTTTTTCTTTTTTTCCAACAGAAAAATAAGGTGCTGCCACTGGCAGTCTGCCTGAAAGGTTCAAATGTCAGGGCAGTAATTTTGAAAGGAATGGATTTGACTCAACCGATGTGAGAATAAAAATAGCTATTAGTGGTTCCCTGACAAGTTGACGTGACAGGGAGAAGCTTAGAAATGCTTTCACCCTCCTGCCTGTGAGAACTTGGCTCTGCCCTGAATGGTACAGTGCAAAATGCAACACCAGGAGAATAAAAACCTGGCCTGAAACCCCCATGGCTTTTCCCGTGGAGAGGAGTTCTCAGGAGGAAGTACATGAGCATATCGTGGCCTCACCTTTGCCAAGTGCTAAATTCAGTGCACAGAGGTGCCGAGTGTGCTGGGCACAGCCAGTAGGACATGATGCTCCTGCGTCAGGAAGGAGGCCTGGAGAGGGCAGTTCTGCAATGATGACAGAAAACAGCAATTTAGATATAGTCACTGCAAAAAGCACGGGGGCAGGACGGGGCTCGGAGCAAGCCTCCATTAAGTGATTTGCCCGCTGTAAGAACACACAACAGCATCTCAAGCTTCTGACAAGCCAGCTGTATACCCGAGTTCAGTACCTCACTGACCATTTAATGCGCCTTCGATATTTATCATTTACTTAGCTTTTAACAGCTCTTTCTTGTCCAGGTTATAGAAAAAGAAATCTCAAACACAGGATTGATTCTGCATTGGGCAGTTAACACCATTGCTGGTTTGCTTCTTCTGGCTATCAGCCCAGGTCTGAAGATGGCACTGCTTCTTAACCCTCACGAGGGTTCAGCAACACACCAGGCAAGCAGGCAAGCAAGCAAGCCAGATAGAAACTTTGAATGCTGCAAGTAGGCAGGGACCAAAGAGACAGGTTTACGTCGCTGGATGTTATTTAGCCCAGACAATTCAAGATCATACAGCTTCAAGTCACATAGCTTCTCTTGTACAAAGAAAGAGCAACCAGTATCTCCTGGTATGTCACTGTAATAGCGTTAAAGTACGGCAGAGAAAGTATCCCCAGGGAGCCAATTCCCCTCTTGAACTCGTTTGCCTTTTTCAGCATCTCTTTTACCTGAAGATTTTATGAGGACAACATGTAACTTGACCGGCCCTCTAAGACGCCAAGATTTGCCACATGTCAGCTGGCCTCTTCTGGTGAGCAGGGGCAAGGACTAAGGGAGGTGTTCTCCCCACTCACTCCTCTGCTACCGTGGGCAAACAGCCTCGGGAGACGTCCTGGTGGCAACCTCCAGTCAGGTACAGCGGGATCACAGCAGCAACGCTCTCCTGCCTCTTTCGACCTCACCTCCTCTATTGTAAAGTAAGACCCATCCTGACTTTCACTGTGAAGCACTTTAAGAGCTACGGCATAGAAATGTAAATAAGAAATGGTAAATTTAATAAGGATGGCCTTATTAAATGAGAATTCAAGGAAAAGGTGAAAGCAGGGCTATAGAGATAGATGAAATGACTTTAAAATTCTTGGAGGATGCCCCAAGAGAGGGATATTTGAAATAAGAGGCTCTGTTTTCTCTCCCTCCTCCCCCAGAGACAATGGCATCAGGAGATAGATGCTGATTCCTCTTCGGACCTGCATGTCTTCACCATAGTGACTGGCAACTAAATATTTGTGAATTACAAGCAAACAGAGACAGGTATGCCTACAGGTATGCCTCACTGCACACGAGGAGGGCATTCTCTCTGGCCATTTCTTTAGCCCCTTCCCATTTCCTTAGTACCATCACGCAAAGGCTGCCTGAGATCTTCAAATAAGCAGCTCTGAAAAGCACCACAAAAATAAAAATAGGACATTTAAATAGTTTAAAGGTTTCCTGGGAAAAATATCTAGCTGCATGAGACCAGCTCACGTAGCCATAAATGTCACATGTATAAAGAAGGTTCTTTAAACATTGAAAGACTGTGTCCCGTCTTCCTCCATTATGCATTTCACTGACCTTTTATGGCTGCCTTCTTCTCTCTAGATTTATCTGTTTTCCATCTCCTCTTCTCAAAAATTCTCTCCCCTATCAATTTTTTCAGTTCTCCTGCCATATCTCAAGACTTCTGCCTTGCTCTAGCCAAGCTGTCACACCGACCTGGCTTCTCTGAAGGCGCTGCCTGCAGCTAGTTCTGTGCAGAAAAGCCGCTGGCCTGGCAGAGCAGCGGGGAAGGTTCAATTAAAGGCAGCACAGAAAACATGCTTCATGTGCGACCTCTCTCCTGCTCTCCGGTGACATACCAGCCTCCTTGATCATTCCCAGAGATAACAGCAAAAACAACAAACGACACAAGAGAAAAAGACTTGTCAAAATAGATGATGACCCGTGCCACCAATTTCCCTATTTAAGGGATCTTTTTGTTTCCTACTGGCACTTATTTTCTGCTAGGGACATACCAAGGCTCAGAATTCTCAATCTGTTTCTGTTTTCAGGCCAGAGATCTCGCTTTCAACTTCCATTTCTGTGATAGAATGCAAGATTAAACACAAAAAAGTAATGACCAAAATAATTTTGTCACCGGAGAAGACAAAAATTGCTGTTGAGTTCTTCCATTATGAGATCTTTGATTTACACCTCTTCCTCCCCAGATGTATTTTTGCTTGTCTCATTTGAGTGTCTTCAGACTTTCCTAGGTTCTTCTTTCTTCTCATATTTCTGCTTCTTCTTTCTGCTCATACTTTTTCTTTTTGCAGACACAACTGTAATTACACAAGGACAGCACCGTAACGCTGTTCCCATAAAGATGAAAGCCCTGGAAAAGTAATATGTCCAACACCTTTCCACCAGTCTAAAGAACATGAGAAAGTGAGGAGAGAGGATTCTCCTCAATGCACATTGGTTGCAGTACAAGGAAAAATCTCCTAATGACCGCCAACCTTTAGGCTTACTTGGTTACAGGGTCATGGCCCTGCTATCCCAACATCGTCTGGATTAAATCCCAGGTGAAATGGTCAGAGTTCTTCTGCACCTTTACGTGGTCTCACCCACCCAAAGGGCAGTCTCTGTCTGCTAATCCATAACAGATTCCCTGTATTTGTCTCTGTATAGACAGTCCAAAGAAAGCTGTTGTAGAAACAGTGTTCTAGATTTCTTAATCAGTATGCATTGGATTAGCTACTGCCAAGGACTACAATAATGCCTCAGTGATATTTCCATGCACTCAATCATAGAGCATTTTTTTCATCTAACAGCCTTTCCTGTGATGCTTTTATATAAAAATGTTTACAGGAAACAGCGAGATTTCTTTTTATTCTTCAGGTTGCATTTACACCCATAAAACACGAATGTTGAGTGAAGTCATCGGACTACCTGACACTTAGAAAAAGAACCCATCTCAGCATCCTGCTCAAGATCAAATGGTGGCTCCCAGCAGCTAAACGGATGTTTCAGACGTTGGATAACTGATAGTCTTCCTGACCTCCAACTGCTGCTTTTAATGGGGAGTTACACAGAGAATCTCTATTAGCAAAGACTGTGGGCATTAAAGGGATCAAACAAAGGTGGTTTCCATTTGCATTTGCACAAGATGATGTCCGAGCCTTCACCTTTTTGCAGAATTTTTAAACTTGAAATGAGGACTGGGGACTGTTACAGAGGCAAAACAAGTCAAGGAACGCACAGTCCTGCAGCACACCAGAGCCCATGTGCTTCTACCAGACCTGTAAGAAAGCTGGCAACAGCTCCTGGGGAATGCCAGCCAAAATCCAGAATTCCGCTTCTGCAAGGAGCTTTCCAAAGATATTAAAATCTTTCCAGTCATCAGAGAACTTTCAGGATTCCCACTCTCATCTGAACAGCTCGATAATGATGTAAAAATGTCTGTTGCATTTGGTTTTCCCTTTTTCTCGTCCTTTCTCCAAAGTTTTAGGAGGAGCACTTTTCCACAAAAATGGAAATCAAAAAGCCAGAAGGTCTCAAAACTAGTTTGCAAGCAATGCCTTCACCAGCAGTGGCACATGCAGAGAGATGCACACGGAGCCTGTGGAGTTCCCAAAGCGGATTTCAGAGGATGTTGGCGGGTGAGGCCTACACTTTCTGTGGTAGAGGATGAGGTTTCCTCCTGTGCTGGGCAAAGCACAGCACGAGGCCCTCCAGCTGTCTGGGAGTGACTGATAAGAAAGTAGCCAAGCTTTCCTAAAAAGCAGCCTTCCTAAAAAGAACCTATCGTTTTCCTCTTTCATTCCTGGTGGAGAGGTCTCTCCCTCCATCCTTCCTTGCATGCGCAGCTTTTTTAAACGAGTGATTTTAGCACATTCTTCTTTCCTCTTTTGTTAAAGAAAAATGGGCAACTCTTCAGCACACCGCGATCACCTGTGACAGCCGTGAACAAGAACAACACGGGATGCACTGTGTCATTGGCCAACAGATGGCAAGGCTACGTGCCCTCGGGCTACACTGGCTGCCCAGGGAGTGCTGTGAGCGTCCGTTTTCCCCCGTGGGTACAGGGCTGGCAGCCACAACGCCACAGCTCGCTGTGCCAGGGACGCCGGGATACTTACAGGGGTAAAACTTCTGGACAGGAACAACCTGCTGGGGCAGGAAGGTCTGACATTCCCTTTGCTCTTGGAGGAAATCAATCAACAAGCTCCACTTTGGGCACAACGATGTTGCAGGCTCTCTTCGTGTCTGTTCACTCATTGCCAAGTGTAGGAAGAGCAGCTGCTGCTAAAGGAAAGGGACTTCGCATTTTGTGCTGTTCCTTGACATGTTTTTTTCCCCTAAGGCCTTATCCCAGTTACTCTGGAAGTAAAATGGCAGTTCAGAAATGCAGTTAGGAGACCTTTTGCTGTTGGGCTGCTCTGTTTCTTCGTGTGAATAGCCAGTATATTCCATGCTTACCATCAGCGTGGCACTGGGACACAACAGCCACATTTTCAGCCTTGCAGTTGCGAGGGGAGACATCGCACGGCTGGGCAGAGGTGACTCGGTGGAGGGAGAGTGGGGTACCTGCACGCCTGCCTCCCTGAGCACAGCCAGGGAAAATGCAAGGCTTTGGCAGCTGGGACAGAGTCTGGTTCTTTTGCGTAACGAAGCCAATTGATCAGCGGTATGAAGTAACAGACACTTAAAATTGTCAGGGTTTTTCCAAGGAAAATGCTGTTCATTGAAAATATCTTGCTCCAAACTTTCCCCGGGTCAGAAACCAGTTGAGTCAGGACCAAGCCTGGATTCCTGCTCCAAGGCTGGTGATCCTAAAAACTGAAGTCCAAAATCCAATTAAAAAACACCAACAATAAAATTTGCTACAAACCAGAAACTCTGGTTTCCACCACTCAGGAATATGTTTCATTGAATGCAAAAATGAGAATCTTGGCAAAGACAGCAGAATTTTATCGCTTCAATTTTCCAGAGGAGTCCTGTAATATTTATTACCTGCACAAGATGAGCATAATGGAATTCATTCTAATGTTTCATCCAGAAGAGAGAGTTCATGAGAAAGTAAGATCTTGTTTTTTAATGAGTAGAACCTAAGGAAACGTGATTGATACCTAGCCAATTCGACTTTTTTAAAAGTTTATCCATTTGCAATCATTTCCTCACGCTTGGGACACACACCTGACAATCTGACTACACAACCACGCTGTACTTTGACGGAAGGGTGAGTCCGCAGCCAGACAAACAAATTGCTTCGGCTCTGATCTCTGTTTCTGGCATTTTTGTCTTTCTTCAAGAAACAAGTTGGATAAAAGCAAATCTCTTGAGGGGAAAAACATGTTTCCATTTAGTGCGGGACCATCACTTTATCCATTCTCAGCCTGGGAAACGAGTAGTGTTGAGCTCTAGGATTAGAAAAGGAATGCACAAATGTTAAACTAGCTGATGGGCAGCGTTTCTGCGAGAAGGCAGGAACAGTACCCAGTGCAAAAAATGATGGGTGTAATGCTTGGGGTTTTCAGAGAAGGTACACCTTGGGTGGACAACAGGAAAATCACCATTCCTTTTGAAATAATTCCCAAGAAAACGACAACATTCCTAGGGCTGCAAGTGCCAGTAAGGAAGGAAGGGGCACCATGGGGGGATACACAGAAGCCAGGTAGCGGAGCTGTCTGGATTCAAGAAGGCGCTGCCATATGTAGTTACCGTATCTTGCTCGCCCTCTTGAAATCAGCTCCCATTCCCAGCTAGAAATAGATCCATGGGATGTGAGAAGGGAAGAAGCACGCAGAAAAGGAGAAATTGTCCTCCCCTTCTTGCCCCAGATGTAAGCCCGCAGCCTGTGGCAGCTGTGCCTGCAGGCGCAAGTAGGCAGCAGGGGCTGTGAAGCAATAAGATACAGACCACCTGATGACACAGCAGAGATTAAAAATAACACTGCTGATCGGAAAATATCAGCGTCCACTACGCAGGTCACACACTTGGGGCGATCTGAAAAAAGCTTCAGAAGGGTCTAGACCTTGAAAGCAGGATGGCGACATCAGATAACTTGGGAGAACAGACAATTCCCAGGTTTATTCAGGCATCCTGAGGCTGCCCTGAAACTGCCTGCTGTCTCAGAGCTGTGAAGGGAGAAAACACAGAGGTCCCCGGCACATGCGTGTGTACAGGCAGTTAGACCTCGTTAAGGTGTTCACCATTGCTTTTCAGATTTGAGGTACCCAGGAGAGCCAGAGTGGAGTGTTCAGGACCAAAAATTGTTCCAGAACTTGGGCATTCAAGTGGCTGAAGGAGAAGCTGCTTCTACGCAATCAAAAAAAAAAAGAAAAAAAAAGGTTTAGGAAATATCTTGTTATTTTGCATGCACTGAATAATGGGTAATTTCACAACTTTCAATGCCCATACTTAGGAGAAACTTTTACAAACCAAATTCAATGAGGTCTGCTCAAGGGACTGTCTTGCAACACTGGAACATGCAATATCCACAGGTATTGCAACATCTAATTGCAAAACCAAGACTGTTTTCCTCCAGACCTCCTCATGCCCTCCTTTCAGCCAACAGTGACAGTGTTACACGGGGCTGGTTTTCTTTTTGGTTAGGGAGTTGTATCAGCTCAGTAAATGTCTGACAGTCACTCAGCACATCCAGCTCGAGGGACGTGGCAGAATTGCAAGGCCAGGGGCTGAGAAGGGGAGTTAAGACTTCTCCTGTCGGTAATATCGGGCTATTGGCAGAGTGACTTCTGAGACTGCAGTAATACTTGCAAAGGCTCGGTTGTCCCCTTGGTTACAGGAGAGAGTTCTGCGTGTCAGCGCCGTGCCCAGAAGCTACAGCACGGGCAGGAAAGCAGTGCTGCACTCCCACCACTGGCACTGTGGCCCGTTACGAAGAGCAGGGAGATGCAAAGTTGAATGGACCTATACTGGACGAGGTGATCTTGGAGGTCTCTTCCAACCTAGCTGATTCTGTGATTCTGCGATATATTGGTCTGGAAAATGCAATTACCTGTGAGTGACAAACTAACAGAAGGAGTTTTAAACACACCAGTTCGGAGAAGAAGCACAGCAGTTCTTGCCTACTGACCAAAGAACTGTGGGTATCTTGCAATAACTTAGAACAAATACCTGGTACCTATTCCCGTGTCCCTCTGTGGTCCTTATGATCTCCTTTTCCATGCACACTCCCAATTTTTCCTCTCCATACCGTAGCCAACTTCTACCCCTTCCTCCCCTTTCCATGTCAGGATCTCTGTAAATGGAGTAACACTGGCTGCTACAGACAGACAAAATATGGCACAGAAACAGTTCAGGTAGAAAGGTGAGCTGAACTACCCTGATGGTCAGAAGAGAAAAACTGCACCTTCCAGCAGAGTTCAGTGAGGCCCAGCTGCAGGTTGAAGGGCTCTGGAGGACCCCCATGGCTCAGCTCCCTAACCATGCAGTCACAGACGGAGGGCTTCTGTTCCCCCCTGCTGTTATTCTCCTTCCCCTGTGTCTCTGGGTGCTATCTGTGCGGCCCAGCCCCTCCTGCGGCAGGGGCCCTGCTGGTTATCCAGGTTGGCTCACTGTCACGGCAGACAATTTAGCTCCAGTTCCTCGGTCTTACGAACTCAGCAGGTTGGGCAGGCAGTGGCGGTACGCCAGAGCTGCTGTAGGGAAAGCAGCGGGAGAACACAGTGGGTGACAGGAAGATGGAAGGAGCAGGACTGCTCCCTCTCACTTGATAACCCGAGCAACATCCTCAAACCTTACGTGACTTCTGCTGATGGAGCAGCGAGTCGAGGGGGCTCAGCCCCAGCGATGCCTCCACTGAAGTGCTGGGAGCACTTCACACGTGGGAGAGGACGGAGGCAGCAGGAGGATGGAGGCAGCAGTACTGCCCAGAAAGGACACTGAACAGAGGAAGACTGCAGCAAACACACGACAGCTAATAGTGAGAAACCTGGCTTAGAACAGCACTGACAATATTTCAGGGGCTGTGCTGTTCACACAGCACTGGTGTTTGCACTGACCTCGCGGGATGACCTGTTCTGACAGTGCCAGCTTGTCAATGAGTGGTCAATACACGCAGTAGACTTACCATTCACATAGGCAGAAGTAACAGCGCTGGGTTTTAAGTGTCTATAAGCTTGACTGCAGTTTTGGAAATAAATGAGAAAAGTGTTTTGTTATGTCAGTGTGACAGAGCACCATATGAGGAGAGCGCTGGCTGCCCCTCTATCCCCTGTGACAAACAGGGACCATTCCTTATTCATCATACTCAAAGCTCTCCTAATACTGCTCTTATTTTTTGCAACCCTGAAGCTACAGAATTTGTAACCCTGCCCCTCAAAGAGGCATCCTAAGACTAGGGGCAAAAAGCAACCAGCCCAGCACCGAACAGCGGCAAACACAATGGGGATACATCAGCTTGGGCTGACAAGCATGGACCAAGGGCAAAGCCGAGCTGGGCATCTGAGGCAGCAGAACTCTCCGTCCCACGTTCCTCAACTCGTGCTTGAGCAACAACAAACAAAACCATCCCAGATCTCGGATCAGCCTAGGTGTTCGTATCTTACTGCCTGCCGTGACACCAAATGAGTGCGCTTGCTCAGAGCCTTCAACGCCAAATAGCCATGAATTATTTGTAGGAATTACATCTCTAGGTGACCTCTAGGAGAATCATCTAAGCACCTCACTGCAAGCAAATTTGCTTTGGAGGAAGGGAGCAGTTTCCCACATCCAAGGCAAAACGTATCGCCATCAATATAGGCCACACGTGATACATGCACCTTCTGAAAAAAGAGAAAAAGAAAGAAAAAAAAAGGCAACAGGGCTGATCAGGAAGAAGGACGAGTCCTGCCATTTGCAGCCCACAGCCCTATTAGGTTCTGGATAGCACAGACACCAAGTGAGTCTCTCCCCAGCCTCTCCCCTGTGCACAGGCCTCATCACACCGGGATAAGCCCAGGGGGCAGGTAGAGAGGGAGAGGTGACGACATGCAAAAGCTGGGTGGAAGGTGGCATACACCAGCCAGAGACTGGCGCATGCTGCGACATCTACTGCTGCCTCCAAGAAACCTGCCAAGTGCTGCACGCAGTCCGCTGTCTCCTTGGCTCTCCTTGGCGCTCTGTCCAGGTGCATTGCCTCTCCAGCCCTGGCACCGTCCCCGTCACGCAGAAGTCACGCTCGTCCCCCGTGGTGTGCTAACACTGCGATAGCTCCCAGGGATCTGGGGACAATGCAGTTCTGAGGAGGCAAGAGCAGGAAAAAGATAAGGCATTTCTCACCCTCAGAGTGGAGCAGCCTTTTATTTCAGTGCCATGAGCTCTTGGCAACCCCATCCCCTTCATAAATCTGCTTCTACAAAGCTAGAGCTAGAAGGCAGAGGGGGCTGGGAGCTCATTGTGAGCTGCTGTCTCGCAAGTGACTCTTCACATGGCCTTACCTAGACAGGTACCTACCTACCTCCTACAGGTACAAGCTTTTGCTGCCTTCTTATGAAGCAAAGGCAAAAGCTGTGGGAATCAAGCCGTAGACATATACGTGATCTGTTAACTCTGGAGTTCCTGTGTTGCATGGCCTCTGTTACCTACTGGCACCATCATCAGATGGTGGTTTGGCTGTTAACTTCAGAGGACATAAATGTAGTTCCAAAAAGAACCTTGTGTGAAAAACACTCCTGATAACGCAGCAGTGGGCACAAACCCGTTCATTAAATAAAGTAATTAACAGTCACCTAACCTCTTCCCACCCACAAGCGAGTGATTAGATGCCAATTGTAGCCCTTACTGAACGTGACCACAGACAGAAGCGTATATCCTGAATGTCAGTAACTGTGGGCAAGCTCAGCCACGGCTACCCAATGGTGCCCAGGGGAGGACCCAGGGCAGCAGGGGGCAGAGGCTCTGGCAGGAGGAATTCCTACAAGAAGCTGTAGGAAACAGCTGTACCCTGCACACTGCTCTCTGCTCCCACCAAGCACGGGAAGGACACCAGCACTCCGTGGATTTTATATCCTGAAATGGCGGTTACGTTGGGAAAGCAGTGGTGGAGTCAGTCTGTGTATGTTTCCCAGGCCCTTCTGTGGAAGTCGGTGGTGAAAACTCCCATAAACAACAGGTCAGGATCCAGCTTCTCTCTTTGTCTCTGCATAGCCCCGTCGCTGGACACTCAGGCACTCTCAAATAAGAGCGAGAGGAAACGGTTACCTGATCAATCAAGTATTTCCTTCAGCTGCAGTTCTTTTTCCTACAGGAAGCCCTGGCTTGTGTAAGCCACTCAAGAAGCAAACATCAAAGGAGTCGCCTATCACGTCGATAGAGGGGTAATAGACTGTACTTGAACTCTACTCAGTGAAGTGAAACTTCTTAAGCTGAGAGCTGAAGTTAAATTTGTTATTCCTGGCAAACTGCCCAAGAGGAAATGGATCTAGGGCAGAAGTTTGTTTGGTAGATAGTAGAGAGAGATTGACACTTTTATAACATGCCACAAAAGCAGGGGAAATAGAAAGAGTTGCTCAAACTGCTGCTTGAGCTAAGATCTACTCTTAATGCTGTAGTGGTTGTAAGACCTCTTTTTAGTAATTGGCAAATAATGGAAAGCAGAAAGTGGGGAGTACTCCGAGCAAAGATCCTGCCCATCGGGCCAATTCAGAAGTAGAGGAGGTAAAATCCTGGTGTAGCATCGGCCACTTGAGGTCTTTGCATACAACGGTTGTTAGTTCAGAAACAGACTCGGCTCAAAGATGCTCCTCCACCAAAGACACGAGGCACCGGCCTGCTGGTCCTGTCCACACTTAGCACTTCAGAGCACTGCGTGCCCACAGCCTGCCACCCGCTCTGAAAGGAGTCGTGAAAGGAGCCCTCAGGTGTTGGATAGAATACACTGCAGCACACAGCCCAGGCCCCACTGCAGCATGCTCTCCTGGAGATCTGCTCGCCTATGTACCTAGAGGTGCCTCCTCGCACAGCCCCTCTCCCATCATGGGTCTCCCAAAGGCTCGGTCAAGCTAAGCTCTAGGAAGCCAACAGAAAACCTGGACTTTGAGCAAGCAGCTCGGATGCTTTCACCGCGCTGAAATTCTTTACTATGTCTGTCAAAACGACCAAGTGCGCCTCGCTGTCAGCCACGCCTCATGCAAAAACATCACGTGAACTTTGCCCAGCCAGCTCCCAGCTGGGGCTCAGCTAAGATGCCCTCTCCTAAATAAGAAACCTGCAGTTGCATTTTGGTTTCTGAAGTAAAGAGGTTTGCCTCTTTATTAACAGGAAAAATACTTCCTGGTAACATGCTATTTTGGAATCTCCTTTACCACCTGTAACTATCTTGTCTGTAAGATGCATTGACAGAGAATTCAGGCTGATAACACCACACAAAAGCAAAGGCGGTGCATTTACCAAAGACACCAAAAGACTTGATCTTTGCAGGCATTTTTTTAATATTTGTTTCCACTTGGTTGTGGCTGGAGGGCAGTTTAAAGAGCTGATTGTGTATCGCTCCAAGAACAACGCCAAGTACAAAGTGTTACTGTGCACATTTAGTGGTGCCCCAAACAAAGTTTATTGCACAGATTTTGCAATGGGGAGGGATTGTAAATATTGTTATATCCCATTCCTTGGTATTTTGTTTCTTTAATATTATTATTAGTTCTTTTATTTGGAAAGGCTTTGCCTGAAGGTTAAACAGTCCCCATGTAATCTATGAATGAAACAGAAAAACCTGCTGAGATATCCGGTCCCACAGCTGCCGCCCCTCCCAGGCTGCACAAACTCTGACAGCTCCCGAAGCACATTTGCCACCAAATCCTTTCCTTCCACGTGGGCAGAACAGATCCAACCAGCAGGCCCTGCAGAGACACAGAAAGCAGTTTTCAGTTGTTGGACCATGACTGCTGCCTACAGACAGTCCTTATCTTCCTAAAAACAAGCACGCCAAGCATACAGAGGCATCCTGTGAATGAAACTGAGGCCATGAGCTGCCAAACTGACCCCCACTGGTTCTGCCCTACGCCGTAAGGCGACTTGAACAACGTCCAAACACATTTCTTGACTGGGCCTTGGCAAGGCTGCCTCTTAGGAAGGAAAGATTAACCAGCAGTAATCAGTAAGCATTGATCCATGATTAAGTGCACAGGCTATTGACCAAATCTAATAAAATAGCAAATAACTGCTGAATGATATTTATACTATAAAAAGATGGGAAGGGAAGGGAAGGGAAGGGAAGGGAAGGGAAGGGAAGGGAAGGGAAGG